>CM042435.1:30284503-30712003 GCA_023631565.1 Gymnocephalus cernua
AGGCGTGATGTGTATATACAACAACGGTCTGTGGCTAGCCATTCTGGCTGTCCCTTTTACACAGACGTCGATTCAGCTCTGTTACTACTTCTGCTGCCAACTTAATGGCAGAACAACTCTGTCCCCGTTCCGTGTCCGTACCTTTCATACAGAACAGCAAGGCGGAATAACGGAGCAACATTCCTGCCTTGTATAGGCACTGTGAAAAGTGCTTAAGTTGCTTCCTAACCTCTTCCAAAACTAACCCTTAACCTCTGACCCTTCCTGACACACCGCGTTAAAGAGCCTTTTAACATTAAAGCAGCCTATCACCTCTCACTTTCACTATCAGATGTGTGATCTCCATTAAGAGACAAGATACACATGTTGCTGCCACTCAACATTTTCCGTCACCTGAACTGAATTAAGTGTCTCTCTGTATGTCTCTGCCACATGTCTGTGACAACATCTCTCTCTTATTCTTGCTCTTGTAAAAATGTAAACTCTCCTCTTCATGGCAGGCAAAATCTTTAAATCAATATAGTCCCCATTGGAACTGGACAAGCTTTCTGTTTTTGCAGCATGACGTCTTCAAGTTATTGACATTTCGACACTGTGGAGGTACAATGTGGAAAGACAGTGGCAAATGAAATAGCCTACTCTGCTTAAATAGCTAAGAAATTGACATAATCATATCAGTGAGGAAATTCTCAGCTCCTGTCCAAGTCCAGCAATGTGAATTCAACACTGTTACAGTAAGACAGCCAGTTCCTAAGTTTAGAAATGCTGTCCTCATCAGTTGAAGACTAGCAGCTAGGAGGTATGTTATATCACCTGAAAGCCACCTTTAATAACAGATTTGAAAATATAGTTGATTTTTCAGGAGATAGCGTCTAAAAATACACAGTGTGTTACACTCTATTTTCACTTCAGTAACATAGAAGCATGTCCTTTTGCAGAGCTGTCTGTCATCCCTCCAACAGAGTCATGAACATGCAGGTGTGTGTGCGGGAAGTGTTGTGTTGTACACTGACACCTTGATTCTGTTGACTAGAGCACTGTTGTGAGCTGACGGACAGACACACACACACACACACACACATACACACACACACACACACACACACACACACACACACTGAACAAGGCAACATGAGAGATTCCAAGGTTGTGTGTGAAGTGGATGGACTTGGGTATCATCCATGTACTCTCTTTCTGTGACTCTGTGTGTATATGTGCGGGTGCTTTACAGAATGTAGAACAGCAAGTCAAAAGGTTTGTGTATATTTGGCGAAATGGAAAATCAGCAGTAGTACGTCAAATATGTGTGTATGTGTGTGTGAAGTCGTGTTTGCGGGCGTACAGGTATGCATATTTTGGGATACTTATGTGTGTGCATCTTTGTAGCCAAGTGTGTTTTTTTTTTACATTTCTAAAATATCTTTAGTTTGCATCAGCTGTTAGCATTTTACTCACTCACACACAACAGGCAGCAGAATAAGATGGTGTACTTACAGTCTCTCCAGCAGTCTGAGGTCTTGGAAGGCTCCTCTCTCGACAACACTGATTTGGTTGTCCTCCAGATGACTACAGTGATGGATATGAAGAGACAGAGTGAAGAACAATAGCTTTAGTAAAACAAATCAACAATTTAATAGCAATACCAGCAGAAATACTATATGACTTTGCAGCAAATGCTTCTTATGACAAGGAGAAATAACAGTGAATGTTAATGGAGTAAGTAAGTAATAAGAATGATCAGTAACATGACATACTTGAAGTAGCCTAAGCTTCATATAAATCAAACTGAAGGACAAGCATGTAGCTGGGAATACCTATCCACAGCCAGCTTTACAGGCTAAACTGGAGGTTCAAATCAAAGGACTAAACACCCGATAAATCTAATTTTCTGGACAGTGCAAACACCAGCTGCTTGTCAAAGAGAAATAGAGAGATTTCAAACATTGAGAGAGACATTTGCACTTTCAAAAGATTGGTTGTATAAACAAGGAATCAGAGCACAGAACAAATGAATCTGGCATCAAGCAATAGTTTCAAAAGTTTAAGACACACAGCATCTCACAAATGTCACAATCTAGTGAGCCAAAACAAACAATTAACAACCCATCCCTCTTCCACGCCTCAGTGGATATCTTCTCCATTTCTCTCCACCTCTCTTTCCATAGCTGCTCCCAATGTAATGCGTATTCCTCTTTCTCTTCCCTGCTCTGTGTTAGTTGTCATATGTTGGGGTGATCTAAGGTTTTCCAGATGGGACTGAGTAAAGGAGAGAGAACATCTCCACAGATATGCATGTTTATATTTTCTGTCTGAGGATGTTTAAGAGTGACATCTCCTAAGAGAGAGGAGGGGACGGGGAGGTCGAAGGAAAAAAGTGGCTGATGTGAGAGGCAGAGGAAGAGAGGACGGAAGACGTAAAGGGAGAAGAGACAAATGGGGAGACAGAGAGAGAGAGGAAATAGAGACTCAGAATGACAAGATGAATGGAGTGAGAGAGCAATATTAACAAAACAAGACAAGAGAAAGCCAAGGAGGATTGAAGAAGTTGTAGCAAAAGAGATGATGTCTGGCCTGCCATGTGTACTTTGAATTGTTTGGCACAACCTTCCTCTAAATATTCTTTCAAAGAAAATGTTTAGACATGCAGCTGTATTACAGTCATTAATCCATGGTCTGTCATCCAGGCTCTTTACACAAACACACATGCAAACACACGTGCATGCATGCACACACACACACACACACACGCACACACACCAAAGATCTGTTGGACTGAAGCACTTGGCTGAATGATAACAGATTCAGACACACACATTCATGAACAAGCACATAAAGAAATTAACTTGTGTATGCACACATGTATAAATGCATGCACACTAATTTACTCACTCCTGAGTAAATGATGCTTTAATGGTGCTCTTTTTCACCCAATCATGTTTTTAAAGAGCATTTACCCGCATTCATTTTGAAACATGAAAAAGTATGCAACACAACCATATATAACCACTTCTTGTTTTCTCATTTATTTTCCCAATTACATAAGGGTATTCTACAATGAGAATATAATTTTCATATTCTTCTGACTTTTTTCTCTTCAGTTTGTTTGGAAATTAGTTAAAACCAATCATGTATTAAGTGAAAATGGTTTAAAATGTGATGTATACATCCAGCATGCTCAACCCAGTTTATACACAAAAACAAAATATGCTACAGAAAAGTAATGACAGCTGCAGAAAAAACTTGAAACCTTTAGCTAACACACAGGCAGAAAATGCATACTGTACAGAGACCAGCACTAATGAGCAATGGTAGATATATGTGTTAACATGTAAAGAGTAACACAAATCTGAAATTATCTAGACATTACAATGTATCTACTCAATGTGCAGAGTATTCAAGCGAGACAAGCGAGTGGTCATGTTGATGACGTTTCTATAATGATTCTATTCTATTAAGAAAAGAAAGATCAGAGGGTGAAGAACTAGGTTGGAGAGGTGACGAGGTTCGGGAACTCCTGTCAGTAAGGAACAATGCTGAACTTATCAGACACGTTGAAGATACTGCCAGACACTGTTGTTTATGACCAAATTACGAACCGGTAATGACCGAGGTGTAATCCCCGTCATCCTGCCTCCTGCATGCTCTACCCAGGCGCCACCCTCCGTCTAACCCAAATGGAGTATTTACAGTGGGTCAGAACACGTCTGATGTGGAGAATCTCCTGATGTGTGCTACATGTGTGAAAGGTAAACTCCAGACGTCAGCATGTGATTCTCCTGACATTGTCCAGAGTTCATATGTGAAAACGACTACAGTAAAAGGGTTATGCACTAGTAAGCAAGCAAACCAAAACGCACATAAACATATGCACTGTCTTGACTGAATGAATCCAGTGTGTTTATTCTAGTCTAGCAGCATTTTCTTTATCTTGATAGAAAAGATTATCTCATAAAATAAGCTAAATTAAGGCATAACTTTGAGTAACTATCAGAGTTTATTTGTCCAAATGAGGGATCAACCGCATGCTGATTTATTGAATGAAGTTTAGAAAGGCAGGGGATCTTAAGCCAAACACATGGTGTGGGGAGTCAATGCTGGCATATTGTTCGGATGAGGTATTGTTTTTATATTGGTCTGTATCAGGCATTAGTCATCGACAGGGAGATGGAGAAAAAAAAGAAAAGATGTATTGATTTCATGTGTGTGGGGCCTGGTTTGTCTAATAACTCATTCATTCAACCATATTAGAGAGTCTTAGCAACTATTGTAAAAAGCACAATGATGTCACGCTACCTTATAGCAAACTCGGAGCACTTGGCGTCTGAAGGAAAATACTTCAGGGTATATTAACTTCATTTGTTGTTTACAGACACTTTCCCCAGCCAAATGTTCAATATCAAGCACAAGTTTTCACCTACATCTAAATTTGTTTAGAATTACTCAATTTCGCCACAATCTGGAAGAAATCTTGCGATGTAAGGCTGCCAAAGATATTATGCTAAGTGTTGCGCATGCAGTATGCATGCAGAGACAAGCTGTGTCTATGATTACAGCAAGATGGTGTGACCACTCAGATTAAAGAATATTCAAGACTGCTGTATTAGATTACATGTTTTAAAGTGGTCACAATATGTTAAATGTGTAATTGCATTACAGCAGGCTGTAAAGTGCTTTAATGAGGTCAGATACTAAGTTTGAAGATTTGAAATACCAACAAATAAGTCCAATTAACATATTTTCATTTTTGATATGTGTATGTAATGTAATGTATTACAAGATCATTTAGTGGTTGAAAATACACATGATATAATGTGGTTTAATTTGGTTTATGTGTTTAGCAGAAGTCAGATTATATGTAATGGGAGTCAAGTATTTTCACACTACTAATTATCAATAATTACTAGCCTGTATGTAAGCATGGGCATCGAGGAATATTTTTTCTGCAGCTATTACCCTTTCCTGGGAAGAATGTTAGAAATGTTTAACTACATGCAAACCTTTCCCATGGGATGTATGTAAGTGACCAGGAATCCCAGAACTATGGTGTGTGTGTGTGTGTGTGTGTGTGTGTGTGTGTGTGTGTGTGTGTGTGTGTGTGTGTGTGTGTGTGTGTGTGTGTGTGTGTGTGTGTGTGTGTGTGTGTGTGTGCGCGCGCTTTCTCAGACTATCCTACCATTCCCAAGCCATCTCCTCCCCATTTATTTAAGAGATTTAGAGTGGGGAAATGTCACAGCAGTTTATCACCAACCACATAAAACAAGCTGCTGGCCCACCACATGCAAACACACACACTCTCTCTCTCACTCACACACATACATACATACACAAACACAACCTCTTTTTCTTGGTCCGCAAGTGCACAGGATACACACAAACACTGTAAATGTCTCTCTCTTTCTCTATTTTGCTCAAACACACACACACAACATTAATGAAACATTAACTGACATGAATTCCAAAATCCAACATGTTCCTCACAAGTATGGTTATAGATAAACAAATGCACTTACACATCCAAACACACACATGCATGAACTTATTTCCACTCCTCAGCGTAGTTTCTGCTGGGAGTGTATTTTTATCTACCGGTCTGGTTAAAACAGAGTGAGGATGGAAGGTGCATGCAGCCAACAGTGATTATAGTTATTATAGGCCTCACTCACACACACACACACACACACACACACACACACACACACACACACACACACACACACACACACACACACACACACACACACACACATGCACACACACACATGCACACACACACACACACACACACACACACACACACACACACACACACACACACACACACACACGAGCCAGTTGAGGTGGAAGTCAATTAGGACAGCTGAGAGGAGACGAAGAGTCACACTCTACTGAGTGCAGACGTTTAAATATGTTAGACAAGCATGAGTTACATCAGCAATGACTGTAGCATGTCATTGGATTTTTTTCTTCCAGAGGATCAAAGAAGACGATAGAATAAAGAAGGTTCAAATGTTGAAAGAAATGTCTATTTGAGATGTTTACTGACAGCTAGATAGTCTGTAGTCAGTAAATCACTTTTGGAAATCATTTTGCCTTGAAACAGACCGGCGGTCAGTCTGGCTCAGCTGTTTTAGCCACCTTTTGAGGCCCCAACAACAAAACAATTTCTGAGCAGATAGTATATCACAATGGAATTACCAGTTGTGACACATCAAGTTAGTTCAGGCTGGATACGCATCAGGCTTTAAGAAGGGGACTGTTTGTTTTTGATTTCCAAAGGCATTCTGGTATTTCTGGATGTCCCAATATTGCCAAACTCTCTAAATTCCCTAACTATTGCTCAGAGAGCGACATGGGAAACAGTGTATTCTGAGTAACATTATCTTTTCCTTTACTGTATCATATGAACTATGGCTCACAATTTCTTGCTAACAATTCAGATATTGCAAACTTGTTTTCAGCTGATTAACCTCTTATCATATCTGCACCAGTTTAACATATTGTTGCTTGTTTAACAACTGGAAGTCTTGCTGCTTATTACTGACATGTCAGCTCACGATTACTCTATTATTTAACCTCGTAAATAATCAGTAATTACAAAATTCAACTCCTTGGAGAAGACACTTGCATTCTCTCCTGCCGTGAAACCCACTTATTAGTATGGGAAACTTTATTTTATAGAGACTTGTTTCCCCTATAGCCATGTACAGGCCTATTAGGTAAATATAGCATTTGCCTAATTGCTCCAGCATGGCAGTTTTTAGTTAATGTGATTCCTTGTAAAGAAACAAATACCGAATCACAAAGAGGAAAAAGAGGTTATAATAGACCTGCTGGTACCCGGTAGATTTAACATGAAGTCCTCATACCTAAATGACTAAACAAGTCGTTTGATAGCATCTCATATGAGCATTTTCTGATCTGCCAATTGTGTGGTTGAGGTATGATTATGTTTACACAACTAAAGCTATTAGGCTGACATAAGGGAAAGATCACCTTCATGGTTAAAATAAACAAATACTAGCTGTCGTAAAGTCGCAAGCTTTGTATGCTCAAACATCTATACTTGGACCTAGATTTTTTTTTACTGCAATATGACAATGTCACACCATAGGATAAAGAGTCCATGTTGCTTTAGGTTATTCACTTCCCTTAAGCCAACACTTCTGTTTTAAGCTTTCTGAAGCTAACAAAACCTTGCAAGAGCATGTGATGGTTATGCTTTAGTTTTTTCATAGGTGATTAAAGATTACTTACATTATGTTTAATCCTACAGTAGCCCTACTTGCAGTTGTTTTGTGAAGCACAACTCACTGGGCCAAATGCGAGAACAAATCAAACAAAGAGACTTGTTCTTAAGTGGCACATACGACTGCTTTCAGAGAATTTGTCGTATTCCCAAATGTTCTTGTACTTAGAATTTTCTCTGACTTGGAACACTCATACGAGCAAAACGTACAGAAGAAAGAGAGAGGTTTACATTCCATGTAATTTGAACAACCTGGCTTAACAACCCCTGAGTCATTTAAGCAGCATTGAATGGTTTATCACAACAAAATGTTGACAGAAACAAAGAAAGAAAGAAACTTACAGAATCCTGAGGTTCTTGAGGCCAGAGAAGTCCACTTTAGTGATCCTGGTGATGTTGTTTCTGTTCAAATCCCTACAGAGAGAAACACAAAGGTTACAAACCTGATTCATCAAATCTGATCGTTAATAAATAATAAAGTTAATAAAGTTTAATACAATACAGTGTATCTTGAAAGAATATTACTTTATTATAAAAAAATGCTTAAAAGCAAATGAACATCAGTGAGAACCGACTGAGTGCATGTGTGTACGTTTGTGTGTCACCGTATGTGTTCTTGCTCAGTCAAATTAGTGAATGTGGCAGTAGGACAGAGCGTGAGAATGCCCCAAAGCACATGAGCCCACGCACACACACAAAACACACAAACACTCCTGCCGTACAGGCACCAGAAAATTATGCACCCACATTTTTACACACGCACGCGCACACACACACACACACACACACACACACACACACACACACACACACACACACACAAGGGGCTCATGCTGCTCTGACTAATTGAGAAATTCTACAGCCCCCAAAAAAGTGGGATGAAATTATTATTTTCTCTTTCCATCATCAGAGTTTAAAGGCTTATTGTGTTTCCTGGCTGTCATTCAATCTGTTTTAACTATCGGTGCACAATGTATGCACACACAATATGAAGTAACTGCCTGAGTGTGTGTGTATAGACTGGTTCCCTTTATACGGGTATGCTGTTTATTGAAACGCTGTCGTACTGGGGGAATTAGGGCAAGAAAAAAAGTGGGGAGAACACAGACAAACAACACACACAATTTTCTCTCCTATTTCACAGACACAACTCTTTCCCTCACTTTGTAAGCTTTCACTTGCCCTCACAGACACACACACACACACACACACACACACAGGTTTTGCAAAGGCGGCCTGCATGTGTGTTTTTCATAATACACCTAAACATTTATAAATCTGATTTAAGACCATATTAGGTTTCAAAAGGCTTCTCCAAGCTGACATGGCAAGGACCACTAATAAGAGCCATACCCCGGCCTAAGACAGGGAGGGCCAGTGTGGGCGAGGGCAGCACTTCCCAAAGCCCAAAATGTGGTCCAGAAGTCCACCAGGGTTCCTTGAAAGGGCTCCAGGGTAATGAAGAGTTTCCTAATCTCATCTGATGCAATGGAAGGTCCCATAAAATTACTGCTGATCAAAGATCCCCACCCCCTACAGCACAGACTGATATAAATCATAAGCAACAACAATTAAGTTCTCAGAATGAGGTCTCAGTCAAGTAAGGTTTCTATTTGAGGATTCTTGATATGAGAAAAAGAAGAGAGTTTTCAGCCAAAGCGGACCAGCAAAATTTTTCAAAACATAGCCATATAAATCATAGCCTGCACACAAGCCTACTTAACCTACAGTGCGAATAAATTGCTTTGGAATACATTTACATTTAATACAAAACTATGCAATACAAATTGAATGCCAAAAGAGCTTCAGTATTGGAATCAGAATCAGCAGATATTCAAATTCAGGTATCGGAATCAGATCGGGACTGAAAAAAAGTGGATCGTACATCTCTAGCTGCATTAATTGTATTCATAGATAAACCCACATCATCAAGTGATCCAAGCATTTGGAAGAAGCCAAAACATGAAAAATATTCATGATGATTCTAAGTCTCACCCATCTTGCCAGTGTATTCTAGAGACCAGATAAGTTTCAGACAGCAAGCCATTTCCCCACCATCCAGACTTGATGCTGCTGGTTCTTGTCACAGTGTAATTGCCAGTTCCTTGGAAAGTGAAGCAGCTTGACATGGTGAAAAACTCAATACACTATTCACTTATACTTCGACTTGAGGAAAGCACTGATTCAATGATGAAAGAAACTGTTTTTTTCCCTTGTTGATTTGTGATTTCAAGTATCCACTCACTTCTGAGTGACTCTGAGGCAGCATCCAATCTGAAAGCTTCTGTTTCACATCTTTCCGCCTCTATCCATCTTCTCCTCCCTGTCTTACCCCTCTGCTCTCTCATCTTTTAACTTTCTCTCCTTTCTCCGGTCACTGCTCTTTAATGTCAATCTGTCAGTCCTTCACAGCCATCTATACCCCCGTTCCCAGCCTTCCACTCAACATTTTCTTTTCCTCTCTAATCTCCCCCTTTGACAATGTTTCCTCTCAATCTCTCATGTCTTATCTTTTGCTGTTTCACAGTTGACTAAACACTTTTTCCTCGGTTTTTCTCTCTCCCTCTAATCTCTCCTCTTTAATCTCAATCTTTCACTCGTTTATAGTTGGCTGCATTTTCTTACCCTTCTGTTTTTTCCTCTGCCTTTTCCCCTAATCTCTCCATCCTTATCTCCATCTTTCTCTTGTTCACAGTGGAAACTTATGCTCTCACCAGGGATACTGCTCTTGACTCAAAGAAACAGTGAGGATACAGGGCCAGGTAAAGCGCAATGGCATCTACCTCACTGCCTAACAACTGAGAAAGTCAAGGCCATTGCCAGAGCAAAATGAGATGTGGTGTGAAATTAAATTATAACATTGTTAAATGAAAATAACACCAATTCAGTGATGTATTCAGAAACAAAAAGGTGTAAAGTATGTGATGTTCAAATTTTATTATTATTAGAAACTCCTTGAGATGTATCATCTCGTTTTCGAGGGGGTCCCATATGACGTCTAGTCATTCATCAAAAGGTAAACCAACCTGTAACATCAGTCATATAATCAAATAAGCATTAATTCATAGTTTGCCCTCTCAGACCACGTGTTTATTACTACTAACTTTATTGAATGCCAATGCTACTACAGAACACTATTTTTGGGGGATCAATTCTATGCAACTGACAGCTGGGTAAAATGAGTATGGTGGGCTCACCTCTTTATTTGTCACAAAATTGTAGGTTATTAATGGATATGCATAAACTACTACAATAAAGCAAATAAACAAATACAACAGATGACGATGGCATACACAGCTGATTTAGCTCTCAAAGAATCAGCATAGCAGCAATAAATCTAATGGGAGACCTAATCCCCCCTTAATTACCACAAACATGAGAATTCAATCCTAATTAAATCAAGCTTACCCAAATCTTAGCACATAAGTAAAGGGAGATGGTGGTGGAGGATAAAGAGTGATTAAGACTGATCAGCAGATTAGTAGTGAGACGTGTCAAGTTGCAATGGACCTTTTTCATAGCAGACATTTTGACTTGTCATAGTAGGAAAAGCACAGCTGAAATTGATAACCTTAACGATGGCTCAATTCCATCAAGTGTCCCAGTAAGCTATTTCAGTGAGTCAGCATGCACAATACCAGTGCCTCTCCTAAGTGGAATGCAGCCATTATTAATGGTTTTGAATACACCTGTGCTTTTCCTACTATGACATGTCAACATGTCTGCCGTGAAAAAGGTCTATGGCTGAGCTTTGCACCTACTTGAATCTGTTTGGATATTACTAATCAGGTGGTAGCCACACATCTGGTGAGTGAGCCAGTGATTGCGAAGCATGAATCAAGGCAAGGCAAGGCAAGGCAAGGCAAGGCAAGGCAAGGCAAGGCAAGGCAAGGCAAGGTAAGGCAAGGCAAGGCAAGGCAAGGCAAGGCAAGGCAAGGCAAGGCAAGGCAAGGCAAGGCAAGGCAATTGCCAAAGACAATTAAAATACAAGAAGAAAGGTTACAGTGCAGTATAAGAAATTAAACATTAAAGAGCAGTTAAAAATATAAAAGCAGATAAAATAAACAACGAAAGTATAATAAATGGACAATTATTTAACGAAAGGCAACATCAAAAAGAAAGGTCTTCAGCCTTGATTTAAAAGAACTGAAAGTTGCAGCGGACCTGCAATTTTCTGGAAGTTGGTTCCAAATATGTGGAACATAGAAACTAAATGCTGCTTCTCCCTGTTTAGTTCTGACTCTGGGGACAGAACGCAGACCTGTCCCAGACGACCTGAGAGGTCTGGGTGGTTCGTAGTTTACTAGCAGGTCAGAAATGTATTTTGGACCTAAACCGTTTAATGATTTATAAACTAGCAAAAGTATTTTGAAATCAACTCTCTGAGGCACAGGAAGCCAGTGTAAAGACTTCAGAACTGGAGTGATGTGATCCACTTTCTTGGTCTTAGTGAGAACTCTAGCAGCAGCGTTCTGAATCAGCTGCAGCTGTCTGATTGATTTTTTAGGGAGACCTGTAAAGACACCGTTAGATAAAAGCATGGACAAGTTTTTCCAAGTCCTGCTGAGACATAAGTCCCTTAACCATTGATATATTCTTAAGGTGGTAATAGGCTGACTTTGTAATTGTCTTAATGTGGCTGTTGAAATTCAGGTCTGAGTCCATAATTACACCAAGATTTCTGACTTTGTCTGTTGTTTTTAACATTGTCGTTTGAAGCTGAGCGCTGACTTTTAATCGTTCCTCTTTTTCTCCAAAAACAATCACCTCAGTTTTTTCTTCATTTAATTTAAGAAAGTTCTGGCACATCCAGTCGTTAATTTGTTCAATGCACTTAGTCAGTGTTTGTATTGGACTATAGTCTCCTGGCGATAAGGTTATGTAAATTTGTGTGTCGTCTGCATAACTGTGGTAACTTATTTTGTTGTTTTCCATAATCTGAGCCAGTGGAAGCATGTAGATGTTAAACAGAAGAGGCCCCAGAACGGAGCCTTGGGGAACTCCGCACGTCATATTTGAATGCTCAGATGTATAATTACCTATAGATACAAAGTAGTCCCTATTCTTTAAATAGGATTCAAACCAGTTTAGGACTGAGCCAGAAAGGCCAACCCAGTTTTCCAATCGGTCTAGTAATATGTCATGGTCGACCGTGTGAAATGCAGCACTGAGATCAAGTAATACTAAGACTGCAGTTTTGCCACTCTCTGTGTTTAAGTGGATGTCATTAAATACTTTAACAAGAGCTGTCTCAGTGCTGTGGTGTGGTCAAAAACCCGACTGGAAGGCATCAAAACCATTGTTTAGTGACAAGAAAAGGTTGAGTTGTTGAAAAACCACTTTTTCAATGATTTTACTTAAGAATGGAAGGTTAGATATCGGCCTATAGTTGCACAGTAGTGCCGTGTCTAGAATGTTCTTTTTTAAAAGTGGCTTGATGACTGCAGTTTTCAGGGCCTTTGGGAAGATACCTGAGAGTAGAGACGTGTTTACAATCTGTAAAAGATCAGAAGACATACAATTTGAAACATTTTTGAAAAGGCCTGTTGGTAGAATATCAAGGCAACAGGAGGAGGTTTTCAGATGTTTCAAATGTTGTCCTCCAGGTTTTTATGGTTGATCATATAAAATTGTGTGATATTGGAATTTGTTTTGCCTGGACAGTGTGACAACACATATCCCGTACTTGATATGGAGGCACTGACAGTCTAATTTTCTGAATTTTGTCTTCGAAAAAGGAGGCAAAATCATTGCAGGCCTTGGTAGATAAAAGTTCAGATGCTACTGGTACTGGAGGGTTTGTTAACCTATCATCAACAGCAGCAAGCAAAGCACGTGAATTATTATTGTTTTTGGTGATAATGCCAGAGAAGAAGGACCACCTGGCATTCCTCAGTTCCAAATTATAAATGCGAAGTCTGTCTTTATAGGTGTTATAGTGGACCTGGAGATTAGTTTTTTGCCACCTGCGTTCAGCTTTTCGACACTCTGTTTTTTTTCTGTTCTTACCCGTATGACATTTCTCCATGGAGATCTTTTCTTACTAGAAACAGCTTTGACCTTAGTGGGAGCAATGGCATCAATAACATTTGTAATTTTAAAATTGAAATTATCTACAAGCTCATTGACTGAGAGCACAGAGAGGGCGGGAGTGGAGGAGAAAAGCTTAATAAATGTTTCACTGGTGTTTTCAGTGATATACCGTTTTCTGATTACCTTAGTTTGGACACTTGTGGGCACCGAGATAGTGCCGTTAAAGAAAACACATGAATGATCAAGCACCTGACGCCAATCAACAGCAATGAAAATGCAACTTTAGTGCTCTGTCTTAACTATCGCAATGCTCCATCATTAGCCTTAACATAGGAGTTAGTACAAAGCTGTGAAGGTGTTGTGCATTGAAATAAGGACTCGGATAATCCCATACAGTAAGTCCTAGGCCTACGTCTCACACAAAAAATCTGGAGAAATTCCAGACGAGTTCTTTGAAAAAGAGCTGAGGAACAGCAGGCTGCCATTATACCTCAAAACAATATAATTCTGCTGTAGAGAATGTTTTTGCACCTAACTTAAAAATATATTTTTTAAAAACTCTCAGCCAAAACCAACGGCTACAGAGGCTCTGAATGACTTAAAGGCAGTGAGGCGGCCGTTTTTATGCACCTGGTCTCCTGAAGTGTGGGTGTCCACCCCACCCAGCAGTAAAGCTTAACTTAGCTTTAAATTTAACTGACCAGCTGGCATTCAGACAACTAACGAGAGGCTTTAGTACAAAAGCACTAACCGCTTGTTTCCATTACAGGCAGAGGTAAGGCGCGCATGTGTGTGTTTGTGACAACGGGATAAGACAAGAATGCAAACAGCAGGTGTTCGGGGAATTAATGTACCATAGAACACACTCACAAAGGCTCAGACAGCTCCACAACACATCTCACCCCAGACCACTGAAACCAGTGAACCTTACAGTCTGGCTGCCTTGGGCAGGCATACTGGTTGACTTTACACACACAGGCACACACGTTTGGTGTGTGGGGGGCTGAATCACTTATAGCACAGCTTTATTGGTTGGCTACATCACAGAGACTGAGAAATAACAGAGAAATAACTATTAGAAAGGAATGTTAAACAAATGACAGATCAGGTAACAAAATCTCCCTGGAGCTTAAAGGAATGAAAAATTGGTCTGACCGCTGCTGTAGTAAACCATGACATATTAAGAGAATACATGAGATAAATGTTTAATATGTCGGGTTACTGGCTGTTCCCCCTATCTCAATCTCTCCTGTTTTTGTTTACTTGGCCTTTACCCTCTTTTTTCTGTCTGGGACAAACAGTGAGAAATAATGATTTACTGCTGCTAACAGTTTCCTCTCTCTGTTCTGTCTCTGTCTATCTGACACTGTGACATTTCCTTTTTCCACTTTGTCTTTCACTCTATAACGCACCTTATCTCTCCATCCCTCCATCCTTTTCCTTTCATCCTTTGTTGTTCTCCGTCTAACGCTTCGTTTCTGAATGCACTCGCTTCCTGTTCCTAATCTCCTGTTATTTTCCACAAAGCTCTTGTACTGCTTCACTTCATCATTCCTCCTTTCTTGCTCTCCATCCTTCTCTCTCTCTCAAAGATAGGTATGCTCAATTTCGCTCTCTAAATCTCCCAGTTACGCAAGGAATCCTAATTGCCTTCTTCCTTTTCTTCTGAGTTCCATGCTCTACAGTGCATCTGTCACCAGAAGCTGGGGGCAGGCATCAAGCTGCTTCAAAATTAGTCTTTGTTGCAGGTCCCATCCATCCATTTCACATGTTTGGATATGACATTTAGCACACCTGCTCAGACTTTTGGATCTAATCACTAGTTGTAACCTCGCTTGATATAAAGCCTAAAAGGAAGGGGAATTAAAACGTTTGTCCAATCAGGACTGAAGGAGAAGGCAGCTCAGAAGCCAAACCAGTCAAAATTCACATTTTGCAGCTAAAAAACTGAAAATGGTTTAAATTAAATCAAAATAAACACATTCTTATTCTAATACGTTGCATGTAGGTGCACATACTGTATGTAGCAAGCTAAACACACTTCCAATAAAGGTCGACAAGGAGTTGTATTTTTTACTGGAAGCAATTATGAAACTGTGACAGTATGTGACTAATAAATCAGAAAAAGATAAGATACCATAAACAAGAGTTAGACCAAAAGTAATGTAAAAATGGCCATGAAGAAAATAGTAAAAGATAATCAGTGATAGATAATAACATGAAGTTCCTATAGGAAATACAACACAGTGTGACATAGCGCTACATTACACGCTACTATAGAACAGAATGCTGGTGGCAGAGCATTAACATTTAAAATAAATGCAGTTCAAATATTTCAGTATCAAACTGACTATGAAGAACTCGTGTTTAGAAAACTTGACTGAGTCAAGTAGAACAAGTTCTCTATTACTGTATTAAAAAAAACTATATTTCACATGTAAAACATAAATTATGAAATTGAAAGACGTAATCATGGAAGGCATTCACAAGAATGACATATTGATTCCCTGTCTATGTTTGCACACCATGTATTGTCTACAAGGATCTACAAGTTTTGGAAATTTGGGGTTTTGTGGAACATTTGGTCTCCTGTGTGACCGTTTACTGCTGTTTTGAATCTATGTCATAGTGAGACTAATAGAAAGTGAACTCTCTCCTATTACAGCACTGCTCTCTGGGATACACAGCAATCATCACTTGGGTGAGGTTTTGGGCATTCACATCGTACACACACTCACACGACAAAAGGCATGTGAACACATGAGAATAAGTGAGTACATATACACTTATATACACTTATAGAGGTCCGAGCTGAAAGCTACCTTTGAGCACACCATGTCATTACATTACATGTCATTTAGCTGACGCTTTAATCCAAAGCAACTTCCTTTTTAAAATCACATATGACATCACATATTATTAAAGGCTGACACCAATATGTTATAGACTCAGTATCCATAAATCCCAAACAGTTTTCAAAACAAATAATGTGGCACTGCCTTAAAAACAAAACACCTACAGTCTTTACATCAACTCATTTGAATTAAAAGCAGCCAAATTACTTAAGCTTGGCTACGTGTATAAAAAAGCATGTATGTTCACAGACAGCCATCAAATTCAGAATTTGCACAGCAAAAGCAAACAATTGCTAACACCACTGAGGGTTATCTGCACAGAAGACAAGGGTTTGCCTGGTGTGATGAGTTTACAGCCACTGCAGCAAGACACTGATCCTACTGTTGGAGATTGTTTCTCGTGTAGGCTATGCATGCTTCTCAGAAACATTCCGACACTTGACATTTAACATTTTATCTGGCCGATGTTCCTCACCACTCATTTGTCACGGGTAAAAAAAAAAAAATCTTTCTCTTTTTGTACAAATAAGCTTTGTCTTATATTGGATGTTTGCAAGGTCTAGAATGCCAACAGAAAAACTAAACACAAAGGTGGGAGAACATCCTTCCCAGGAAAAAAGGAGAGGAGAGGAGGGAGGAATAGGAGCAGAGACTCTGATGATTAAGATGCCATTAGGCCAGCTACACACTGGCTGAGTCTTGTGAGTGTGTCAGCTGCGTGGCGTGTCTGTTTTTATTTCGGCTCCCATGTTTACAGGTTAGAGCTTACACACTGCCTGCTTGACATGCACGTCTCTGACGCGGCTCGAACCGCGCCTGAGACGCGTGCATGCTAGAAATAGAACCGATGCCTATTTTTCACGCAACACGCAAGCAAGGAAAAGGAAAAGATGTTTATATGTCATTTTGACACAATATATATTAATAAATGACATGTTGATGTTTGAAAGTCTCTAGGTTTTGACATAAATGCAGATATAAATGTAACTAAAAAGAAGAAAAAAAGATTTTCAAATGTCGCACCTGTCAATACTGGAGCCTATTTTGTCGTCAGTACTGCCGACGTTGTCTTTACTGTAATCAAATCAGTATATATTTATGTTTAACATGAAGAATACTACTGCTTGAGTGCAGTTTATCAATGGGAAGCATACAGCTCCCTCCATCTCATCTGCACTTTAGTTCACTGTCTTTTATTCTCATGTTAGTATTTTTTGATTTTCTACCTCCCTTTTTTCTTTTCACTCTTTGCAGATATGTTTTTCCTACTCTTTTATTCATCTTTTAGCTTTAAATCCATCATCATCCTTTGATCACTCCTCCTATTTTTCTCCTGCTCATGTCTCTGTCTTTCAAATGACTTGTTAATGCAGATTTCGCCTTCAATATCCCAGACTTTTCAGATTGTGTTGAGATCTAGGAGAGTAATGTGTCTCCCCTCTGGGTATCATCATCTATGGCTTTGTTTTCTGTCTGTCACAATTTCTTTCTCTCTCCCTCCTAGTCTCTACTCAATGCCTATAACACTCAACCTAGCGAAACTCATTGTTTGGTGTCGCAGTTAACCATGCTGGCTTGACCACATTAGGGAGACGCCTGCAAGCATCCCTTTCTTTTGGAGTCATGAGGCAAAAGAGCTATAAACCAGCGCTGTATTTGGTTAGCTCTTTTCTTTGCTGAAGTTTATAGGGCTGCATTGCTTTTGTCTAGATTTACTACTGCTGTACTGTAAGTGAATAGGGTGGGGTTGGGGTAGAGGGGTAATTTGGCCACTGAGAGGCCACTTGACAAGAACAAGGGCTGCTGCTTCCTCATCAGAGGCCAAGTCAGCAAAAACAAGAGTGAACGAGAGGATAAGAGAATGAGAGAGGTTAAGATGGACAAGAGACTGAGAGAGAAAGTGAATGATAGAGACAAAGTCTGAGAGAGACAGAGGGATGGGGAAACACACATGCAAAGTGCAGTGACTGTCACTTTGAGCTTAGCAGAACATCTGATCATAAAGGAAAAATGATGGTGCAAGTCACACTGTCATAGTGTAAACACATATGGCATCCACATAAACACAAATATGTAACAAACACACACACATATATAGAAGAGAGGAACACAGAAAACACACACTGAGGAAAAGAAAGTCCCTGCAGAAGGGATATAATGTGTTGCTTTGGTGACAGTGGCCTAACAAAACAGTGGCATAGCCTGTTAACATCAAACGACTCCAAGCGTACTGCACGCACACTTACACACACACAAACCCAGACTGGCGTTATAGTATGACACACACTCTGAAGTCCTCCGGTCTGAAGACAGAAAGTCACAGAAGGTCATTCGTGACTTGGGGTAGTTTCTATGTGACACAGTCTTGCGCTCTCTCTCTCTCTCTCTCTCTCTTTCTCTCTCTCTCTCTCTCTCTCTCTCTCCCTCTCGTTATATGTCAAAGTTTCCAACTACCGCCAATTTCATGTTTAATCCAATGAAAGCATGACAGGGTACTGTGTGTATGTACTGTATGTACGTGCGTGCGTGCGTGTGTTGCACCTAATAATAAGTGTGCATGTATCGCTGGCTGCATGCCTTAATTCTCCTTTGTATGTATTTTCATTTGAAATATAAATGTACCTTTTTCATGTGACTATGCATGTGCCTGTGTGTTCTTGTACCATCTTTGTGGGGACCCATTTTTAGACTGTAAGAGTAAGGATATTTTTGGAGAGTGAGGACATTTTGTCTCATTTGCACTATACTATACTATACTATACTAAGTGTGGGTTAAGGAGGGTAACAAGAACATTCTAGTTTTATACAACCTGAGTTGTTAATAACAAAGTTAAAAAAAGTCAAGATCAAAAGCCCTCAGACGTTCAAACAGATGTAAACCAACCCCATTTTAGCAAAACTTACTTTGAAGAGAAAATTTAGGCAAACTGTGAAATAATCACCCAAATTGTTCACTGTGAACATCAATCACAGTTAAGGGACCTTCTTTGTGGTCCAACTTTGACCCACCATACTTTCAGTTTTCATCACAGTCAGTTTTCTTTCTGTGCAAAGAGGGATTTCATGTGTGCTATAGCTTCAAGCTTATCCTCCATATAAAGTGGGTTAGATAATCTTGTTAACTGTTGTCTTCTTTACAATCTGTCAGATCTGTCTTCAAATTTCACAGGCTTTTTGGTAGCAAATATTTCAGATCTTAGCATATAAATGTTATGAGTACAATAGAAATAAAACAATGGCCAAAAAGCATAAAAATAAGACTGAAGTTGTAATAAACTGTACTTTTACTTTAAGGGTTAAGTTTAGAATTAGCTTGGGTTGAGGTTGGCAGTTGTGATGGTAAATGTTAGGATAGGGTCGAAGAATGCATTATGTCAGTGAGGGTCCTCACAAGTACAATACATTGATGCAAAGTGTGCATTCATATGTCTGCATTTATTGTATTTGCCTGTAAGTATGCCAGTAGTGTGTGCACCTCTTTGCCTGTGTATATGTTTTGTGTGTAAAGTACATGTGAATACAGTGTATGTGTGTACGTTTTAATGCTGCCAGCATGCTCTGTTTCCCAGAAGGGCAGTGCCCACTGTCAGTGCCAGCTGGCTGCCTCCTTGGCAGACTGAAAGTCATTATATAGAAAGGTCAACTGCCCGCATGCTTGAGAAACTTGGGGAAGAGAATATCACCCACTGACCTAGAACTGCAGACTAAATATTGGTTACCCTCACTTGTGCCATTTAGCATACCATAACTGAATCAAACATAGTTGGAAGGGCACAAAATGGTTACCACGAGATGGCCACAGATGATAGGCGTGACATTAAGAGGCTGTTTGAGAACAGCAAGCTCATTGTGGTTTTTGCTTCTTAGTTTAAACTTGTCTGCTATAGCAATAACACATTGCTGCTCCTCAGATTTATTACATCACCATCATACCCACGATAACAGTAAAGAACACTCTTCATTGAAAGATGGCTTTTCTTCAAGTTACCAAAGCATGTGTACTGACTTGAGCTTCCCTCCAAGTAGTGCACATGTACAGAAATACTGCACAAACAAAATACATCACTATTTAGCTCCCTGGTTTCCACAAAAGTAGGCAAAGTACCAACACAGCACGGTTAGCGGAGATTCATGGAAATGCTTTGACTTATCAGACTTCTTAGTTGTGTCAGCAGCCAGCTAATACAACACAATATTATTTGCAGTGACATCAGGGGCTCGGGCCACAACTGAAAGGAGCTGAGCCAACACCTCAGTACTACACCAGTGATTACAGATTGTTCTTGATCCAATCAGATTATTCTAACTTTGGCGGACGGGAACTGACACACACACACACGCACGCACGCACGCACGCACGCACACACACACACACACACACACACACACACACACACACACACACACACACACACACACACACACACACACACACACACACACACACACACACACACACACACACACACACAGAGATTCCTGTCCCACCACTGAATGCCATTTCATAGCTGAGGGTGTGGTGGTTACAGCGTCCAATGACCAATCAACACCAAGCTTTGATAAGAGCCAGAAGCAGAGGCTGGAACATGTGTGTTCATTCCACACACACACACACACACACACACACACACACACACACACACACACACACACACACACACACACACCGGCAGGATCTTATTGTTGTGCGCTGTGGGTAGGTTGGCATGCTGAGGGGAAATGGGAGCTGTGAACACTCTACTGGAGAGATGCTGCTGGCAAACTAAAGGTGTGTGTATTAAACTGGGAGGTGGGTATCAGTGAGAGACGTGCAGAGAGAGGTAGGGAGAAAAAGAAACAGAGGATGTTAACATGAAGGAGAAAAAAGGAAAGTAGAGCGATGGGAAAAGAGAGCGAGAGATGTCGGAAAGACAAAGTTGGGGTGAAGATGAAGAGTTGGGAAGGGAAATGAAAAGAAAGACCTCTGTCTTGTGCCAGTCGAGGCTAGAGAAAGTAGAGAAGGTGTTGCTCGTAAAAAACCTGCCAAAACTTCCTCAAAGTGCCGTTAGCGAGGGAAAAGAAAAATAGGCAGTTAAAATCTGACTTAGTTTGTGTAAAGTTGGCTCAGGCAGCTTGCCGCTTCCAGCAGTGAACTCATTCAACTGCAAACACGCACATTAACACACACATATTACATACATAGTTTGACATACAGAACACACACACAGATGTGACCATACATACTACACACATATAAGACGATTTAAATAAGCAAACACGAAAGTATAGACGTCTAATCACACACACACTTTCCTGATTGCAACTCAACCAATTCAAGGCCCTCTCTAGAGTTTAAAGCGTTCAATTTCACCACATTTCACAGCAGTTGTGGCGAATTTGCAGCTTTGAAAATCAACACTCCAGGGTGTGTGTGTGTGTGTGTGTGTGTGTGTGTGTGTGTGTGTGTGTGTGTGTGTGTGTGTGTGTGTGTGTGTGTGTGTGTGTGTGTGTGTGTGTGTGTGCGTGCGTGCGTGCGTGCGTGTGTGTGTGTGTATGCGTTCCCTGTAGGGCAGGTGTGAATTGGACCCCGGAGAGAAAAGCTGTCCCTGTTTTCCAATTCATTTTACCCAGCCTCGTTAAGCCTGTTAAGCCTCCCCCAAAACCCTCCACTCAAATTAGATGCAAATGAGGTCTCAAGTGGCTTCCCAAGGAGGACATTACGGAATTGACTGGCCTGAGGTAATCTGTGAGGCTGCCTGTGAGTGCATGTGTGTGTGTGTGGAGTGAACAGTTGAGGCCACCACTGTTTTTTTTCTCGTTAACCTTTCCAAATGCTCTGTTTACAATAGTGAAGAAAACGGGCTTTTAAAAAGATTTATTGTGCAGTTATGACAGGTGGACTCTGGCTTTGACTGTTGCTCTCACCCTTTACTTCTGGAGGTAGTGAAAGTGAACTGGATTCAAAGTTATATGCTGTGTAGTCTCACATTGCCAGACCTATCTCCACAGTGCTGTGGAGTAAGGTCTGGCTACACCACAGAAACATTCTGGGATAGGAGAAAGAAAACGCTCTAGGTTGTTAAGGCGCTAAGCTCCAGCGCAGCAACAGCGTGTCGGCAAAATGTTCCCGGGAAGGAACTTGTTTTCGTGTAACATTTGCACCCGCAAAAGAAAACGCCACAGTCAACATAAAATCAAGTTAACTGTTCACACAATACAGTAACGTGAGCTATTTCAATTAGCTGGATACATGGTTAAATGTAATTTGCTCTACTTTGTCCATAGCAATCCCCACAAATCGGCCCCAAAACGTCCCAGTTAGATAGTAAATGCCGTAAGCATATTCGTTGTTAATCTTTACAATCATTCCCCAAAAGAACCAAGCAGGCCTGCCTTATTGCACGATCAAATTCTTTTCTCAAAACTTGCCATTTTCAGCATGTAGTTGGCTAGCTAAAAGTTGGTTGTTGTTTCCTGAAGTGAACAGAGTTTGAGAACGGCAACACAGAGAGCGGAACGTGAGGGCAATTATCCTGAAAATGTACTTCCATTGATCCAGACTATATACTGTGTAATAAAGACAGTAAGTGGGGAATAACTCTTCAGTTCACACTGGTGATTCTTAGAACTTTACAGTGCCAACCATTTTCTATTTTGACTTTCTAGGCTGTCGTGTGCCTTTAAAGTAAACCTTGTTTTCAGTGTTATATATCAGTATATCCTGAAGTTATTTCATCATGAAGCTTTGTACTTCACTTTTACTGATTTCCCTCAATCTGTGTCATGTACTTCTTCACTTAACAGTGATTTTCTACATTTGTTTTCAGTAACCTACAGAGAGTCTGAATTTGTTTTATTTGGTACATGTGGCTTGAGAAAGAGCGATAAAGGGAGCAGTATAGTAGTAGCTAAAAAAGATTTTCCACTCAAGATAAGGCGAGAGTCATGTCCCTTACTCAAACGCCACATGTCTTGTGGTTTTGTTGCATAGTATTCTGGTGTGGTTAGACCACTACTGGTTGAGAGAACTGTATTGCCCCTTCTCTAAGGAATTCTCCTTATGTAACTTGAACATTTCTACAAAAGGTGAGTCTGTAAAGAAACATTGGCCATTTTAGTTTGTGGATCAACCAATACTTTCTAATGCCAAACGACAAACTGAAATGCAAGGTGGATTGTTATTAGACTTTTTTTAAAGGGTTAAATGTGAAGTGAATTTTTACTTTCAAGAGGTAAAATGCGTCAGTGTGCTGTATTCCATTTGTGATGAACACACCCAAACAGAGTTGCATTAGCATTACATGTATAACTTACAAAATGATGAGTTTATGAAAATGAAGGAACTTTTAGCTCCATTGCAGTGGTTTCCGTCTGTATTTTCTCCCTACTGGCTACTACATATAATTAACAGTTTAAAATATGTGACATTTGACAGGATCTTATAAAACCACATAATCATCATGTGGATATTCAGTATTTCTAAATTACTGGATGGTAAAGTTAAAGAAATATCACAAATCAATTCCAGAATTGTGGACACTTTACTTTGATGCAAATGACCATTTTTTACTCATAACTTAACAAACTTGGCACTTTTGTTGCTAGAATCTGTTGTCCACATGGACCTCATCCCAGTTGTCAAAACCAAATCCCTGCCCTGGGCAAAAACACTCATCTCTCTTTCCTTAACAGTTTCCCATCTGCCGTAACCTTTAGAACTGGAATCTCATCCATTTTAATGTTTCCCATCTCAGACTCCCTAAAATATATCTGCAGAGAGAGAGAAAGATGAAGGCAGGCAGACAGAGAAAGAGGGAGGAAAAGAGCAACTCTGGGCCAAAATCACAGCTGAAACA
Organism: Gymnocephalus cernua; assembly: GCA_023631565.1. Lineage (NCBI taxonomy): Eukaryota > Metazoa > Chordata > Actinopteri > Perciformes > Percidae > Gymnocephalus > Gymnocephalus cernua. Next base: position 30,308,473 of record CM042435.1, read on the forward strand.
CTGACCTGGATAAATCAGGGAAACATAAACACATAGTTTCTGGCTTAAAAGGGGAGGGAGGGGGCGCTGCTACCCAAAATATTCCACCCCGGGGACCCCAGCAAAAGGCAGGGGACCCCCTTATCCCACCTCCCCATCACAGCCCGCTCTAATTATTTATTTTTCTTGGGTGTAAATTTCTTCGGGGGATTGCTGTGTAAAAGCCAACAGGTCTTGGGAGGTCACAACAGTCCTGTGGGATGGGAGAGGTATGGGGTTCGTTGTTCACACTCACACACACATAATCACACTAGCCAGCGCAAACATGCAGACACAAATACACAAACATATCTAAACAAATACATGCAAAAGTAAAAATGCTCGCACACTTGCTAATCATATGTCCATATCCACCAGTACCCCCCACATCCACACACATGCATCAGCAAACGCGGCCACCCACTTCCCTCTGCAGCCTACTGATTGTGTTTGTTGTCTCAGGGTTTGGTCTGTTGTTGATCCCCTGCAGGGCTTTTGTCTGCTCCGTTATCATGCATAATCACTTCCATACCTTAACAGCATAGGTGTGTGTTTTGTGAATGCATGTGTGTGGCTGCGGGGGTGTACATGTGTCAAGATCTGGCTAGAGGTGGCAGCAGAGGCTGTCAGGGGTCTGTCTCTGCCTTAGGAATGAATATCATTTGAAACTGTCACCAGGTTCAAATAAAAAAAGCTCTGAAAGTAACTCTTTAATAGGTAAATCACAAAGAGGCTCTAGCCCAACTCTATGAACCTTTGAAAAAGTTTGGAAAGTCTCACTGCAAAAGGATTGTTTTCTTAACTGCCTCCATTCACTGGGGTCACTGGCGAATTTTAAGGCAGTTGCATGTGCACCATCTATTATGTGTATAACCAAAGGGATTGCAATGCTTTCAGCCAGGAAGTATACCTGTAACCTTTCCCAGGAAAGGGAAGTATATACTATATAGTATATAAGTATATAGTAAAATCAGCCTTTTTGGGCTTACATGGTTTAAAAATAAAAATCTCTCTATCGACTTTTATAGAAAGATTAAGCCTATTTTTTTTTATAATTCATGGTTAACGAAATGAGTATGCATGAAGTTTTCATTAGGTAAAACATGTATAAAGTTTGAGGTGTCCAATCAATAGTGATTTCAGGTTTTCAGCTACCTCCTTCACCTCTGATAACTCCTGAGTCCTACATGGCATGTTAAGTCTGTCATGCACAGTATGCTTTCATGTTACAAAACCCTCTGCTGCAACTACTACATGAATAGGATTATGAGAGTAAAGTCAAGTAAGGAGAGATGATGACAGACAATACGATTTGCTAAAACTTTAATGAAATTCCACTTACAGGCGCTCGGCATTCCTCGGTATTCCTTTAGGCACATTCTTCAAACCCAGACCCTGGCAGTCCACATGCGAACCGGAGCAGCTGCACTTGTGCGGGCATCCAGTTACCGAAGCAGCGCACACCAGAAGCGCAAAAACCAGAGCCAAAACCCGGCAGAGCGCAGCTCGCTTCTCCGGTCCGATCGGAGGCATGTTATCCACTTAAGTTACTTCCAAACCGAAGTTAATTGAAAATCCGCGAGGGGGGAAGTAGACGTTGTGGAAGTAAGGATCCCGAAAAAGGAAGAGCGGCCGTTACACTGTGTGGTAGAACTTAAAAAAAGTAATAAGAGCCGAAATCAAATCAAGTTCGCTGTTGCTGAAGTTCACCCTCTCAAGAGAGACGATCAGTCAGAATCTATTTAAAACGCTCTCTTGCCATTGAAAAAAGGGACGAAATGAAGATTTGGACGTGACACTTGCAAATACAAACTTTAAAACATCTTAACGGACGTCACTCAACTCGATGCGTAAAAGTCTCCACCAAATGCTCCTCATTCATAAACTCTCCGACAAGTTATCAGCCTGACTCCTAAACTGTCCAAGGTAAAAATGTTCAGCTGGGGTGTAACCTCCTTCCAGGGAACATCTCCGCTGCCAGGGAATGAAAAGTGAGAGTTGCTGAGGAGTTGTAATCAGTATTTAAAAAAGAGGTTGAGAGCAGAGGCGCAACACAGACTGGTACGCCTTTAGGTTGTGAGAATAAGAGGCACACCGATGTGTACCTAGGTTTCCCCCAACATCCTCTCTCTCTCCCCCCCCCCCCCTCTTTCTCTCTCTCTCTCTCTCAAACTCTATCTTGATGTCACCAGAAAACAGAGTGAGAGAGCTCTTCAAACTTTCACTCATCCCTTATCTTCCCCGCAGAAACATTCTCTGCTGTATAAACTGGGATACTTTCCCACACAGACGAATACAACTCCAAACTCTCAGTCTGTGGCAGCAGTGTGCATATTTTAGCTCATTTCCCAGCAACTTGTCCTTTTATCATGGCCCATATATCATCTTAACTATTTACTTTGTGATCATATAGTTGGTTTTAAACTATAGGCTATATTTTATGAGCCATCTCTCCAAATAGTCCAATGCATCATCCAGACTCTGTGTGTTAACTTCACTGATTAATGCCATGTCTGATAGATCACTCCAAAATGTCATTAATTTATCTTCTATTGTGTAGGAAAATACCACAAAGTATTTTGATTTTTGATTTGATTACTTTTTTGATTGAGTTTTAAAAATAAAAAGCAAACATTTAAGGTGACTGGTAAGATTACATAGTTGAGTTTCCATATTATTTGCCAATGACCACTGTTAAAGGTTTCTGCTCATCCGGCAACTATTCTTAGTGACTGTAGTGACACTGCAGCAGTGAAGTAAAACAACTTTTTCAGTGAGGATCCACTCTTAAAGAGTGGGTGCCTTCTGCTGCCCTCTATTGGTAGAAGACTTTCATAAACTAATAGTGGGAATTTTTGCACTTACAGCAATACGATAATTTCAACTCTCATTGTAAATGTCCTTTAAATTAATTCAATTCATTTGGGGAATTGTCCTGCAAATGTCAAAAAATGGCATTGTCCTCAGCAGTGTGTCAGTGTATAATGAACAGTGGAAACTTCATAAATATTGTAATGCCTGAAAACCAAACTGAGTAATTCAGTGTCTCATCAGTCTGGGACCCAAGCTAATTAAAACATCAGTTTTCCTGTCAGTTGGAAACCCACCACAGACGAACTTTGGGCAAGTTTAATATTTTATTTATATTATATTTATTTTATTTTATATTTAAGTAGATGTTTTCAATACAAATGTATTGTAATGTTTAAGATTAATTCTCCAAAGCTTTTAAAAAAACATCCCTCTCTAATAAAATATGTTTTAATGGTGTATCGCTTTACATGTCTGCTGAGCATATACGCTCATTTTCAGGTCCAGCTTGATTCATGGTCAATCAGTAATGGCATAGTCATACCTGAGAGTTGCCAATCTTCTGGTGTTAGCGTCTGTTCAGCCGGATCAGTTTATGTGTTCAGTGCCTTGTTCAAATGCACATCGATGGTAGTTGCTCTGGAGGGGAAAAACATCACTTATCAGTTATCGCAGCATCAGGTTTGCGGTTTAATTTTTTTTCCTGTTAAACTAGGGATCATCTGAGTTCAAGTCTTAAGAGACTGAACCATCCGCTCTCAGTGGTTAAAATGTTACACTCTTTATCACATTGTAAAAGTAGGTGCTTGTTTGTTAAAACACACAGACACGTAAACAGGGTGATGTGTGAATGTCAGTAAGTGCTATTTTGTATTTATGAAGACAGCTTCAGAGAAATGTGTGTTTTCTTAATTCCCTGTCTACCTTTTAGATATGTTCTCCATCCTTCTATTTGTATCTCATTTCCTTTTATTCATCAGAAGTTGGATTATTGAACTTCGCTCTCACACAGTCCCCTTTAGTCTTCAAGGGACAGAAGAAAATAAAGCTGCTTTGAAACTATTTTCAGTTTTGTACTAGATCGATGGCTGCAGCAGAGCAGCGCAGTTCTTTTTCACAGCAACTAACTCCAGCTCCTCCTGGGAGATCCCCAGGTGGCCCCTGGCAGTCAGGGAAATTAAATCCCTCCAGAGTTTCCTGGGTCTGCCCAGAGGTTTCCTCCCTGCAGGCCATACCCAGGGGAGGCACAGGAGGGAACAGCCTGTCAAAAGAGAGTAAGCCTGCCTTCTCTGTGGAGAAAATCCATTTCATCCGCCTGCACTTGGATCTTGTTGTTATCACTACCAAATGCCTAAACAAATATATCCCGAAAGCATTAGCATTTGGTAATAGCTAGCTAAGCGGTTGCCACAATGTACATTACATTCAAAATCTGTCCAGGAAATACCGGTGCCAAAAATACCATGCCTGCATGTAGCTAAACAATGTTACAGGCAGGCACCAACAAAAGCTGCTAACATGTTACCCACAGAACTAGCTAGCTAGCTAGCTAACTCTATAGCTAACTCTATAAACTCAATGAGGTATTTAAAGGGGTAAATAAAGGCTCTCTTATTTAAACGTCCCTAAAACATTTTTTTTAAATCCCAGTTCTCCATTTTGTTGAAATATGTTACCTAGTTGTAGTTTATTTTACTGTCTATAGTTGTAGGCTGTTGTTGGGTCAACTGCCCCAAGGCTTGTTAAACTAAGTCAACCTGAAGCTGCCTTTTTAACAACACACCACAACATTATGCTTTTAGCTTCCAGTGTGTTAGCTAGAAGGTTGTGAACTATTATACTTAGCGAGCTAGCTATATGTTGTAATGTGGTTGCTTGTGTTCATGCTATTGTTAGCTACCAACAGTAGTCAAACAACTGTGTGCAAGCAGTTCTTTTACGTTTTTTCACTTGAGTGCTAACAGAAGCTAGCTAACGTTAGCTAACGGTAGCCTAGAGCTAGCTAGCCTGTAAACGCTAACAAGGCTTACTAGGCTGTAAAATGTAGAGGAGAAGCAGACTCTATTTTTTACAGACACAGCAATGCCTTATATGTTATTTCATTTTAGCAAAGTTTCCAAATGTAAAAATCTAAATGTTTCTTACCTCTGTTTTGTTGCTGTTTGTCAAAAGTGTGAATGAATGTGACGTGAACCACATAATGCTGTCTCTCCCTGCTTCTCTTGTTTCTCATTGAGCCTGGACACAGGTAATAAGGTAAATTAAGGGAGACAAATTAATTATTTTAAATTGTTGGGAGTGGCAAGCCTGTCTTCCCATAAAATCACAACACTGACAACATGTTTGTTAACAAATTACATGTGCTCAATAATTAATGTCAACCTTATGACTTATTGTATCTCTGTATACTTCTTATCTATGGTTGTGTTGTTAAAAAGAAAGTTGTTAACAATTTATGCAATGGGCATCATGTCACATACAGTAAACATGGGTCATGACCCCGTGAGTCAACCAAACAGCATTTCAAATGTTAAAAGGATTAAACAATCTTGAGCAGCAGAGAATAACTATGATTGACATGGGAGCACAAAAAAAACACAAAAAATAATGGTTTTGTGGAAACATCTGCTGTTGCTTTGTCTCCATGTGTTGCATATCCACTCTAGATCAACGGAAGTACATTTCCAGGATAATTGCCTGTGTTGCCGTTCTCAAACTCTGTTCACTATGGTAAACCACAACAAACTGCGAGCTATCAAGCTACACGCATGAGAATGGAAAGTTTAACATTTTTTTTTTTTGATCAGGCAATTTGTGGGGTGCAAATGAAAACAAAAGGTAAACGAGGCAAGCAAGATTTGCAAATTGGCTAAAATGGAGAAAATTAAATTGTAACTAACAATTTTTTCCGTGAGGTTGGGGGACAAAAAATGTAAGTTGTCAAGTTGAAAAAAAGTTTGGGCAAACAAATAATTTTAAAAAATTGCACTACCAGAAAATGCTAAAAATGAAGGCTTGATCATCTTTTTTCCTTTCAGAAGCCGCTGCTTATGAGTGAATTAAACCGCTCTCTGATGACTTTGTTTGGGCTCATTGGAATTAGATGCATGTCATTAACTTTTGAGGTTAAGGGTTTGAAACTTTGCTCCGGACCTTTGATTCCTGATCCCTTCATGAGCATTTTCTCCCACAGTCTCCACTGTATTTTAGTGAATTAAGCGGAAAAACCAAAAACATGCGGAGTGCTTTACAAAATGAGACATTAAGCATTTCTGAAGTGAACAGAGTTGGCTAATGCTGAACTTCTTACACCACATAACTACTGCCACTCTTTCCCTCTCTTTTTCTTTCTTTCTTTCTTTCTTTCCTCAGTCTTTCTTTTGCCATCCCTCGGGTGCCCTTTTCAACCCTCCATCTCATTCTCTCTGCTTTTAGTCTCTCAAACTTCCTCTCTTTCTCTTCCTGTCATTCTGCCTCTTATCAATACATTTATTTCTCTGTTCCTTCCCATTATCCCATAAGTTTTCTCTCTATTTAACTCTCTATTTTTCTTGTCCTAGACAGTCTCTGTATTTGTATGAGCAGAGGGACATTGTGCTACTAAGCATCTTTCTGTGGTTCTGGACCAGGCTGGTGACCGGCGAAACAGCTTCATGCTTCACTGCTCACACACACACACACACACACACACACACACACACACACACACACACACACACACACACACACACACACACACACACACACACACACACACACACACACACACACACACACACACACACATTAATGTCATGCTGTCACACAGAATTTTCTCTCTATTGACCAAGTCTCTCTCTGCTTAAGTCAAAGACATATTCCAGCCCTGCCAATGCAGAATGTTATGTGCTCAGTTTGTAAAATGGCTAAAAATGTATATAAATAAAAATCACAATTGATGTTGCTGGCTTTTTAAAATATTCAGCCATGATGGTCATGTTTTCCTTGCAATAACGCATAATTTTTGGGGCACTCTGGAGCAGCCGAAACTAAGTTGTGAACACAACATTAGCCACGTTTAAAAATGTATTTAAATGCAGTGGAAATTTGGAAATCCAAATTTTCAGAAAATCGACAAAAGAAAAATGGAAATGAATGCTTGTTTCCATCTACTACCATTAAGCGAATATTAGAAATTACAAGACAAACAACAGATGGCGCTAATTCTCCTGTCGGGTGCCATTAAACCATTGCAGAAGAAGAGAACATCCCAAATGGTCGAAACAATGTAGAAAACACAATGTAAATATGGCATTTCTGTTTATTTGAGGACTGTTATAGTCTCCTCATCTCTCCGCACAGATGTGATTTTTTTCATCTGTTGCTAAGTCATCATGATTAATTCACTAAGCTTTTCATTTTCTCCAGGGGTTGATGCAAAGATTGTGTACTGTAAGTGAAGCCAAAACATCTTGATCACCCTCTGGCTGGCTGCAGTACAGGTTATAAATCCCACCCCTCCATGTTAGCGGATGGGTCAAAGACCAAACAAAAAATTTAAGTACACATCAAATACATTTTTCCCAAAGTTGTTTTCTGTCATTTTAGGTAGTTGTTATCATGCTGACGAAGCGTAATTTGTTTGATAGGATGGGTTTATTAGTTATTTGATGCTATTAAAATGTTGTGAAACGTCATGATTGACAGCTGTGATTGAGTCGCGATTGGTTGGGCGGGTACATGAGCGGGACTTCATTGCCACTGCTCCACTGCCCATCCCAAACACTACTGCGCAGATTTTGTCTAGTTACAATTATAAGATGGCAGCGCCCCGTATCCAGGATATTTTGGCTTCACTTTTGTAAAGTGGGAAGTAGTGGAGACGCGTTGTCCATCTTTATATACGGTCTATGATTTTTGAGTTTAATTTTTGAGTTTTCTTTTCAAATTTTCTGAGTTTCCTTCCAGTTGTTTATATGTGCAAACTGAACATGTGCATGAAAGCAGCTGGATGGAAACACATCTATTGACATATCATCATCATTTAAGTTGATATAGTGAATTTGCTATCAAACTAGCCTTTTGTTGTTCTTTTCACTAACGCAAAATGGAGAAAACTAGCAACCAGAGAAATTATGTGAGGAAGCAATTTGGATTCAACACCATGGATGGAAACATCGTGGATAAAAAGTTGAGGCTGTCTGTTGACCTTGTAAAATGCAACTGCCTTACAGCTTACAGAGCAACGTTAATTCCAAAACATGTTTTATGAGTAGGCTTTATAGGTTAGAATCCATTTACAGTAATTTGAACAAATGACACATTAGTTCTCATTTGTTCGAAACTTTAAACTCATAGCTTTCTCCATTTTTGACTCTCCGTTTCTCTCCATTCACACAGGTCAGCACTATCAAGACGGTATGAATTTGTTTGCTATTGCGTTTGAGAGCAAATCCAACCTCAATAATTCTATTGACATTGGTGTTTCGGAGGCCTTTGTCTTGGTCTTCCTCCTTATGCCTCTCAATTCCTTCCTCCTCTCACAAATGTTCCTCTGCTCTTCTCTTTGTCCCTCCTCTTCCTCCACATCTCCTCTTTCCCTCCATCCCAACAATGGACAGATTAGAGAATAATTGGTGGAAAGTTTGGATTTCTCTTCACACTGGGCCTCTTGCATTTAAATGGTCTGATGGCACATTAATGGTTCATGCAACACAGAAGTGTACGTTTGCTGGCAACTGTGTGTGTGTGTGTGTGTGTGTGTGTGTGTGTGTGTGTGTGTGTGTGTGTGTGTGTGTGTGTGTGTGTGTGCGTGCGTGCGTGCGTGTGTGTGTGTGTGTGTGTGTTCTTGAGGCCTTCTACTGGTATTAGTGTAGGTGTCCGCCTAATTTTGTATTTTTTGTATGTCAGTGATGAAGTATGTCCTCATATGTGTGTGGGGTTTAATGGATTCCTTAGCTAGACAGATCTTTGGCTAAGCTCTACTGCGGCCCCTGCAAAGCTATTATCTCCCCATACACTGTGTACACACTTCCTCCGTGTGTGTGTGTGTGTGTGTGTGAGTGAGAGAGAGAGAGAGAGATCCTCATGTCGCTTTGAACACACACACACACACACACACACACACACACACACACACACACACACACACACACACACACACACACAAAACACATATGACAACGGGCCACATTTGAAGTATTTTTTAGAGGATAAAACCCTGACCAATACATCCCTTTTTTATCCTCCCTCTCATCTAACTATGCAAACTTTTGTCCTTACTTAAGCTCTCATTCTAGGCCACGAGAACATCTTTCAGATATTGTACTATTTCAAGTCCAGCTATTCTAACTGTAGTCCTGAATGTAGTCCTGTCATAGTCCAACAGGTGTAACTCCTAGGCTTGAGTTTAATTCTAGACTTAGTAGTCAAAGTGGGTGCTCGTAGACAGAGACAACTTGCCAGAGACCTCTTCACTTCCAACTAAATAGGCTTTGAAGGCTTTCTGCTCACCCAAAAAAACGGAAATTAACAAATCAGGAGAATGTGCTAGACATTCTGTACCACAGGACCTGCTAGTCAAACAGTAGTCATACTTTTAACCTTAATCCCACCAGACCAACTTTAGTCCTAATCTAAACTCTCTAGTCCAATTTGCCCAATTTCAGTTTAAAGTAGCTCTAATCATTTTATAGAATGGACTCTTTACATTATGATGACAGATCAAAAAAGTCCTCAGGTCTTTAATAAACCCCTGTCCCCTTAAAGACCATAACTCAGAGTTAAATAATATACCGCTTTTCTCAAGCATAGTAATACAAGTACACACAAACACACACACACTTTGTGTGTCTGAATGGGCAGTTAAATAATGCCATATGTAGCTCCAGTGCCTTTGTTTCATTACAAGGATATTTTTTTTCTCTTGCTGCTTCCCATGTTGTGTTTGATTGATGGTCTAATTTACTAGAATATCACACTGACACACACACACACACACACACACACACACGTGCATACAAAGACAAACACACAATAAAAGTAAGCCTGGTGGTGTGTTAGAAGGCTGATTTTGCAGAGGCAGATCCAAATGTGTGTGGACAAGCTCAGTTAGTGATACTCTTATAGTGTGTTTCACTCTTTCAGAGATACTTAAAGAAAATCCTAAAATGATCTTTTACAGAGTGATATGAGGTACAAAGATGCACATGAAAAGAGCTTTCTTTCTTTCTCACTTACTCAGGACAATCTTTAGATCTTGCTGTGGACAATTTCCGCTATTCTTTTACTCTGAGAGTAACAAATTAAATTCCAATCACCCCCACTGTATTAGAGTGGTGGCAGAAGTCTCAGCCCTGAATACCTAAAAACGTCCATGTCTTCCACATATTCCATGTGTGATTTGGGTAAACTGACCCACAGCTTTAAAAACCTGGAAACAATTCAGAAGGCTGTGTAATACAGTTCTATAAAGCTATTTGTTACTTGCTGCAGGTCTTGCACACATACAGTACACACTGTGTATTAATGACTGGGCAGCCATGTATTGGTGTGATTTAGGGTTCAGTAATAATACCTCATTAAACTCTAACCTCTGTGATTAAACTACTGATTGAGCAGCAGCACATCTGCACAGCTGAGCTGTGTGTGTGTGTGTGTGTGTGTGTGTGTGTGTGTGTGTGTGTGTGTGTGTGTGTGTGTGTGTGTGTGTGTGTGTTCAAAGCGACATGAGGATGTTATGATAGCCCCCTTTAAAAGTTGGCTTTCTCTCACTCTGTCTCTCTCTCTCTCTCTCTCTCTCTCTCTCTCTCTCTCTCTCACACACACACACACACACTTGTGTGTTTTCAGGATTGTTTAGATATATGCTGACAGACACAACAGCATTTATAGTAAGACAGGAAACAGGTCTCTGAGGTGTAATGGCCATGAATATTGCTTACTCTTTGTAATCAGGGATGGGAGGGTTACTTTAGAAATGTATTCCAATACAATTGTTAATTACCTGTTAAAAATGTAAACAGTAACCTAACCCAAGTATCGCAATATTAAAGTAACGTAACTTGATTACTTTCTGTTACTTGTGGATTACTCAATACAAAATATGGGCATCACTTCCACTGTACTATGATGTTGTTTCTCTTTCTTTTTTTCTGCTTTAAATACAAAACAATGGTGAAACCCAGTAAAAACATTGTAATGCTAACATTAGAAGCCAGCATAATGAATTGGCAGCTGTGGGCTATGGTATCACTCCAGATCAGAGTGGTGTTGTGTGAGACTCGGTAAGTGTTGCAAAGTGTGCGCATGTGCATGGTATATCGTCCTTTATTTATGTATTTTTAAATTGTAATACTGCAAATAACCCCCAGTTTTACTAAATTTATCAGTAATTTGATTAGTCTTTTTTTCTGTCTTTAAGGGAATACAGTTACCTTTTTTGTACTGCTGCTCCATGTATTCCATTATTCTCCATAACTGTTGGCAGTTTTGTTAATGTTTTGACAGTTGCATCCATAGAATATATTTAAATGTAGTTTCAGTGAGTGGTTAAGAGTCTGAGAGATAGAAAAGAGACACACAGACAAAGAAAAAGTGAGAAAGAGAGATATTTAAAGGTGGTTCTGATACCCAAGTAAAATAAGGCAGCCACATTGACAGTGGCTGCCTCAATCACTACACAAACCTGCTAAACACACACACACACACACACACACACACACACACACACACACACACACACACACACACACACACACACACACACACACACACACACAATTCCTGATAACTGCTTTTACAATCCTTTGTCTGACAGGAAAAAGTCAGAGCTGAGTAAACGAAACGGTGTGTGGCCAAAACGACGAGGAAGACGGAGAATGTGCCAAAGTTCCACTCTATTTAAAACAATAGTGTGTGCATGTCACCTTGCCCTGACAGTGTACTCTTCCTTTAAAGTCCATTTAATATGCTCAAATGAATCCCAGAGATGTATTGCTAGTTATATAAGATGTGTGATGTGTGAAGTAGAATAAAACATACCAGCAATGTCTTAAAGGACAAATCCAGTGCAAAATGAACCTAGGGGTTAGTAACACATGTGTACCGAGTCCACCGTTCTCTGGGATTTGTTTTCATGCTAATCGAATGTGACCAGTTTTAGAGCAAACCGCTAATTAGCTTATAAAGCTAGTCGTCAGGGCATGGGTAAAGTAAAAAGAAATCTCAATTTCTACACTAACAAGGCTCAAAATAGCACCACACTGCCACGGTAGCATAATGTGGGTCCGTACATGTAAACCGAAGCATTGAGAACTTTGTAAATGTACAGACAGTTTATTAAAAAGATAGTTTAAAAAGACAGTACTGTTCTGTATACTTACAAAGTTCTCAATGCTTCGGTTTACATTATGCTACCGTGGAAGTGTGGTGCTATACACATGTGTTATTAACCCCCAGGTAAATTTTGCGCCGGATTTGTCCTTTAAACTAATGGAAGCTGTACCATCTTTTGTTGTACCCAATGATCTGTTTATGTATGTAATATATATATATATATATATATATATATATATATATAAATGTATTTAATATCATTGTCCACTGCCCTCAATTAACCCAACGTAGTTCAATTAGAAGAGAGTCCATTTGTATTCATCTGTGTCATCTTCTGTTAATTTGAAGTGAAAGCTAATTATCTGGATGTAGATTTGTAGACCTACACTCCACAGGGAACCATGGTAAAGGCTGTAGGATGCTGAAATTGCATGTGTGTGTGTGTGTGTGTGTGTGTGTGTGTGTGTGTGTGTGTGTGTGTGTGTGTGTGTGTGTGTGTGTGTGTGTGTGTGTGTGTGTGTGTGTGTGTGTGTGTGTGAGTGAGTGAATGAGTGAGTGAGTGAATGAGTGAGTGAGGGAGTGTGTGTATTCAGTGCAGAGGTTAACCTCTTCCTTTTCCTCCCTAACAAGGAAAGGGTCAAAGGTCCTGATACAAATGGAGGGAGAGGAGGAAAGAGGGATGAAAGGATAAATTGTAAAAGGAGGCAGGAAAGGAGACTTGAGACTGATTGGAAGCCAGATGTCTAATAAGGTCTATAAATAACCAGGTGACGGCTGACAGAGAACCACTGAGCTGCCTGGTTCCAAGACAAAGTCTTAACACGGGTTTCACAACTTTTTGTCACCTGTTTTTTGAATTTAATTTAAATTATTGTTTTATTAGACTGATCTCACACATGGAGCTTCAAGTACGTTATCTATGAGTCTATGTGTAAAAGACAGCCAGAATTGATGTTTCAGCAAAGATGATTTGGTACTTTACTGTGATTCCACCATCATGAGTTTGACATTTCCAAGTATATTGTTTTGCAACTTAAGAGTAACTAAAAGTCCCCAAATTCCAGATTTATACAAAAGGAATCTGATTCAAAAGGCAGTTTTCCCATATTTTCACTGTAGGAAATCGTTGTATGAAGGGTTGCAGACTAAACATTTTTGACTTTTGACACTAAACATGTCACAGCAAATATGACATACCTCATTTGAAAAATATCTGAATTCACCAATGTTTTGAAAATGGTGCAGTCTCTTTTTGTATGGGAAAGAATTATAAAAATTAATGTAAAAACAGAAAATAAGACTCTGTGTTTATCAGTTTAAGTCACTGTTTAATTCTGCGTTTCACCCTGCAACTTATTGCCTCTGACAGCAGTTATTCAGAGTGGGAAAGCATAGACTTTGAAAATATCTGGGAAAAAAAACTAAATCTATTTGTTTTTAAAAATGTCTGGAAGTTGGACAAATTACTGACTTTTCTGTGAAAGTTAACACGGTCCATGAGTTCAAAGTGTGAAATCTGAATAAACGTATCGGCCTTTTAATCCCTCTGTCCTGACCTGTTTTTTAACTTGCTGTCTCTCTCTCTCTCTGTCTGTCCTCCCTTCATCCATCTATGCACTTTCTTTTCTGTCTGTCTACATTTTTCTCTATCAGATAGCTGAAGTCTTATCGGTGAGGAGGCGCTGAGTACTGAGCAGCTCCAAAGCTCCACCGTAACAACAACACATTCCTGCCTGCTATGTGTCCGTGTGTGTCAGCGTATGTGTGTTTTAGTTTAAGATATGACAGTAAAGTCTGCATGAGTGTGTCACAGGGAAAAAGAAAGCAGGGTCTGTTTATGAGAGGTGTGTATGTGTTTTGGAGATATGAAAGTGATGTGAAAATAACGTGTGTGTGTGTGTGTGTGTGTGTGTGTGTGTGTGTGTGTGTGTGTGTGTGTGTGTGTGTGTGTGTGTGTGTGTGTGTGTGTGTGGACACATTCCTCTTTGCCACCTCCAAACCCGGCTGGCTTTGCTCTGAAAGCCAATCAAAACAGACGTAAATTGTGGCCGGATATAAAAGCCATGCCAAAGCAAAGGACTGTGTGTTTGTGCGTGCATGTTTGTGTGTGTGTGTGTGTGTGTGTGTGTGTGTGTGTGTGTGTGTGTGTGTGTGTGTGTGTGTGTGTGTGTGTGTGTGTGGTTAATTTGGTATTAATATCAATCTCATAGTTTAAAAAAATATCAGATTCTTAATTTAAAGGTTTAAATTCCATCATTGAAAAACATGCTTACGGGCAAAACATTGCACAATGTACAGTTTATTTTTAAGTTTTAGATCAGTGTCAGAATTGTATTTCAACAGAGAAAAAATGTTTTGCTGAAGAGAAACCTTTAATGAAACTGGGCACTTGTAAAATGCTTTGACACAAATTTGAGCTGACTTTGCCCTGTTTAACTGCCAGCATGGATCACTGGCTAATTTACAGCATGTTACCTGATCCACCAAGGGAATACCATCACAGGTGTGTGTGTGTGTGTGTGTGTGTGTGTGTGTGTGTGTGTGTGTGTGTGTGTGTGTGTGTGTGTGTGTGTGTGTGTGTGTGTGTGTGTGTGTGTGTGTGTGTGTGTATTACAGGATCTATGGTATTGCTATTACCCGATCAGCATCTCATTTCCACCCCCAGTTCTTTGCCTGTGATGCTATCTTCTCCATTTATAAAGATATGATTACAAACATGCAGCTTTTCAACCTGGTGAGACGTGCATACCTGAACGCATGTGTGTGTGTGTGTGTGTGTGTGTGTGTGTGTGTGTGTGTGTGTGTGTGTGTGTGTGTGTGTGTGTGTGTGTGTGTGGGTTTTCTGTTTTTACTGTAATACTTAAGAACCAGTGGTGGAAAGTTACTACGTACCTTTACTCAAGTACTGTACTTAAGTAAAAGCAGAGCTGCCATTCTGAATCTCATAACTGGCTGCCAAACTCCAAGCAGAAGCAGTCAGGTGAAGGACAGAGATCCAAGAAAAGGAAATGAAGAAGCCTTTTTCATAATACCAAGCAGTCCCCTTCTGTTCTCCCTCAACAAAACTCATTGCCCTGAAGCAAAACACTGAACCCCCAGCTGCTCCAGAGGAGCTGCTCCATGGTCAACACTACAAGATTACACTTGAACTGGGCAGCTCCCAGGCGTGTGTGCTTGTGTGGATGTGTTTGATGTGAGAGCCTTGTTCCTCTGTGACTACCCTCCTCCCCCCCCCCAGCAACTGTAGAAGAGAACAGGGGCAGTGCCAGGGGCAGTTTTTGCTACACCAGACATTTATCAGGCAGATTTACACATTTACACACGCAAACACACCTGGTCATCAGGAGCAAGTGAGTGTATTGCTCAATATTCATTTGACATGTGGAGAGGGAAAGCTAAAAAACGCTATTAATGCTAAAATACAATGCCATTTCAATGGTAAGCACTCAGCTACCTGAGAGACTCAACTTGTTACTTAAACCTATAGTGCATAGTTTCTGTCTCCCCCATGAGGAATTCTAAGTAATGACAACAATTCTGTCGGTGCATCCACATGACACAAGCCTTCCGTGATCGTGCTTCAGCCCCACCCCTCCTCCACACAGTTGCTATTGACCAAGGAGGACACGGAGGATTAAAGAAACATGATGAACTCTTCAGAAGAGGTAATTATCTTTACTCGAGTAAAGTCGCCAGACGACACCAATTTCTAAACACAGCCATACTGAGAAATACAGAGAGAGTTTTGTCATTTCTGCAGCCTACTCCAAAACAACAAACTACGGGAACACCATTTACCACACTCCACACCGGTGTCTTCAGATAAGAAGTCACTTCGTGAGATCGATGTTGTTGTCAGACACTTTTAATTACAATCTGAACCTGTCAGTGGTAAAAACAATCACTTTTAGTGGACAAAAACCGAGGGTGCACAATTGCCTCATTAGGTTACATTGCAGCTCGGTTCAAGAAACAAATGCATGGGGAAATGGGTTGAAAACCCCTGAAAAAAAACTTTTAAAACAACTCCGCTTCAAAGTACATGTTCCTCTAAGAGTTGAGGTTGTGACATTATATTGGTTAAATATGAAACCCCATTTTGGTGTAATCATACAGTCTATGAATGGTCTGGCAAAAAAATCTTCCATCACTATTCACTATAGAAACTAATATCTGCAGGATTTATGGTTTGATTGGAGCCACAATTGGTGCAGCCTTCACTGAAAGCATGGATCAAATCACATAGGGTATACGTTTTATCTGGGTTGTCAGGCCTCCTAAAATTAATTTAATTTTCTGTTAGAAGATATGAGACTAACTGTGCTCTAATGAAATGAATCTAGCTGTACAGCAATTTCCACCGTTTCTTTACTCCAAGACACTGAAGTCATAACATCAAAGCTACCAGCGTGCTGGTAACAGCCAACACCAACTCACCAGGAGTCAAGCTCCCATGGTAGGACACACACACACACACACACACACACACACACACACACACACACACACACACACACACACACACACACACACACACACACACACACACACACACACACACACACACACACACACACACACACACACACACACACACACACACACACACACACGGCTCCACGCTGCTAGCTTATCTCTGATCCGCCATCTCCCTTCCTGCGGTTTGGATCTGATGAAGCCCTTTACTTCAAAGTGTGTGTGTCTGTGTGTGCAACGTACTGTATGTGTATATGTGTGTGTGTGAATGTAATGGAAAGCACCTGCACATGTTGATGCGGGGAAATATTTTTTGTGAAACAATAAGTAGATGTGGATGGATAAAAGGACGGGATGGCGAGATTGAAGGAATAAATATGTAATTAGTTTCATCTGTAAAACAATTTTCACAAAGAAGTTTTGTCGGTGAAGCTTTATAAATAAATTACTATAGACTTGACTTGATAGAGACGATAGATGGATGGATAAAAAAAGAAACAGAACATCCATATGGGGGTGGTGGGATGGGGGGCTTCCTGAGGATGAAACAAGGACCTGAATTGGATTGAATGACGGAGGTAGAAAGGCTAAGGCAGGATTGGAAATGTGGATGAAGGGCTGGAAAGAGTGAGGAGGAGGGAATAAAGGAGATTGAAAGGGGATAGCAGTGATCACATAAAGCAAAATAAAGATACAAAATAGAACACAGCAGGAAAGAATAAGGAAGAAAGGATTTCAAGCAATCTGAGGGGATTGTACAAGTCTGAGAGATGGGTGAAGGGATGTAAGGGAGGATGAGGAGGATAGACCACAGTTGAGAAAGTAAATGAGAGACAATTGAGGCAGCGGGCGATGCAGATTTCAACTGGAGTAAGTTCTCAGGACTGGAGATTTAAGGGGTTTTGGAGCAGTTTAAGGAGTACGGATACAGCAGCACTTCATACTCAGTTGTTATTCTTTTTTGAGAGATTTAGCTTTATTTTACAGTGGATATAGACAGGAAATATGGGAGACACAGCAAGTTAGTATTTTGCCAAAGGTCAAGCACACAGTCTTGCAAATAAAATACAGTTAGCCTCAGTATGCTTACCATAAACAGAGGTCATCGCTGGAAGATTGACAGCATCTACAGGCTTTGTCTATATATATATATATACAGTACATATATACTGTGTATATATACACAGTATATATGTACTATATATATATATAGACAATCACAGTAATCTTTTGGTGGAAATCTGCTACAGTTGCTTTACAGCTCAAAGGACTACTGTCCTTTATGCACACGTTTCTTATAACAGCAAATATAACAGCAGAAGGGAGGTGCTAATGAAATTATCAAGTAATGACCAAAATGGGCAAAGTGTTTCTGGGAAATACACAAGTTCACGAAAGCTAATTTTATCATTTGGGTTCATCCTCAGGAGACCATGAATCTCCACCTGAAATGTAATTGTAGCTATTGGATCTTGTGGTCAGAAACATTCACATTAATTTTACCACTCATAAATATTGGATGACCATATACAGTAAAATAATGTTTACTTGTTTCACGTTAAACTTCTATTTGTGAATTTCTGCTATTTCTTACTGTTTCTTACTGTAGCTTCTCCATCTCTTCTGCTTTACCACACTGTTAGAGCTCAACTTATTTACACATTTTGAAGTTATCTTTTCTGGCTAATCATCTTTTCGCCCACATTCATGAAACAATCAGTCTTTAGTCTTTAAAGTTCTTTCTTTTGACTGACTTTTGCTCAACTCACCACTCACTGTTTCGGGAGATTCCACCTACGTTTTTTTTCCTCTACCACCAAATCAGTCTCTCCTTATTGATTAAAGTAGAAGATGATTGGATCAGAATCTTTCAAGGTCCCTTCAACAACCTATTAAATTAACACCAGAGTAGGAGGACACACAGTAACACACTGGGATTTTACCCTTTTTAACGAGAGGTCACAGGAAGGATATGCTTGTTTTTATTGGGTGGTGTTGATGGTCTGACTTCCCAGAAGATTATCAATTCAAGTCCCAAAATCATTCACACACTACTGGAAAACTCTTTGTATTATAACATTTATGTAAATCTTTACGGGCAACAAAGTCCAAATCTATTGTGTATGATTTAAGTTTATACCTACATTACGAATGAATATCTCAAGAAAAACAGTTTAGAATATTTTAAATTGTGAACACACTCCTTCATGTTCCCGGAATAAAAATGTTGTTTCTCAATGTGCAAGTTATTAAGAAACTAAAGCTGCATAATAACAGAGTCTCTTCTTCTCGGGCCAAAACTAGATGACTGATACCATTAAGCGTCAATAGAAGTCTGTGAGTCACAGTCACGTTAATGGAAGTGATGAAATGCTTGCACATCCAAACAGTTTTTCTGAGGGTTGTTGGGATGTTTGTTTTAGAGAAAGAGAGGGAAAGACAGACGAGGGGAATGAAAGGGGCAGAACGTAGAAATGTTATCCAAAAGTGAGTAGGAAAAGCTAAATAACAAGCATTCATTTGACAGAGCAGTAGAAAGCCCCTTTTGAAAGTGGCTTATTAGATTTCACTGTACTTTGCTTTTAAAAAGCCAGAAGTTTGGGACAAAATTATATGCTTCAGAGCACTGTTAGCAGAAAATTCTGCCTCGAGTAGCAAAAGCAAAGACATTTGTCTCAACTGTGGAGAGGCCAGCTATTCATTTTGAGCAGAGAGCCATGTAATTCACTGCTTTCCCAAGCACAATGTAAACTAAATTACGGGTTGTAATACAATGCATGGCTTACATTGATAACAAGGCCATTCGGCAACAAGGGAAAGAGTCAGCGGGTTGGCCCATGCCCATGTGCGAGTCATTATCACATGTATACACACCCTCACACACACAAATCATTGTCAAGTTCAAGATGACACTTTCAACTTTGCTACGAAAGTCTATTGAGGCCAGATCTAGTGATAATCTTTGGATTAGTTTACTGAAGCGAGCAGAGATAGCTCAGGTCTTTACAGTTTCAACTAGCTCAGACCAGAGAAAGGGAGAGAAAAGTTTACATTGCCTTGCCCGGGCCCGCGATTTCCTTTCCCAGGATATTAATGAGGAAATGACACACACTTGTAAAGAAAGAAATAAAGAAAAAAAGAGAGGGAAGAAGGAGAAAAAGAGGGAGTGAGGGATGCAGGTTTCAGGGGGATGAAGGCTGGTGATTAATCCCGCTTTGAGTCGACTCCACCGGGAATTCCATCAAAAGGACGGAGAAAAGGGGATTTTAATTGCTGTTCCCTCCACGTTTCCCAAAACGCTTACCTACCCCCTCCCTCCCCACCACCACCACCACCATTCCATTCCTTCCCCTTTCCTCCGCCATCCTGGTGAGGGGGGTCGCCCAGGAATCCGTCAGGCCTCCCACTACACACACACACACACACACACACACACACACACACACGCACGCACAGAATTACTTTAAGATGTGGGGCAAAAGCAAAGGTAGGTGTGTGCTTAAAATGCCACCTCACCCTCTACGGCCTGTGTAGCTCCTCATTTTAGTATTTAAATGTGTGTGTATCTTGCTGTCACACGTCTGTGTGCTGAAACCCCACCTGTATTCAGTTACAGTCTAATGCAGAGTCCTGGTAGAACTAAGCCATCAGTCCTACTCAATGTGATGATAACCTTACACAAAGGACTGACCCTTTTGTGGCTATTAGATTCGTCGGCATGGATAAACTGCCAGTGGAGTGTGTTCCTGCCACATCTGGTGGGTGTGTTTCATCCTTCTGCTGTGGTGACTGTCAGAGTAGAGACAGGGGACCCATCAGAGGTCCTTGAAGGAAACACTGCGGTTCCCCAATAAAAATAAAGAACAGTTTCATTTCTGTATTATTTCACCTACCACTTAGCTAAATCAGAGAGTGTACTTACTGTGCCATGCAGCTGTGTACTGTAGAATCTATCCTGACCAATGTGCCACTTCATTTAAAATTTACAGACCTCCCTGGAAACTTTTTTAACTGTTAGATGTCCTCACATTCCAAGCATTTCCAGGAGTTATTTTAAAAGGGCAGTCCACCAATTTTACTCATGAAGTTCAGCTTGCTCATTAAAGAGAGTGCTACTCTGAAATCAGTTGCTACGATGTCTTTCTGTGGCTCGGGAGGAGGTTTCTGATGTCTGAAAAATAACCCTGATGATGTCAGCAGGATTATGTCACCTTGGGCTTTGAGACGCCAAAATTGTTTAGACAAATTCAAGGTAGGCAAAAGACTTTGTTTATGGTTGGTCTATTGAGAATACTGTCTGCAGAAATATTCTATGGTGGATTTCTCCCTGATTGATTTTTAAATTAAGCTGTACAATTGCCAGTTGATTCTGAAGGACTGCCATTTTTTTGGCTGATGTTTTAGATGATTAAACTCGTTTCTGCTGTCAATACTCAACTGCTGCTGCTGCTATACGACAAAATGCCTTAATACAATACAAAATGATTGGATGACGTTTCCAACACAGCCTGCATTATTGTTCTTAGAAGAAATACAAGATTTGCATTTACAATCGATTTTTAAAGTAAAAGATTAAGTAAAGCTAACTGTTGATGTAACATAGAGTATAGTCATTTTTGTTTCTATGGTTGAATGTAAGTTGACTGATATATCATTTTAATAAAACACCTGTCAACCAAAGAAAAATAAGCAATTTCAGTGGCTTTGGTATAACTTAATGTGATGCCATATCTAATAATATTCAGGCAATTATGTACAGAAATGAAGGCAAATGATCAACAATAAAAACAACAAAACATAATTAACCGAGCATGACCACAAGCAACATGACAACTGCTTTAACTATGTTGAAGAAAATAGGCTGTTAAAATCATGTATTTTATGAGTCCCTGACTGAAGCAGCACCAATATTCTGTTTTAATAACTTGTGATGCATGGCGTAACTATCCCAAATCCCAAAATGCCATGCTATACCATAGTGGTGTACATACAGTACTGATCCTCAGACATTAACCTTTCCACTCCAGAGGGCTAGTTCACAAAACCAGGAATGAAGTCAGATACTAAGGGCAATATATAAAGTGCTGTACATGTGTGTTTCTATAGTGGACCAATGCACCTTAAATTATTTTAGTTGATTCATTTTTTTGTATTCTTTAACAATAAAGGATTCAATAAAATGGCATTCTTAGCACACAATTTGTGTTGTCCAGTAAACTGGGACTATAATTTGGGAGAATTGTACAATTATAAAAACCTATCTTAATTGTACAATCCTACTTAATTATAGTCTTAGTTCACTGAACCAATAACTATATAGTGTAGACTAATGTACGTTCATGTAACAACAGGGAGCAGACACCCCAATGTTTTTTGACCTTATATTTTGCTGGGGGGCAGGTATTGCATTGTTTTCTAACGAGCGGGTGGTATCAGGCTTAGGCTATGTTTAGATGGAAACGGCCGGAGAGAAAACACAAAGGTAGCGTTGCATTCTCACTTTTTATTCCACTTTTAGACAAGCGTTTTTTTTGGGGGGGGGATCTGCGTGCATATGGTGACGCAAAAGTGTAATGTGAAATTCGATGTAGTATGCACACCAGGCGGCTAGGTGGTAGTGTGAAGCACTGCCACACAACACCACCATGGGAATGAAAGCTGTTAATATCCAGCAGTGGGACTGTCTAACCACACAGGTGTGACAGACGTACACCAAGTATAGACTGACAATAAAGAACAATGCACCTTTTTAGTATGCTTTATTTGAGTGGACAGTTCTACAGTTCCCTCATCCTCTTACTCACCTCAACTTCCCCCTTTACCTTCCCTTTACATCAAACAGGATCAAAGTAACAAGGTCAGGGGAGGGCGTCTTTAAGTGGAGATAAGATGGGGGTGTTTGATTTCGACCACAGCTAGAGGTCTGACTGTCATGTCATGGACAGATGACTTTAACAAACTTCCCTCAGATGAAACCACCAGGCAGTAGAAATGCACCTCCCCTTGTGGCATCATATGGCCTTGGTTAGAGATAAGGGCAATTTGAATTGCATTGTGGAGTTGTCTATGGATGGATCGTAAAAGGGCTGCTGTTGAGGGAAAATAACTTATTCAGTAAATAACTTTACCTACATCTTTATAAATACTATTTAAGTAGTTGTACATTTTTATTCCCAATTTGTATATATGTTAGTACATTCTTTATTTTTTGAATATTTGTTTGTATTCTATCCTATTTATTCATCCTATTCATGACATGTATATTCTGTATGTGTGCTGTGTGTCTGATATTTTGCTGCTGTAGCACTGAAATTTCCTAATTTGGGATCAATAAAAGTCTATCTATCTATCTATCCATCTATCCATCTATCTATCTATCTATCTATCTATCTATCTATCTATCTATCTATCTATCTATCTATCTATCTATCTATCTATCTATCTATCTATCTATCACATGTAAGTGCAGTCCCAACCCCTTCATTGAAACAGTACAAAGTCACCAAATATTCTAGTGATAATTTGATGGTCCTATTTGCACATGATTCAGAAAAACCTAGAGAGAATCATATTTTAGGTGTTATGTTTAAGATCGAAGAAAAGTTTCCCAAATCTTTCTCAGTCAATAAAACACTATCAACACATGCTCACATACCCTTGACATCATATGGTCCTTGTTAAATACTTTTTAAAAGGTCTTTTTCCGTTCTAAACTACTAAAAATACGCTTTACAATGCAGCAGGGTGTTGTTTTGGTATCTGTGCCTTGGCAGGGCATGCCACAGGATAACATCTTTACTGTTGATGTTTAAAGGAACAGAGTGTAAGTGATAGTAGTTCCATGTCCAAACATATATCGGCGAAGCACAGGGAAAGTAATAGTGTTTATGTGTGTAAAATACTGCTTACACATAAATCAGTAAGATAGAAATTTCTGATAATTTGTGGATTGGTAAGCATAGAAGATAACCATGTTTTCTTGACTGACTATGTAGACACATCTTTATCATGCTAAACAGCAGAAAAAAACATTTTATGGCATGGTGTCTCTTCCAGCTACCTGACCAATTATGATAAATTCAGACAGCTAACACAGTCAGTAAACAAGTCCAGTTGAAGATAGACACAAGACTGCAACTGTTTAGTAAGCACAATATATTCCCACATTTGGTGTTGAATATGAATATCATGCTTGGATGAAACTGTGATTAACATGCCAAGACATGAACCATACTTATCAGCATGAAAAGAACTGCAATACTATGAATATCCAGTTACCTTTACTTCTGAAAAACCGTGTATTCTATCTTTAATGGTTACCTCCACATGCTCCAATGAAAACTATCATAATGTACGTTTCCATCTACCTGTTGTAATGCACATATCAAAGTTTCTGTAAATTTGATTAAAATGTGCACTACATTTTAATGGAAACTCAATTATAGAGAAAAACATTCTAAGGGAAACACATTGCTCCCCACATACAGTTTCTTTGTTAAAGGAATAGTTTGACATTTTATTTGCTTTCTTGCTAAAATGTATTTATTTATTTAAGTATATATTTATACAGAAGAAGATAATTACCACTCTTGTGTGTGTCCTGTAAATATGAAGCTGTAGTGCAGCAGCTAGTTAGTTTAGCTTAGCACAAAGACTTTGTGGATGTATTACTGTAAATGAAGGCTGGGACATGGTCTGTGACCCCGTGGGAGCTATGGTGTATGACACATGTGCAATGGAACCGGAGCTGCGAGGTTGGATGTTACACCCGACGGCGCTAGAAATTAAGGGATGGTTTCCGCTCAGGTGCTCTTTGGGTGCACCTTGCCTGACAAAACTTCTTGGGTACGCCCGAATGGATGGCGGACGATAAATCTTTATTTTCATATAAAATATATTCTGAGATAAGCTAACGGGCTGTAGTTTATATTTACCAGACATAAGAGTGATATTAGTCTTTGCATCTAACACTTCGCAAGAAAGCAAATTATCATGTTTCCCAAAATGTTGAGCTACTCCTTTGAGGCCATGCTGGTATATATTTTGGCACCCTCTGTTGAAACACTGTTGTTGTGTCATTAGTTTTGCTCAAACGCTGACTTGTTGATCTCACTCTAAATTATGGTCTGACCTTTCCACACATAGACTAAAAACATTTGTATACTAAACATCAGCTGAGTCGGACATGTTTTTGTGGTCCATATTTTTGTGGTCCATATTTTTGAAAAGTAAGACAAAAATAGTCTGAAAAAGGGTAACTACCCTTTTCAAAAAGGGTAACTAATCATTCGTTACCCTTCTTAAAAAGGGTAACTACCCTTTCAAAAACAGTACCTAATCATTAACTACCTATTTCTGAAAAAGGGTAACTACCCTTTTGAAAAAGGGTAACTACCCTTTCAAAAACAGTACCTAATCATTAAGAACCTATTTTTTTGTGTACCTTATTGTAAAGTGTTACCGCACCATATAAGATAAAATCTTTTTACACAGACTTGCAATAGTGTGGGAAAGGATGTAAAAACTCTATCTAAACAAAAACTCATTATGTTCTTGTCCTCATGTGTGGTACAAACCACCGGGTAGGAACATGTTATTTTGCTTTGTGTATAATGGAAAGCGCATGTAGAAACCCATGTCGAAAAAAAAAATCATATTCTTGCAAATAAACTCCAGAGCAATGCTTGTTATCACTGCTGCTGCATTGAAGTGATAGCAGACATTTGTTTTGTCCTCCATGAAAAACAGAGAGAGCGTTGTTTACAGACACCATTTAGGACACAAAATGTAAACAGGCAGACGGCGCAGGAAGAAGCAATGTGACGGCACATTTAATTAAATACAGCCACGGGAGATGAACATAAGACATCATGAGACTAAGTTTGATGTTGTAACATGTCTTCATGATCATCATGAAAGTCACATTGACAGTGGGATAGTAGAACAAAGAAAGATGCTTTAACCCTTAGTTACACGGCCATGCTACACGGTACAGATACATAAAGCCTGTTTAATTTTGTGACTTTAATCACCTTACGATGTGTAAGAACAACAAATGTTAAAATCTAGATGCAGAACAGTTGGACTTTGTTTACTAAGCTGCTGTTTAGAAGCCTTGTGTTGTCCCAAAATCTACAATCTTTATTAATAATTGTCATTAATAAGACTAGTGTAACTCAAAATGCATCACATCAAGACTTTGTTGTTGAACTCACTCCTCTGTGTCAGGTATGCTTCTAGTTAGCAGCCAACGACAGTGTCAGATCATAATCAACACGACACCTGCTGGGACTACCCAGAAGCCCCTGCTCATATGGGCCACATTACCGGTCTCTCTAATTGGCTGGCTCCCCTGTGAGAGCTAAAACTTCTGCGCTGTGATTGGCTACAGTATGTGTTTGTTTGGCTGGGTTTGTGAGTGTGACACTGCAAATCTGTGAAAAGTGCAGGATGATGTCTTTAATGAATACAGCTCATGACAGGCTGTGGTATGTTGCGGTGTCGGACAGAACAACGCCCCTTAGCTGTGATATAATCACAACATACCACGGCCTGAAGTGGGATATTGCTTTTGTAAAATGGTCAAGTATGGCAATATGAAAGTTATAGACACATTCCAATTTAAACAGATTTTTATTAATAAATAATAATGTTTACAATAAAATAGGCCCTCCTGGCTGGCTGCCTGCACATACCGTGATGGTTGCTATGAAACGTAGCCTACACTAGCAGCTAGCATGGGCTATTTCTTTTGCTTAAAGGGTTAGTTCAGAGTCACCAAAGTCACACAATAACACAAACAAACTAACCGATCGAGGCCTCATATTGAATGAATGAACTCCAGGTCACTTGCCTAAGGCTGTAGCCATAAGCTTGTGGTTTCATAAAATGCAAAATGTTGCTACATAATTTGTTTTCAGAATGATTTTACACCTAGGGAGGAGGTCTGTGTTGTGTTCCCTGTAATTTAGCCACTCTGCCAGCCTCCTCAGTCAATCCCATGATCCTTAGGGAAACATTCTCTTTAGCCCTCCAACAATACCAAGCCCTTCTGGTACATATTTTACAACCAAATGGTGTCATAGGCACGCAACAATGCCAGAACACGTTGTGCAGGAAAAAATAAAAAAATAAATGTGCATGTTTTCATGTATATACACACACACACACACACACACACACACACACATCTGCACTCAAAGACAAACACACAATAAAAGTCAATAAAAGTGTTTTAGGATGCTCAGGAGATCAGAGTTTTAAGAATTTCTTCCTGCTTTCACTCCTGGATACCCAACACTTAGGATTTCAATTACTATCATTCTGATGTGTGTGTGTGTGTGTGTGTGTGTGTGTGTGTGTGTGTGTGTGTGTGTGTGTGTGTGTGTGTGTGTGTGTGTGTGTGTGTGCGTGTGTGTGTGTGCGCACGCGCGTGCCCACGTCATTCCTCCATCAGTCCTTGTGAGTCTGGAGCACAATTAACAACCTCTGCTCTGTGGTTGCCGGCAGCCAAGGTGGAATGGTTCGCGTTAGGAGGAGAAATGGCGTGAAAAGAAAGATAAAAAAAAGATAAAAAACAAACACTAAATGCACTCAGGCTCCATGGTCGTCTCCTGTGACAGCGGAGGCTGAAGCTCTTGTAAGCCTCATTTCCACCAAGCTTACTCACTTGTTAATAAAGTGACGTTTTTTGCCTCACCTACTTGAACTTTGCTTTACTTACAGTATTTTGAAATCAGAGGAAGCAGAGAAGCCTAAATCACTCTTGTTATTGATGCAGCATTCTTAAAAACTTAAATAGGGTACTTTAGTACTGTGTATCCATAATGGTGACAACATGGGGTTCAGTGTAGGTGTTAGGTCCAAACAGCAATGTCTGACTTAGTAAAGAAAGGTTTTTAGTCAGTAAAGGGAAGAAAGATTGGGGATTGTGTGATTATCGTGTCAGTCACGGACCAAGGCAATGATCCAGAAAAAAGGTAATTTGTTTTATTAATTGACTATCAATCAAGTTCTTAAAGAAAGAGATCAGCTATTTCAAATACATCTTATTTTCACTTTCTGCTCAGACTCTCAACCCACATCCAGATGGTCCAAACGCTGCCTGCAAACTGTGACCTTGAGTGGAGTTTACTGCAGTGGAAGCAGACTCCAACCACAGTCAGTGTACTACTGCACACTGAGTTAATCACACTTTCTATTAACTTTTATTGGTTACACACATGTAATGACATATAATTGAGTAGAATGCACAAAGTGTAAGGCTATTCGTCTTAGCTTTGGAAGGATCAACTGTGGGCTGGTACCAAACAATGTGGTGAAAGAATATGAATGGAGACACACACACACACACACACACACAAACACACACACACACACACACACACACACACACACACACACACACACACACACACACACACACACACACACACACACACACACACACACACAGTTTCACTCAGCAGTAACTAGTGTAAGAATCATTTTTTGAGACAGGGGTTCCACTCATTTCTTATTACTTTAATTGTTTTATATGGTATATATTGCCACTAAGATTGAAATGAACCACATCCTACAAGGAAAAGTAATATTACTTTGTAAAAGCATATCCATGCATTGTATTTCAAATACTATAGTGCTAACATAGTCAAATATATGGAAAAAAGGTAGGTAGCCTTCCGATAAATTCAGTAAATACAAAAGATTAACCAGCAAAACTCAAGACCTCGATACTTTATCTTGGATTGTTAAACTCCTTCCTATTGGTCAGAGAGGTCTAGACATGAGTCAATCAGGGATCAAAGACATGATTCCGGAGGTTGGTTTTTATACTCCAGTCATAAACTATGTCAAAAAAACTACAGTAAGAGAAAATTTCAAGTGGAAGAGAAAAAGAACAGAAGGGGAGAACAAAGGAAAGATTAATGAGGAGGCAAGAATGAAACAGAAACAGGAAGAGGAAGTATAATATGAGTATATCTGTAATTGTGAAATTTGTCTAAATCATAACACTCATACATTCACATTAGCCAGGAAACACACATGTTTAGTTTCTGCAGTGAGAAGGAATCTGTAACAGTTGATTACCAGCTGGACAGAGGAAACACATTTAATCTTAAACCCACATTTTAATATATTGTAAAGCACAGTTCAGATATTCTCTAAAAAAAACTGTTATATGTTTAAGACTTCAACTTTGTGATTTCCAAGATATGAACAGAAAGGTCACATCACTGCGTATCCTCTCGTGGCCGGAGAACACCTGTTCACTGTTTCCTTTGGCTGTATTAATTTAATTATGTAACCACATCACTTTTTCCGGCTCTAGCTTTATTTAGAATGGGTCAATGCACATTGTTGCTGGATTATGTCAGTGCAAGAAAGTTCCAAATTGGGTGTGGAGTGAACCATGTTTGGGGAAAAGTCAGGCAATCTATCTATGTCTCTCTGGACCCTCATCAGTGGATGTTTCATACTTTTGTTTTGTTTGCCTTTGTTTAAACACAGAGAAGGAGTAACTGGACGGTGCTATTCAGCCTCGAGGACGCAATTGGGAACCATATTTATCGTTTTTATTGTTTTATTGTTAAGCGGTGCCCTCTAGTGGCCGTAGTACAGTAACTATGATGGGTGCAAAGCAGAAAGTCATGTAACGTGGTATCAAGACCCAGAAATCAGGTGCGTAATTACGTCATGTTCATATGCATCGAAGTATCGTAACAAACTGATACATACTGATTTTAATCCAAACCACGATCTCTTACTACACTTAAATACATAGTTCTGTTGCCTAAACGTAACCAAACTGCGACTGTTTCACAATGTTATTGACATGTTTAAAACTGCGACCATTACGTTTAGGTATGAGGACGGAAAATGCCCATGTGGGTTGTATTTCCTGCCACCGATTGGGTGCACATTTATTAAACTCTCTTATCTTACAGGTCAAATTTGAAGGTAGGAACATATGTGGTCATATGATTTGGAAGACTTGCTATAATTCACCTACTGCTTGTAAGCAAGTTGAATGAATTAAGTCTAAAACCGATCACTTTTTTCTTTGAAAAATGTAATGTTTATGTGTTTTGTAGATTAAAAAAAACGGTATGTCTTTTAACCATTTGGGAACCAGAGTAGCTCAAGACCATATGCTTTCCAACTTTCCCTTAAAAATGGATAAAAAATAAAGTACTTACACAAATATTTGTTTTACTTCAAGGTATTGCTCAACATGTCAGGTGATGCCACATCTATATACATAATAACATTAATATACAACTAATTTGCATTATGAAATATGTTTTGTAAGACATTAAATCAAATCAGCACTCTGATTATAATCGTCATGACAAGGAAACATTAATGTTGAAAACTGTTCACTGCCAAACTGAAAATGTTCATTCCGGAAAATATCAGCAAAACGTTCGCTGTCAACATATCTTTTTTGCCAATAATATTCCCTCATGATTGTTATGTTTAGGCAGCTCAAAGCACTTTCTCAAGATTTGACCAAAACCAAACTTTAACGCAGTCATTTAGTAACCTAAACCTAACAGCACACTCCAGTCTCTGGTGTCCTGAGATTTGTAAACCCTTCATCCGCTGGAACTACTTCATGCAATTGTGTTGCAGTATAATCATGTTACGCTTCCTGAATGTAAAAAAAGGGTTGCAATTATACTTCCTCCAAAATGTATTTGGCAGAGCAAATTAGTAGTATGTAAATGTCCTTTACAGAAGACAAGGCTGGCGTACTCTGTCTATACACTGTAACAGTTGTGTTATTTGCTGTAGATCAGATTTACTGAAACATTGAGGATTTGTGCAAGTCAATACGTTGACAACAACGGTTGAGGAGAGGGAGAGCATTTCTGAATTCTATATCAAGCCTTTGATGGCAGATGTGCAGAGGGAACAGATTCATTCATGCTGAAACTGATTGGAAAAGAGAGGAGTAATTTGCTCCAATCAGACCTGGTGTTTTTACAACAGCCTCCTGGGTTCTGCTATGTCATTCACAATTCTTACTTGTTCTCTCCTTCTATCTGTCTCTCTTCACTTCTATTGTTCTTTTTCGCTATTCATTTTGCCTTTGTCTCTTGCTGTCTGAAGGACAAAAAGAAATCTCAGCTGAGTTTTGTAGAGCCACATCAGCATCTCTTTCCCATCCTTTATGTTCTGTTTTTCTCTCTCTTGTCATTACTCGGTTTCTCTGTCTGTAAGTTTGTCTCTCTCTCATTCCCTAGATCACATTCAGTTGACGATTTCTTGAAAATCAGTTGTTGTTTAAACACAGTGGAAGATTGACTGTCTTACTGGTGCTACACAGCTTTGGGGTATGAATGAAATTGCTGACCACATAATGACACTCAGGGATGCAATATTCAACTAAAGTCTTTACTGTAAATTAACTTAAAGAGTACCTGACATGTATTTAGCTTTTGTCGACCCTATCTGTTTCTGCCTGTCTGTGTCCATGCCTTTCTCTGCCCTTCTCTCTATAACTCTGTCTCTTGCCAAACAAAACCATTGCTGGAAACACTGTTTTGTAAAAAGCTATTTGTTTGTCTTTCTCTGCGCCATCTCTCTCTTTAGATGATTTATTTGACTGCATTGCGGCACTCAGCTCCAGTTTCAGGCGGTTCGGCCAACGTAAACCTTGTCACAACTCTGAATTCCTGACTAGGCTACAGCTTCCAGGCAGAGCTACAGTGGATCAGAGCTGGATAAATACACAGGATAAGCCGCGCCAGAGCCGTGCATAGCAAACAAGTTAGGCAAAGACCTTCTAACCACGGATGATAATGCACAGCGGGATGCTTCATCTGACAGGCTGGGCAGTAAATGTCAGTGTTTCATGTCATTCTGTATTTTGCCAATGCCATTAACACAGCATCATCTATCTGATGTTTGCTAACATTAGCTATAATTAAGGTACTGGTCATAGTAGACCAAGTAAGTCTGTCACCGAGTATACCGAATTGAGCCAGGCTGTGTTTTATTGTCTATAAATTCAACTTTAAAGTAAAACAACAGGACAGAAAACACATTTTTAGTTTAGCAGTGCCTAACTAGCCAGTCCTCCAGGGAAATCTGATCATTTTCAAAAGCTGAAATAGTTGTGGCTTCACAGAAAAACACCATGTCTAATATGATTGATCGCAACATTTCAAATGTTTTTTTTTTTTTTCATGCTTAAGCCAATCTTTTGTATTAACCACAGCGGTGGGTATTTTACAGAGGTGCAAAATCCCTTGTACGTTATTACATGAGCATTATCACAGAGTGTGAGAGTTTATATAACAATGAATTAGACAGTCACAGTTTGCTGCTCAGATTGTTTGCAGGCACTGAAGAACAGGAATCAGTGTGTCACTCAGTATAAAAGTTTCAATGCTCACTTTCTGCTGAACAACCAACGAGGTGAAGTGGTGAGACAGAGAGAAGCCAGCTGGACCGAGAAGGCAGCTGACTAACAAGTAAATCCCTTCAATTTGCTAAACTATGCTAACCTGACAAATGTTATCTAAAAAACAAATATTGTGTCATGTTGGCCTATTATTTATTCTACGGACCACACATGTGTAAGTACATTTACTTTGCAATGTTTTGTGTAAGACAATATTTTTTTGGTAAGTTCCATTCAGTTAGCTTGTAGCTTTCTTTGTATTAACCACTTCAACTAGGTTGACATTTCATAATGTTGAAATAATGACATTAAATACCTCTCATAAATGTGACCAGTATGGTCTCTATTAAGAATGTTAAAAGTTAAATTAATTTCACGTGGTGAAACATCTTGATTAAATCACAGTAGCATGTATAGAACAACAAGATTCTTCTATCAATCTTAATCATATCAATCAATAATATTCTGAACTGAATGCAGGCCTGACCCACATCCATAATAATGCATACGAAACACAAAAGGTGTAAGAAATGTCAGACCCAGAAAACAACCATATAGGTTGATTGTGCAACCACCTATATTTACGCTTTTTGTTACCTCTCTTGGCCGCGAGAGTAAACGAGGAAGTGAGGTGACAGGTTGGGGCGGTGGACAGGTCATAGGCCAAACACAGGCCTTTCACTCAGGAGACTGGGGTTTGTGAAACCAAAAGTCAACTGTCGCTTTAACCGCCTTTTACAGGACAACCTCCTTGACGTAGTTCTGCCCGTTATCTAGTTCCTTCTTCATTTTAGTAGTTGTACGTGACTCATTTTAAGTCAATTCCTGATGTTTTCATAACCTTTACTAAGTATTTTGTTGCGTAAGCTTAACTAGTTACGTTTTACAACTATGTGTTTAAAACTGCGACTGTTAAGTTAAATTGAGCGGTAATGTGATCTGAATCTGTCACCACAGTCACGTGTGACGGTCACATGTTTAAAACAGCAACCGTAAATGGAGCGGTCATATATGTCGTTTTAGGAGTCATTGGCAATCAACCTTTTCTGTTGTTCAGGTATGAGGACGTGCTGAAAAATATGCGTGTGGTGGATCCATACCAGTCAGGCCTGATGGAATTTGTAGCTTTTGTTTGACCAGATTTTCCTAACCCTAATGTGAACTATTTCTCTGGACTGGGCTAAAGCTCCCCAAACAACCCAGAGTGCCTCGATCAGCAGTCGGGCAAGTCTGTGAAGTCATTTCTACACCAGTGAAACAGATTAGAGGGGAAACAGCAACCGGAGGCCACTGGAGTATGTGTGTGCATCCATGCATGTGAGTGTGCATGCCTGCTGTGTTTTGAATTAAAAACATGCATGCATTTGTGATGCATACCTGCTATGGGGATGTGAATGCATTTGTGATTGTGTGGCTTTGTGGTCGCATATTTGTGTGTGTGCCCACTAACTGGTCTGAGCCTGACTGTAAGGCCTGAAAGAACCCACTCTGTGTTTTCATACACGTGTTTGATCAAGCTGACAGGAGACCATTGTTTAGAGCTGGCTAGTTAAAGTTTTGTGACCGAGTGCTGCTTGGCAAAAAAATTGCATTTCTGAGAGCTAGATACACAAATGATGGCTCAGATCAGGTCTTTCAACATTTTTCATTCCACGACCTGAGCAAGACAAGTCACTGACCCCGTT
Organism: Gymnocephalus cernua; assembly: GCA_023631565.1. Lineage (NCBI taxonomy): Eukaryota > Metazoa > Chordata > Actinopteri > Perciformes > Percidae > Gymnocephalus > Gymnocephalus cernua. The sequence continues at coordinate 30,342,190 of CM042435.1, forward strand.
AGCCAGGATAATAATACAACACTGCTGTTATTATTCAGGGACCTACACCAAAGCAGTTCCAGTGATGCCCAGGACATATTTTAAGTCTTAAGGAATAATGTAAGAAACCAGGAAAACACAAATACTTGCCTATTTAAAGGTTGTAACTTTTTTTAGTTAATATACTCCTAATGATTGGGGGAAATAAGTCAAACAATTACTAAACCAGGGGTCTTCAACGTTTTTTAGGCTAAGGACCCCTTAGTTGAAAGAGAGATGGAGCAGGGACGCCCTACTAATATTATATAAAATTGAGTTGCATATTAAACTGGGCCTACAATAAGGTAGGGAGGCTTAAAGGAGAACTACGGCCAATTGTTACAGTAATCTTGCTAAATATAACTGTGCAAGACCTGTCTATAGAAAAACAATCGAGCGGAATTGGTCTCAGCAACATGGAGCTGCTGCAGCTAATGCATAGCTCCCACTTAGCTAAAATAGCAGTTATGGGGGCATAAGCTAAATAGTGCCTTTGTGTATCTTAACAGACACAAAATACAATTAAAATGTCTGTGTAACATGAACAGGGCCCTTACATGACAACAAGATGCGTTTTCAACATTCACCTACCCTGTTAGCTGCTAGCTAGCTGTCCTCTGGGATGACTGAGTGTGTTCAGTCAGGCTTCGGTAATAATCACCATGCAGTAGTCCCGTGTGTATTTGTAACACATATATGGATATATATGATATATATCCATTTTGTGTGCGACCCATCTGGCGTCGGAGAGTAGGATTCTTTGCTGTGGGGATCGGTGTGGTAGTTTCCGACCGGCGGCCTTGCTTCTGCTTTCTCCCCGCACTCCTCGCTTTCTGTGGCCGACAACAATCACCCGAGCGCCTGCTGGTCGTGGCTTTCCTCCGGAGGACCGGCAATGCCTTTGTGGCAACATTTTTTTGTTATAGGGTAAGTGAATGTTGAAAACGCATCTTGTTGTCATGTAAGGGCCCTGTTCATGTTACACAGACATTTTAATTGCATTTTGTGTCTGTTAAGATACACAAAGGCACTATTTAGCTTATGCCCCCATAACTGCTATTTTAGCTAAGTGAGAGCTATGCATTAGCTGCAGCAGCTCCGTGTTGCTAAGACCAATTCCACTCTTTTTTTTTCTATAGACAGGTCTTGCATAGTTATATTTAGCAAGATTACTGTAACGATTGGCCGTAGTTCTCCTTTAAGGCCTTTACACAGCTTTTTATGGTGCGTACAATACTAAGCTAATAAAAAAATTGTTGACATACATCATGTTTTAATTTTAAACATGTGGCACAGTGAATTGTTAAGCTTAACTGTATCTGTGGATGGCTACCTTACCTATAGGCCAGTAAGCCTATCATCAATTTGAGTTTGTTTTTTTTACTACCTGTAGCAGGCTGGAAAACATTTATTATTTATTTAAGTTGCATTTACAATCTTGCTACAATCCCTAAAAAAACTAACACTGACATTTTCAACTAGGACATTGAACACTGTAGTGTAGTCTCTACAGTATTTAATCACATCATTAATTCATGTAGGGTTACTACACAGGTTTGAAACCAACGAAAATGTGTAACCACTAGTTCTGCATGAGCAAAGTGTTCCCCAAAGGGTTGCAATCAGGGGCGGACTGAGACAATAATTTGGCTCGGTCAAATCCATCCTGTATGGGCCCAATTTCAGACGGGGACATTATGGCACTAGCTGCATGAGGCACACTTACAGGCTTTCATAATTAAATAATACACACACTGGAGCAATTCATAAAACCTTCAAATAAACTACCATGGCACCATCTTAGAAAAGAATGGAAATGCTTAAATATTTATTAAATTTATATTTAAAACATATTATTACATACTTAAACACCCAAAACACCAAAGTAAGAAGACATAGTTGACCAGACTCAAGCTTTTATTTTGAAAAGTAGAAGCCCGACGGCAACAGTCTTGCATACTTTTTTGCCAAACTAGTGTGATACGCCAGTGCTGTCGCATTTTTTTCTTTTTTTCCAGTAGCCCAAATCGGCATTCGCCAGAGCTGCCAGATTAACAGTCCGCCTATGGTTGCAATGAAACATCCATGATGTTCCTCCCAACTGTCTTCTAAAAGTTAAAGTGCCACCCAGTGTGCTCGAACGCTGACAGTCACGTGCTGAAAAGCCACACAATTTATGTAGCACTCCAGAAGTTCTCATGGGAGCCGTCTTGGAGTCGCTCATTTCTTCTAAGGGACATCTCCCAGCTCGCCTTGGTTTAGCAAGCGGGCGGTTCAGTCGGAGCTCTTTCAGGGAAGTCCAGACTTTTGGGATTTGGCCAAAGAATATATCTCTGTGAAGAACTACCAAGGCCAGAGTCAAGAGTTAAAGGGGTTTCAAAATGTGTTGGGCTTGACAAATTTTCAGTGTGTAAAGGGTTATTTCTGATAAAATATAGACAAAAAGAGACAAATTGTATCACTTAAAAACAAATAACAGATTAGCGTGGAAGTGTCTGCACACACACACACACACACACACACACACACACACACACACACACACACACATTGCACAACAGTAGGATCTTCCCAGTCTTACAATGAAATTATCTGTCTCTGGTGTCTGTAGCCAACATGGGCCACACTGCAGAAACCACTTCCCCTCTACCACAATGGAGAGAAGCACAGTGGAGATAGAGACAGACTGGAAATACCTGTTTCTTTCCCCCTTTTCCATCTGTTAAATATATGTCAGTAGTGAATTGAAATCCTAAAAGCAACCTAAATACAGATGAAAAAACATATTTTGGCAATTGTCGACTTCCAAAGATGTAGTGATTTTTGACATTGTGGCCTGCACAGAAAATAAAAACCATGTGGAGAGCTCAGGAGCAGAGGATGAGCAGCAAGAGAATGCAGCCAAAAATGCTGAATTGTCATCTGTCTGCCCTCTCTTCATGCCACCAGACACCAGATGAGCTGACAAAGAATGACCAACCCCAGCGGAGATGAGTCAGTGCCGGGGTGGAAACATTGGGATGTTGACTTTCTTTTAAACCATTATTTAGTCTTGGAAAGCTGAACATGCAACCTTCATTCCAAGCTCCATATCACACAACCACAACCATCTTCTTCTAGCGACTATTCAGCTGCACTGCAACTGCTGGGGGGTTACCTGTCTCGCTCATCTCAATATAATGGTGTTGAAAGAAATGACTCATTTGTTCCTGAACTATATTTCCACAGCAAGTATGGGGATTCAAGCTGGTGTTCGTCCAGCCACAAACCACATGGGCAGGCTATCCTGTGTAAGAACAATGATGTTAAGTTCATTCTCATAAAGTATATTAAAAGCTACTTGTAACATGTTTTGGGAGTAACATGTCTCCCTCAAAATTAAGACCACGTTTCTCATAAACTCTGTTGCTTACTCTGGCATGTGAATGTGTTTTGAAAAGTAAGAAGAAGGACAAGAGCTTTGATAACATCAGAAACCTGCTCCAGTAGGTTTTAACTGTCATTTTGAATAATGGTAGTGGTGGGGTCCATGCACAGTGAAAGAGTTCCTAGTTTATGTCATGCAGATATTTTCCCTTTGGGAATTATTGAAAAATTCAACTTAAAGTTAAAACGGTTTAGAAGAGAAACCAGAATGTATGTGTGTGTGTGTGTGTGTGTGTGTGTGTGTGTGTGTGTGTGTGTGTGTGTGTGTGTGTGTGTGTGTGTGTGTGTGTGTGTGTGTGTGTGCGTGCACGTGTTTATGACTCAATATGTGTACATACATTCTCACGTTTCTCAGCATTACCTAAGATAATACCCATTCCCTGATTAAAGGACAGCTGATATCTGTACATCAGTGGTTGCCATGGTAGTTAATTGGCACAAATTACCCAGTGTGTGGCGGTCATTTCCTCATTAAGTGTTTAGGGAGGTCGCCGAGGCTAACATTACACCAATCACATGAAGTGTTCTCAATCAAGTCATCAGATTACAGGGAGTGTTACCGCAGCCTGGGAAGGATCAAAAAGAGGGTTTCATTTTTTTCTCTTTTTCTTTTTACTCAATCATCTCTCTTTCTGTATCTGCTGGAGCTCCTGTCACTCTGAATAATAGATCTTTACTACCTTTTTTCTCATCCTTTCTTTACATATCTGTGTGATTTATCTTCCTCTATCCCAGGAGAAATTCATCTATTCATCAACATTTATCTTCTTTTTTAAAAAAGAAGCTAATTTCTCCCTCTGTCTTTCTCCAATTTCAACCTCATCTTCATGTCTCCTTTATGTTTCAACTCCTTATTTATTTATCTGTAGGTTTATTTTCCCTTTTGTCCCTACAGCCTCCTTTCTGTTGGTTTGTCTCCTTGATTTGAGCTGTCTGAGTCCTGCGGTAAAAAACAAATGATTGCAGTTGTATGCAGAGAAGTGCGGGTAGAGGGGGAAGGGAAAAGACATGTTAAAAATTGAGGGATATGAAGAGGAGGAAATATAGAGGAAGCGCTGGATGAGAAGGCAAGAAGAGAGAGAAAAGGGTGCCGAGATGCAACCAAAATGTTTGTTAAGCGCAGGCTATTGATATTACGATTTCTTTAGAGAGAGTTGGACTAGGAAAGGTGAACAGGCAGGATGGAGGTTGGCACCACAACGAGAAAGGTCAAAGCTGTTGTAACTGTTGGTACTTTGTCAAACACTTTATCTTTATCTTTCTGAAGACTGAATATTTAAGATTTTTTGCAGTATTAAAAATATGTGGAAAATGACATAGTTGTCATAACATTTGTACAGCAAAATATTTTTAAGAAGGATGGCTCCTCTGCCCACCCTCCCAGAGTAAGATTTAATGCGCACTGATGTCTGGATGAATAATGATGTTTCCATCGTAGCTGAAAAAAAGAATTGCTTCATTTTTTGTGCCTCAGTTTCAAAGCTTTATCAACACGCTGCATCTCTATAAATGTAGAGAAGGGAGGTTTTCACTCTTAGACACGTACGCGCACACACAATTGCAGCTAAGACCTCCACAATGCGGGAATACACATTCACACACATCATCGTACGCACACATAGTCTCACTGCGCAGACTGTTGTTTCAAATTCTCTGTGTGTTGAGTGATACAGACCACATAGGAAGGGAATGTTTCTGCTTTACATCCATTTAAAATTAGGAAAAGTCAAACTGATAGCCCACACACGCACACATTTTGGATTTCATTATTGTTCCAGGTGTAGGTACTGATGTTCCCATCTGTCTGTGGCGTGCTGTATGGACAGACTGTGACAGTGTCATTTTTTACTCTAGTATTAGGAGTCCCCAAAGTCAAGAACGTTCAATATATACATATATATATATATATATATATATATATATATATTATTTTTTTTTTTTTTGTTTGTTTTTTGTGCATTTCCACCTTTAATGTACAGGACAGCTACGTGAGAAAGGGTGAAGACATGCAAGAAAGCATCACAGGTCGGCGTCGAACCCGGGACCTCTGTGTCGAGGTATAAACCTCTTTGTCTATGTACATCTGCTCTACCAACTTAGCCAACCTGGCCACTTGCATATTTGATTTCTTGACACAAAGTTTGCCATGGCTTGTTTTAATCAAGCAAACAGCAAATGCTCAGCGGTCAGATGTGGTTAAACATCTTGGCAATGGTGAGATCCATAACTCTCCAGCACTTGACAAACTCTTAATAATTTGTTTGTTCACCTATACTATACATTTCCATCACAGGTAACATCAAATGTAATGTATCCACCTTGAAGAAGTGAAGTCAAGGTGTGTAACGGACGATTAGGGAACACTTCAGAAATGTTCTTTGTTGGTCGACTTGAAAGACAAACAGCAACATTTTCCAAATGTATTTTTTTCTTGTTTTGGTCAGAGTAGTTCAAATATGAGACAGCATTTACAGAATAAGGCTTTTTATTGCTTACAGGTGCAGAATGACCTAGTTGGGTCTGCTTCTTCTTCAGATGCTGGCGCAGGACCTGAGTCTATGTAATTTGGACCAATATTGGACCAATCCTGTTTAGATTACCATCTCTTTTTGTCTTGTGGAAGAAAACATAAAAGCAGCAGTCCAAAAACAAAGTGATCTTGGCCTCTTAGTTCTTTTGCATGCTGTCAAGATTTTGGTGTAAGTGAGTAGAAAGGCAATCCAAAGAGTGGAGGATAAAGTAAAAAAAGAAAGCACTATTACAATCCATATGACTACTGAGACTCTTCAATATCATGCTGAACTCATAAGATCTTTTCTTAAAGTATATTTAAAACTCGGGTCGGAATCTAAATGTACAGCAAAGTACTGATGATGGGTTGTCAGCCACCGACATAACCAGCATGCAGGCAATGTTCTGCCAGCACCTGTCACGGGCATTATGCTTTATGTGCTCAAGAACTGTCGCTTCAGTAGAATAAGGCTGCTCAGCACATTTCACCAGAAACTTCCAGAAACTGTGCAAAACATTACCAGAACAATTAATGCTGGTTTCCTTGTTGTGCAGCCTGCAGTCTGATTAGCAAAGATACAAATAAACAAAGAGAGACAGTGAGCAAAAAAAAAAAAAAAACAGTGTAAAAGATATAGTATTGTTAGAGACTTTTGGGGCACATACATTCAGAAGGATCATAACTGAGAACAGAAAGACAGACACGAAGAGGAAAAGGATACAGAGGAGATACCATTTAATCATGTTGTATAATATATAAAGAAGGAGAGGATGAGATGAAATAACCAGATACAAAACAGGATTTCTACCCCATTTATCAAATATCTGATATCTCCTTGAGGGAGTTCCCTGACCACCCAGCTAAAGGGTTTACAGTATGACTCACATATACTAGAGAGGTTAGTTTACACCACTATTACTGAGACTTTCTGGTATATCAAAGGACTGATCATATTCTTGACACAACAACCAACATATTTAGAGAAGTTACAGCTGCCCGGCATCTCCCTCTCTGGATCAGGTGGTGGAGAACATGTTCAGACTTCCAGTAACTTCACTTATCACTTGGAACTAGATCGTTGATTGCTCAATTTGTTTGTGGTAGGTCTGGTAGAGAGTTTAACAGAGGCCACATACAGTCTGGGATGGAGATTCACCTCTGCCTACTACACTTCCACAAATGGTAAGGGAAATACAAGAGAGCCCCAGATTTCTCAAACTGAACCCATCTTGTCAACTTTAAACAAAAGAATGGCTGATCAATATGGCCTTTTCAATAAAGAAAACTCTATCTTCCTATGTCCCAAATCACTCGGACTATCAAGGTTGGTAAATGGAGCGTGCAGTTAACTGACATAATTTACATAATTTCTATATGCTGAAATTGTCACACAGTCACTTCTTGCTGACATTTTGGGCGGCCATGGTTTTATGGTGGGTTACAGTCAAGGTCATGCTAAGTGAAAGGGTTATAAAATTGTATATTTTGTTGGAGATATCGTCAATGAGAAAATAAGTCTTAGTTGATCATCTTCGAGTAAGATCTGATGCTTGCAATCTGGGTATGTAAATTGAATTGAAATCCAAAACCTCAGATGAAAATCCCAAATTCATATCAAACGTGCGAACCCAGCCAGTTTAACAGTGAAGACCCACTGAATGCTGTAAGATGCAATGCAAAGCTTTCTATGAATCGTAAGAAGTTTGCTTCGCAAGGCATTGTGGGATAGCAGGCATCACAGGGCTGACCAGCGATTAAAAATAGTAAGGGGTGAAAGTCAAAAATGTAAACGTGATTTGAAAAGAGGAGAAAATTCACCTGAAATACCAGACTGATGTGCTGAAAAACTGACAAAAGGTGAAAAGGTGAGAGAGAGGTCACGGAAGGCTTGTATCATGTGGGTGGCAGAAACTACATACTATAGCTTTAATGTTGTGAAATAAGACTGAAGTGTGAAGTATACAAGGAAGACAGAGAGAAACGTGTCTATGTGTCTAGAGGATGAACAAAATTATTGAATACAGAGATGTCAGAGAATTTTCTTTGTGGGTGAGGCATGTAAATGCATGACATGCTAATGATGTGCATATGTTTGAACAAAAACAGGGTGAAACATTAAATGACTGTCTGCAGGTGCATTAAAAAAAGACGTGCTTCGCCCCACATGATGTATATTCAAATTATATCTATAATCAGGAGTTCTTTTGACCTGTTTTCCTGTTTCATTTACTTATTTCTTTGTGCTTTATGTGCGACTGATCACTGGCATCAAAGAAAAGACAAGTTCCAAATATTGTGTTCTACCTACGTAGAGGACAGGAATTAATTTATCACACAAGCTCATTTACTTTATTTTCTCTTATGTTTTTTTTCTCATTGTGAGTGTACAGTATGCTGTTTTAGGCTTTGTCATATTTCTGTCTATGACAAGAACACAACTCAGAAATTAGGAATAAAAGTCAGAATAATTCACCTAAAAGCCAAGCTCAACAGGTACATTTGTGCTGTTTTAATATCCTCTCACAGTTTATTTCCTCTGTTACATTTTATTTCTCTCTATATCTTTTTAAACTGTTGTCCCTCATTTTCTCTCTTTGTTTTGTTCTGGTCTCTGGTCTCTCTCTCTCTCTCTCTCTCTCTCTCTCTCTCTCTCTCTCTGGTTTCATTGCTTTTCACTGATTATCCCCATCAAAGAAAACATAACAGATTACACCCAGATGTAAGCACTCAGAGTTCAAGAGGCAGGGTGGATGCACGTTAAGAGATTTTGACCAGATTTACTCTCAATTAAAGAAACACAAATAACAAAAATCCAAGCATTTGTCATAGTTTTTCCTTGGAGGCACTCCTAATCCAAAAATGTATCGCAAGGGTAACATTTAGTCTAATTAGTTAGGGAAATCTTGCAGGCCAAGTTCATGCTTTGTCAGAGTTGAGGTAATATAAACAAATGGCTCATGAAGTATCTCTCCATTAAAATTAACATTATGAGTTTAATTGCATGGCTGCCAGCACTGCCACAACAACAGTTACTCTGAAGTCTAATGAAGCAGCAGGAGTAAACAAGTGGCTGAAAGAGAATACATTATTTTCTTAAATAACAACGGCCAATAAATCAAATCCCCCTCAAATAATAATTATCTATACCAAACCAAAGCCCTAATCTTGTTAAAAGCACTATTTCTGTGAATCTGTGTTAAGTGGCACAACATCTAACAATCTAACTTTATGCACTCGTAGCAAAATCGGTGAGGCCAAGGACATCAAAATGAAGTACAGTATGGGGCGAAAAGAAAAGAAAAAAGCAGGCAGCTTTTGTGTCGCAGAATACTGAATATACTGTATGTTCAAAAAGACTACCAAACAGGGTAAGATTGTTATATTTAGCTACCGTTACTAACAGTTCAGATAGCTAACGCTAGCGGCCCTTTGCTGCATGTCATCCCCCCCCACTCTCTCTCCTTTCACATCTTCAGCTGTCCTATATACTAAAGGCCTAAAATGCCCAAACAATAATCTTAAAAAAAAAAGTAATAATAATTCACAGCAGCAGCCACAAACACACACATGGCGGTGCCGGATGTTCCGGCGATTGTTGATTGTTGTTGATCCAGACTACGTGCGATCTAACATCAAAATATATTTCTTTTTGTGAAATCTAAGACCCAGTAGACTTTGTTTTGTCAAAAGACATCTAACACTATCTGGTGTCATTTACACCATGAACCTGAGAAATAATTTGCCTCCTTTGTGTAGGATTGGATTCAAGTGAACAGGGATGTGCCGACTCAAAGTGGGAGGTCGATAAAGCTCCATAATGGCCATGCCAAGTATGATTCCTGTTGACTAGTGGGCACATGGTCTTACCTACAGCACATGTACAGGTTAGTTCATGTTCTCCCACTATGTGTGTTACATCCTGCAGTCTCAAACAATGAGAAAGGTGACACTCAGTGTTTACTGCGGAAGTTTATACTTGGCAAGATGGGAAAACCTTTAAAACACGATAAAGGTCAGCCAAAAGCAAAGAAAAAATAACTTTTGTAGTATAATTTAAGGTTTTGGGTTTGAAATTTTGGGTTTTGAACTAGGAGGGAAGAGGATGAAGGAGAGGTGTGTGTTAAATTACAGGCTGCTAATGATGCTGCTGTGGTTGTGCTTGGAGATGCTGATGTCTATATCTAGCACCTGATTTAGTTCTCATGAATATAAACAGCAGCACATGGAAAAATACCCAAATAGACAAACTGACCATAATGCTCAGTCACACTGAACTAAACGGTGAGAAAAATGCAACAGTGTTGATCTGATCTGATCATCTTCAGTTGCAGGTGTAAACAAAGATGCTGCATTCAGGATCAAAGAGCAGTTGCCAGGGAAATGGCAACACAAACACCTAGGTGTGCGTGTGAGTGTTTCAAGCTTTCCTGCGTTAGTTATCAGTACCTCTGCAGGTTTCTTTGTCTCCTTGGTCTTTCTGCCGCATACATCTGTCTGGGTTATCAGTGTATGTTGTTGCGTTGATGTGAAAGAGTGTTTTGTGTGCGTGTTGGGAGGAAGCTGTTTTCCCTTTATACAGCTGTCTATGTGTGCTATGTTCCAACATTTACATATTTGTAAAGAGAGCAAATGCCAGCTGAGGAGTGCTACTTCCACAAATGCTCTGTGGATCCAAGGATATATCATGAGACACAGTTGTGCTGTGTTCAATTTACCTGATCAGTTGTTCTTTCAGAAATGGCCATTTTCACAAGTATGAGTGCAAACATGTTGGTGTTTTGGTCTGTTTTCCTTGAGCAGTGATGTAACAGTGTTGCAAATTGGGAGGAGGCCTGCCTCCAGAAGTATAGGTTTAGGTTATGGCTGTCAGTTTTAATTATTTCAATTTTGTTTCCAAGAAATCATGTTTTGACATCAGTTTGAAACAGTAAATTGCTGCAAATATTACAGTTTTACGAGCCAAAGCAGTCGTTGCTGTGGAGGAGAATCCAGTTAGAGGCATGAATGAGAGCTGTAACAAATTCAAAATGGTTTGTTGTTGCAACGGGAAGCAAAACACTGTGTCATAGTGGCCTAATTTATCCAAAACTGAACAAGAATAAAACATTTAAATTGCTGAATGTTTTCTTAGATTTCTGAGAGCAATCTTTAGCTTTGACAGCAACATAATTTTAAGCTCAGTGATTGTTTCTAACCAAAATCTGAATGGGAGTCATAGTTGATTCCTGTACTTAGGTATGCATGTAGACACTGTTGTTGCTCATCTTTTCCACTGATGAACATTGTCTATCCGGAAAAAGAAGAGGCCTTTTACTTTTGAAGCCCTGGATGCCTGAAATTACTCTTTTCACTTTGCAGCTCTATTGAACAGCAATGTTGTTCAGCTGTATTTTAATCTTTGCAGTTATATTGCTCTGTAAGTCTAACCTTTCCATCAATGTGTTTTTGACTGCATCCATCTTTTGGAGCATCTGTCTGTAGCTGTTCTTTTGTTAATGCACCCACCATATGTGTTTGTGCACATGCATGCTACTGTATCTCAGGGGTCACTGCACTTTGGCATCAGAGAAAGGATGTTTTCACTGCTGTTGCATGGCAACTATCACCGTAGAGACAGTCTGTTGTGGGCACAGATAGCAGTTCTATTGTGAGAGGTGTGGCGGTAAGGAAGCTGATCTCTGGGAATATAAGGATCATATCAGACGAGAGATGCTCATCTCACCACAGAACAGGGTCTTTGCGTGGGTGTTTACAAGTCGGACAGAGGGAAGAAAGTGAGAAAGTCTTTGTTGACGTCGTATTGTTTGTGTGTGTGTGTGTGTGTGTGTTGTGTGTGTTTGTTTGTGTGATTGTGTACAAAGATGAGGAGAAGAGGGAGAAAGAGAGATCAGAGCCATGCAGCGTCGTATCGTTCATCGTTTCCTGTTGTTCTCTGAGTCACCTGTACAAAAGAGGCTTTCAATTAGATAAGAAGTGAACAAACAAACTACTGCTATAACAGCTTCCACTTCTCTGGTTTCAGGCTTTTCACAAGATTTTGGAACATGGCTGTGGGGATTTGCTCCCATTCAGCCACAAGAACACTAGGTCAGTCACTGATGTTGGATGTTAATAGACTTCACTGTGTGCATGGGGACATACTGAAACAGGAAAGGGCCTTCTCAAACGGTTGACACAATTTTCCCATTTTACTATATTACAGACATTTCATCGTTTTTTGGCGTGATACACAAAATACATTAACAGCTGATTATGAAAGAAGGTTTTAATAAAATGAAGGAAGTAAGTTGTTGAGCCTGATAAAAAGCTTTCATGAGGGTGAGAAAGTTAGGATGCAGCCAACACATCAAGCTGAAGGGGTTGCACGTCTAAAATGTAATAAAGCAATGAAAAGCAATAAGGTTATGTGTCTTGGTCATGATCCAGGTAACTGGCAATACACCTGCAGTTTTACTTAGACAGTTCCAGACCAGCTTCGAAGAACCAGAAAATCCAGACTCATGTCAAATTGACACATAAACAGAACAGGAGCCAGGTTGAAGGTGGATGAGTTATAATTGAGCACACCTTAACAGATTTAAACAGTCCTGTGCTGACATCAAATCAGCTTATTCATGCAAAATGTAGAGAGAAAAAAACATTGCACACTTGTAAGTAACTTTGTTGACCAATCGATAAATGCCTCAACCAAATTTCTCATATAGTGAACATACAAAAGAAACTACTGTTACTCAAGCAGAATGAGTTAAATTTAATTTACCTGGTTCAAATTCAGAATTCTTTTATACCTCCCTAGCTTTATGTATTGCTATCCATTTACATTCATACATTTGTTGTATCATTCAAGTGTTAAAGTAAGCCAGTGACTCAAACAGCAGTAGCAGTTCCTCTGAATACAGAAAGTCAAGTGGTTCTGTCATCAGAATGGAAAGAAAAGGTTTTATTAAAACAAGCTTTATGGACCAGAGGTACGCATGTTGAGCCAGTAATGGGGGGGCAGCTCAATAGTTCTAAATTGGTCTATAAAAACAAAGTAAAACGCAACAGAAACCTGAATCTAATATAAAAGAAGAATGCTGAAATACATACAGGCTGAAGGACCCTGTAAATCAACTGATTAGGCCTTTGCAGGAATGGTAAACAGTATAAAAATTAATGGTTCTCTGCATGGGCTCGTGTATGTGACTTCACCTACATTCATATACTTCCATGTGTGAACTTGGTAGTGTCCGTGTGCAGAGCGTAATCGGCAGTAAGTCATACTTATAGTAATTCTGTGGAATTCCTGCGGACCTGTAGCAGCGCTCACAGCCAGTAAATATAGCCTGTTAAGCCGGGCTGATAACTTCGGCCCAGGACTCTGATTTACAGGTGGGCAAACACAAGGTGACTCTGGCTCTCGGTGTGGGTGTGTGACTTTTGTGTTAGCGTGGAAAAAAAGACAAGATAAAGAGAAAGTTACTGCTTAACAAACAGTCACTTGCAGGTTTGTCAGAGGAAGGAGGCAGGTGAGGTAATTACAGTCATGCAGTCCTGACAGTACTTAAGTACCCAAAACAATCTGAAAAATGTGTCGGCCTGTGGGTCTTTGTTTAATTTATTTTAAATATAAGAGGACGCTATGAATGCTCAGCTTGTCATCAATGATAAACAGTAGTGTACAATGATTAATATCTGGTTACAACCTATATGATTCTTAACACTCTCAAGGCTACGGCGTCGTATATTATGATGACTTAAATAAGTAAATTGGGAATTTTTTTTAAAATAAAGTCTTTATATACATTTGGTGCTTATAGTCTCATTTGAAAGCGGTTATCATGCCTTAGTTTCAGCATCAATACCGAAACAACACTACAGTATATTCACTACCAAAGTTTGCGGAATATAAACATGTTTTTCTACAGAACCCTTTTTAATTCAGCAAAATATGCCAATGTTAATGTTATGATGAGCAAGATATGTGTCTAACTACTGGGTTAGAATTCAGATCTGGAAATATGAATGTCAAAGAATAAGTAACACGGCTAAGAATTTGAAGAAGAGTTCAATGCCAATTTTTGATACTTTTGATGGGACAATTACAATTACATCATATCTGGTGGTAGTTAAATTGATTGAGGTATGATAAAGTCTGAAACAAGTTTGATGCCATCAAATTGTTAAATGGTGATAAGTCTACTGATTTGTGATGATGGTGATTTAACCATGATAACTGGGCGGTATTGAGATGGCTGATATATGAGGTTATGCTATGCTGTCACTGATCTAGCAAAACACTCATTGTTTTATATTGTACAGTGTGAGCTTGTGTGTGTATATTTTTGTTGTGTTTTTTTGTATTTTGTTATGTTTTATCTTTAGGTCTGTTCTGTGTTCGACCTGGCTGCAAGACAAACTTCCCCCTGGAGACAAAAAAAAGTGTATGTCAAAATCTAAACAATGTATTTTTTATTTATTTTGACTTTCTTTTCTATATTTTTTTACTTTCCAAAAGTTCATCAGGTAGAAGGCTCTGGGCGCAGGTTTGGTTTGGTGAAAATGACGACAAGCACAGAACGTAAAATAACGACGAGGTGCTTTTGGCTTGTGTGCCCACTGTAACCTTTGGAATCAGTAACAACCAATGACACACTCCATACACATTAAACATGCTTTAAATTAAGTAAGAAAAGGAAGGGAGCTGCTCATTTTGGGTAATAAAATCCCTTGAGGGTGACATAGGGGAGTGTCTGGAATTTTTGGGACACAATTTGCACTGCAGACGTCCAAGAAGACAGAGGCAAAGAGAGGGGTGGAAAAAGGGAGAACAGGACAGATGGAGAGATGAGAGCGAGAAAACTAATACTTTTATTCTCTTTGTACATGCTCCCATTGGGCTCCATTCTTCACAAACATAACGTATCACTGTTATGCTGATGACACACAGCTGTACCTGCCTCTAAAAACAGGTGATACCAACTCTTTAAAGTCCATTTTTCACTGCCTGAAAGATATTAAGTGCTTGATGGCTAACAACTTTCTCCAACTTAATGAGAGTAAGACAGAAGTCATGTTGTTTGGCCCCCCAAATTCAGTTGACGAACTTTCAAAAAATGTGTGGACTTTAGCCTCAAGTGTGCGCCCTTTTGCCAGAAATCTAGGTTTCATCTTTGACCCAGCATTAAAATTTGACAAATTAGTTATGTTGTCAAATGTAACTTTTTTTCATCTCATGACTATTGCTAAACTAAAATCCTTCCTCTGTCATAAGGACGTGGAGACTATTTCAGTTATTCATGCTCTCATTTCATCTCGTATTGACTGCTGCAATTCCTTGTATTCTGGGATTTGCCAATCATCTTTATCATGCCTGCAGCTTGTCCAGAATGCGGCTGCTAGATTGTTGACTGGTACCAGAAGGAGGGATCATATCTCCCCGATACTGGCTTCTCTTCACTGGTTACCGGTCAAATACAGAATCGATTTTAAGGTAATGTTACTTGTTTTTAAGGCATTACATGGATTGGCCTCTTTATATATTGTTGGTCTCCCTACCCTACATCACTCCTCCAGGAACCTAAGATCATCTAATCAGTTCCTTTTAGCTATTCCTCAGTCTTGGATGAAAACAAAGGGTGATTGTTCCAAGACTCTGGAACAAACTTCCTATTCATATTAGGTCCTCCTCTACTGCCGAGATTTTTAAGTCTCGTCTTAAAATACATTTGTATTCTTTGGTGTATGATTGAGTTTAGGGACATTTGTATAGAAGTATGTTGTTTGTATGATGTTCATTGTGTCTCTATTTATATTGTCTTCCTTTGCTTTTATAACATAACTTTGTACAGCACTTTGTTCAGCCTAGGTTGGTTTTAAATGTGCTCTATAAATAAATTGACTGGACTAATAAACAGACAAATGGACTAGAAAGCAGATGGCAAGAAAGACAGATGATGAAATGACAGAAATGTAAACATCTGAAGCATATTAAATCAAAGTTTTAGCCAAAGAATTATTGCAAATAAAACTTTTATGTTTGACACAACTCAGGTTAAATCCTCAGCTCAGGAAATATTTTTTCTGCCATTTCATAAAACAATAAAACGATCAGTGATATTTGGACTTACAGTATATCATAGCCAGGAAACTATACAACCCAAGGTTGTAACAAAGTTCAATACCTTTAAGAGTGCAGAGGGAGTGAGAGAAAGTGAGATATATATGGACTGAGTGTGAAAGGTGGGGGAGCTCAGAACATGAGCTCATGACTGCAGCATAAATGTAACATTAGTGTTAAGTGCTCGTAAAATCCTTCTTTGCTCTGCATTACCTCAGAGTGTGGGGGTGCGAGAAATGGACTTAATAATATCACTATTATAAAAACTTTAATTTTTAATGTTTTTAATGAAACATATCAGAACAGAGTGGAGGAAAATGTATGAAACGACACCTCAGAAAGCCATCAGTTCCCACACACACTCATATATACGGACACACAGACTATTTACAGCAGCACTAAATATACTGAATACTATAAGATGCAGTGCCAGTGGCCCACACAGGCACAACTGACATGTAAATACTTAACTGTACGTACATGCAGTCAGAGCGTCTCTACATATTGTGTTTTGCAGTCCCCGAATGATCATAAATATGACAAAATCACTGCTGTGAGTTAGTTCAGGAGAATTTGAATACTAAATGCTCACCAGGAAGCTTTACTCACAGTGCTGGTTTCTTTTTCTTATCACTTGTGATGAACAGGAATTGCTGATGTTTGTTACCAACAGTGCCAAGACCAAGAATTAGAAATTATCTCAACTTGTTGCACTGGCATCCAAATATTGTAAACGGCCAATGGCCACTTCTCCCGTGTGTTCAAGCCCTGACCCGGCCAGCTAGAGACCTTTCTGTGTCAAGTTCGTATGTTCTCCGTATGACTGCATGTGTCCTCCCCCAGTCCATGCAGGTTAGGTTAAATTGCCTGAATGTCCCTGTCCAGTGTGTGTTGGGATAGGCTCCGTCCCTTACCCCAAAGATAAGCATAGGACTGGCTACAGAAATATCAACATATTTAGCTTCAAAAGAAGGACTAATTTCAATAAAATAATGTTATAATGTTATAATGTGGGTACATCACTATGTACTACGTCTGCAACTAGTCCAGAACTCTGCTGCAAGGCTGCTGACTAGGTCTAGCAGGATGTCGCACATCACTCCGATTTTATATTCATTACATTGGCTTCCGATCAATTTCAGGATCAAATTCAAAGTTTTGGTTCTGACTTATAAAGCTTTGCATGGTCAAGCACCTGCGTATATATCTGACCTGCTCCATCCGTACACTACAAACAGGCCCCTCAGGTCTTCTAACCAGGGATTACTTTTAAAAACTAGAGGTGACCGCTCTTTTGAAGCGGTGGCTCCAAACCTGTGGAACGCCCTTCCGATTGTCTTACGTTCTGCAGTCTCGGTTGAAGCTTTTAAAAAGCAGCTGAAGACACACTTGTTTACATTTGCTTTTGACTGATGTTATGTAATTCTTTGGTGTCATACTGTAATTGTTCTAATGATTGTTTTTAGTCTTTTTGGTTTTATAACTTAATATGTTTTGTACAAATGTTTACCAATGTGAAGCACTTTGTGACTTTGTCTGTGAAAGGTGCTATATCAAATAAACTTATTATTATTATTATTATTATTATTATTATTATTATTATTATTGTTGTTGTTGTTGTGTGGCCAGGCATTGTCCAAACCCTCATAATTTTATTTAAATATTTGTCTCACAAGGTCGAAGAAATTCAACATTATTAATTTCCATTTTATGTATGGTGCAGACATTAAAAAGGTACATGTTGGATTATCACTTTGAGTATTATAGAATTATAAACCGGTACTATTAGTAAGTCTATCATATGAGAAATAGATAAAGAAGTTATACTAAAAAAAACATAAAATAGCATAAAATAACAACACTTTCATTTTGCCACCAGAATACCCTACAACTGAAACATTACATTGTGTCATTGTCATTAGGGAGTCTCACACACCCTATCACAACCTGCATTCATCCCACATCTGATATCATCACTGGGCAAAGTGAGGCCGGTACTGACCCTGAATCAGTCCAGTCTCAGGTTTGGTTACACTATGTCACAGGCATAGGCAATGTCCTGTTGTATTCTGTCCTATACCATTCTGTGCTTTTACAGCTGGCTCCATTACATTACACTTTTTATTTTCCCAGTCTGAGGGCTAAATATCTCCCTTTAGCTTAACAGGCCCCAATGGTCGCTTGGGCCGATGTGTGTATATGTGTGTCCGTGTGGTAATGTGTGTGTGTATTTAGGTGCGGCGGGGGGTCAGACTACCTGGCATCCAGATGTGGAACAAGAAGTTCAGCTTGAAACAAAGCTATTGTTTCTTACCAACTTTCCAGATTCTGTGACTGCTGTAGCAGATCTGGTATTATTGTAATGTAGTAGAAGACAGGTGATAATGGTAGCAGTAGCAGCAGTGCTACTTCCAGGATGCCACAGGTAGCAGGGGTATTAGTAACAGTAGTAGTTTTAGCAGTATAGTACTACAGCAGTAACAAGAGTAATGGTAGTAGTACTGTAGAGGTAGTAAAAAGCAATGTATACTGTATATCGAGCACTAAAAGACCAGATTTCACATTTCAAGTTTCAGCAAAATCAATTAAAAATTCAACAAATGTCAATGACTGTCTATTTGTTACCATAATTGTGTAGTTTGAGGTTGTTTTTGTTGTATTTTATTATTATTCAAAATAAACTACTTCAACTACTTTGTAATTTAGTTTGAGTTTTTTTTCAACACAGGTAATCTAGATGAACAATAGTGTAGGTGGGGAAATGATAGCTTTCCCCATGTTCAAAATAATGCATCTTAGCATAAGTAGTTGCATGTTAGAAAAGTGTACGTTGAAATACAAGAACTTTAAAAGAACTTTGATTTGCAACATTTCCAACACAGTAAGATGAAACTTTAAGCACAATTCATATATTAAATATGAATTAATCATATAAAAGTTGGGTCTTTCAAATGTAAGTACCAGCCAAGTACAGTTTCTGTTTAGTTTTTTTGTATATTTAGTGTGAAGGATGTCATAAAAACCTAATGGCAAGCAGATAGAATAAAACACATTTGCTAAACATAAAGTTTGAAAATTGGTTAATTTTGATGGAACCACAACAGGAAGGTGAACATTATGGAGCTACCAAGGTTAAAAAAAATTCCCACTTTAATCTTGTTTTCCGATCTAGATCCCAGTGTAACTACGATGATAATAATAATACAGCAGACACGTTTTCAAATTGTACTCTGAGTCATTCCTGGTTCTGTTTGGGGGCAAGACTCAGTGGGGTTGATGGGTTCCACTTATGAACTTGCTGTCCAGAGTGTGCTATCTAACTAGCACGGAAATAATAATGCAGAAAGTCCCTGAATGCCAAAAACATATTTTGAGAAATGGGAAGTGAATTCAAAAGCTGCCAAAAATCTCTCTCTCTTTCTATCCCTCTCTTTCTCTCTCTCTCTCCTGCTCTCTCCTACTTGCTCTCTCTCCCTCTGCAGCCGTTTTCCATTATCAGTGCCCAAACCAGCTTGTTAAAAACAGTGAAACTCAAACCACAGTTTTGAAAATTACAGAATTCCTTCATAAATGCCCAGCCCTCCCCACGGCTATGCAGGGTTCAGGCTTGAGGTGAGACCGCCAAACTACAACATACAGACACACACACACACACACACACACACACACACACACACACACACACACACACACACACACACACACACACACACACACACATATATATATATATATGTATATATGCAGAAACAGCCAAATTTATAAGCACACAACAAAATGCTGCACAGTATATGTACATGAATCTACACACATTTTAAGCACATGCAAAGAAAAGAAAAGACATTGCATAAATACATGTTACGTGTGCATGTGCGCGCGTGCACACACACACACGCACACACACACACACACACACACACACACACACACACACACACACACACACACGCACACACACACACACACACATGCACAGTAATAGCCTTGTGGCATCACCCTCTTTTCTTCCCTCCTTTCAAACTTTAACCAGAGCCATTTCCTGCAACAGCTGAGGCTGCCGCATAGCAACTGGTCAGATCGCCCTAGCAACAACAACATTATCACTCATTTGACCTAGTCATGACAGCAAAGTAATAATGAAACTTTTTCTTTTTTACACATGTAGGGTTTACTTTGAGAGATTAAAACTTTAACTATTTGCTCTGCAACCCTGTTCCCATGTTATGTTCTGTTGTTTCTTTACATTGACATGTTACCTGTAATACTGCTTTAAATAGGATGTTCAAGAGTAACAATAAACAGCTTTACATTTTTTATCAGACTTAAAAGTGTTTTTGCCAGCAGGACACCTGGCTACTCGGTAGATTGCTTTTCTAAATCTTTGAACTGGCAGGTAAATTGGGGCAGGTATGGTGATGCTGAATAAATTACACTTCTCTGCAGCTGCTGTCTAATTTCCCTTGTGTTTGTGTGTGTGCCCTCCTATCACCAAACCCTCTCCAACCTGGCTAATAAATTGTAATCATTCTCAGCTGCTCTACGTGTAAAGGTGTTAAATTGCTTAAATCCAACAGCATTCATGCTCCGTAGCTACAAATGAAAATGTGGAGATGGACAGCTAGTCTGTGACATCTGACTTGTGCAGCTGATACAGAAACAACGCATTTATTGCTGAACTAAGGAGTAAGAATGGAATAACACCAAGTCACAAGTGTTTCACACATACACACCATTCAGTTTCGCTGTCCATGAGTTATTCTATGTTTTGCTTTAAGGGAAATTGGTGCACTTTGGCCATAATTGTTTCAAAACTGCTAGCTAATTATGACCTTTTGAAAACAAAGTGTACAGATTGAATGTGACATGTTGCTGCGCCTGCAGAATATAAACACCCTCTTGCACTGGCTGAAGCCTAGTAAAACCTAATAATGAAAACAACCATGTTCTAACTTTAGGGGCTTTAAATGAACTAGAAAAGGCTGCATTCAGAGGGTTTTTCCCACTGACCCCCAGGACAAAATACTACTTGCACTTTGGTACAGTTAGGCTGTCAGCTGCACTTTTATTTAGGATTGTCTATGATGTTATCATTGTGCCACCATGTTGAAGTGATTATAAGACAAACCACATCATAGTCAGCAGACAGCCATCCTCCATGCTTTGGATGCGAAAGCTATTCTGCTACAACTAAAAATACATTATAATCATCAGCAGAGGTACATATTGATCAACAGTCTCATATAGTAAAGCATATACTACAATGTGTCATAAAGTCCACTTTGACATAAGGGCTCTGATGAAGACCATAAAATCAAAAGCTTAACAAGCAAGTAAGCGGACCTTAAAGAACCCCTATTATGCTAATTTTCAGCATTATATTTTTACTCTTGGGGTCTCCCAGAATATATTTACATGCTTTGATGTTCAAAAAACATATTGTGTTTCTCATACTGCCTATTGCTGCAGTGCCTCTACCTGAAACACTCTGTGTGAGCTCTTGGCCTGCCTTCCTGAAAAGTCCGGTCTGCTCTGATTGGTCAGCTGGCCGGACTGTCACTGGGCAGGCTGTGCTTGCTCAGGCAGCACCAATGAGCAGCACATTTGAAAAAGTGGGCTTGCTTTCTCAATCAATGACATCATTAATTGAGGAATTTCAAACAGGAATGTGGGCAAGCTGTTTTCAGGCAGTTGAGAAAAAGCGCGATCTATGGGAGAGAAAGCTCCATTTGGAGTGAAATGTGTTTTTTTTGTACTTCATACATCTATTGCATACACAAAAAACTATATAACAGACTTAATGATGGGAAAAATACCAAAAAGCATAATACAGGCTCTATAAGTCAAAACTTAGTTTTTATATAGTACATATAACAAAGTATTTACTATATACATAAAACTGTCTCACCTTGACACTGGAAGTGCACACTATTTGTTTTTCCAACCCTGCCACAGGTAACACAGAGTCTAGCTTGTTAGAATACAACATCCAAAATTACAAATTTGTAATAATACATCTTGGGGGTATGCAACATCAAATGCCTTTTTGCTTGACCTTTCCTATGTGAAGCCTACCCATATTATGAACACTATACACAAATTATGGTGGTGTGGAAAATGTACTTTAAAATTCCAATATAAAGCCATCACCCAATCAGAAAAACCATTTGCTATCGTTTGGCTGATGTAAAATGACAGATTCCCAGCTGCAAAAGTTGCAGACAGTTAGTAATTTGCATCTCGACAGGAGATGTTCTGCACAAGCTGAATTAAGATCATGTTCTTGTCCTAAACCAACTAGCAGCGACCATCACCACTGGCTGACCACTTCTCTCACTTAGTCTTTCTGCTTATAGTAAACAAATGGACTTCTGGCTTTTGGTGACCAGTTTCTTCAGGGCGGACAAGAGCAGAAAGTATAGCATAGAGGTTAATGATACAATAAAAAAGAACCAAGAGACTCTCACAAAAGTAGTATTCATCTGACAATGATATCTGTCTGGAAACAGTTGCAAGAGGTGAAACTTATTTCACTCTCTACAAGAATTAGTGATACATACACAATACACAGTCAACAAAGACTTTCTCCCCATCTGTCTCATTTATAAACACCCACGCAAAGACCCTGTTCTGTGGTGAGATGAACATCTCTTGTCTGATATGATCCTTATATTCCCAGAGATCAGCTTCCACACCTCTCACAATAGAACTGCTGTCTGCAATAGTCTTTAACAGAAATAGACAGCCTACTGCCTGTCACAGTGCATGGATTTCAATTGAGCATACTCAACCATATTCCCTCCATCTGTCATAATGATTTTTTAAAAGAAAAGCAACTATAGCTGTAAAAACATGAAATATTGTGAATGCACGTGTGTACATGTGTGCATTTGTGTTCCTTTACCTGTAATATAGTCCTCTGCTACCATCTACTGGGTAAAAACATAGAATTAAACTGCAAGAAAGCCCTCGACATAAGACCTTAGAGTATCAGTACATATTCTAAAATACAACTTTCTTTTGTACAAAAGTAGAAAAAAGCACTTATCTTAATTGCTCCCCAAGATTTCTTCATAACTTTATTGTATATATCAACCAACAATATATTGCAAGATTAAAGATGCAGAAAGAAGGAGAACATAAATGTCATGGTTTTACAGAATGGCATCATTAACATTTAACACAAAGCACATATGCACACGTCTTTCTCTACTAGATTCAAGATTCAAGATCATTTATTAATCCCACAATGGGGAAATTCACACTGTTGCAGCAGCAAGGGATAAGAGGAAAGTAGAGGACACATGTTAAACACACAACAATAGTAAAATAATTAAATAGAGTAAATATTAAATAGTAAAATAGTAAAATTTATTTACAGTAATTGCACATGTTTTATTGTATGTCTTATGTTGTATCAGTCCTGGTATTTGTGTTTTGTCCATGTGGTCTACTGGGAGCAGTGCTGATTGTAGCAACCAATAAACTGTCATAGTTTCACTTAATAACCTTCATTTTAACTGTTAAGTTTTATACGACATGATTGCACCTGTTGACTCCCAAAAATAAAGTTATTTTTATCCACAGTTTTAAGTTTTAGAACTTTCAGTGTATTGAACTGGGATGTGATGGTTTGACTTTGTTTCTTTTCTCTGTTTTTTTAACTGGTCTCACATTGTTTTCCGGGTAGCATTAACAGTTCTTTCAGATAGCCCTTTTCCCAGCTGCTCAGAGACTCTCTGAAACTCCAGGGAGTTTGGTCTGTCGTCTTCTGACGGTAAAATAAAACACAGTGGTTTAAGCCACGGAACTGGAGCACAGCCATAGGCAATACTCTGCTGTGTTTCACAGTTTAACCAAATCATTGCTGTAAAGACAGCCATTTTAAATGACCCAAAGCTTTTTGCTCGCAGGTTTCTCTATAGAGCTCCCCCTACAGCTTCCGAATAGATATTTGGCAGCTCCTATGTTTACTTGTGTCTGACTCCTCGCTCGGTCAGTCTGCCATTTCCTCTTTCTCTGTCTCCGACAATACTTTCCTAGCTTTCTGCTTCTTTTTTGCCGGCTCAGCCATGAGGATAGTGTGAAAAACTCCATGGCTACCTTGTTAGCCGGTTCCTGAATGGGCGTATGTGTGCAGTGCCGTGAAGCAATTCGTCACATTGCGAGACCTGATATCACGCGATACTTCCTGATGCTGAGGCTGGTGACTCGCTGGCCAAAAGTTGCAAGGGTGGTTTTTCCGATCACAGGCACTAGGGAGAAGCGAGACGACCACCATTCAACTCGAAAAAAAGTCATATAACCTTTCCAATGACTCCGAAGCTGTTCAGTTAAAGGTATGGTGGAGGATTTTCTTTTTCCGGGTGGATCATCAAGACTATTGGTCCTCCTAGTTGTCAATCATTCTGCTGATATGTTTACGTAAGGCCGTCGTACGTGCTCGTCCCTAGGTAGTTTTCGCTTTCTGCGGCCTCTAGCCTGACCGCCTTCTTCCCACTCTCGCCTGGTGCTGGCTCCTGCGCCCCCGCCCCGACCTCGTCTCCCTCGGCCTCTAGGCGCACCCCCCCCCCCATCCTGGATCGTGGTCGGGATGAACAGGGCACGGGCTTGTAGTCAATATCAGATCCCACAAGACTCTCTTTTTGAAAGCTCTAAAGGCACCAGCAATAAAAAACGACAACAACTTAGATGCTAGACGGTAGCTTATTTGTTGGCCTGTAGCATGCTAAAGTTAGCTATAGAGATGCTTGTCGTAAATAGATTTTCACTTACCAGTGGCGAGCAAGGGGGCAAGCCTGCCTCCTCAGAGCGAAGACGCAATGGCGCCATTTTATGCTACCCAAACCATCACGCCCCGTTAGCATTCCATTGACTGCCATTCATTTTGGCGTCACTTTGACAGACAATAACTTTACATCTGAAGCGTTTAAAGACTTTATTTGTCCATTATAATGTATGAAAGGCTCCATTACCTTGTATCTCACGTTATGGCTCCGTAGCAGACGTTTTTGTAAAAATAGGCTAACAATTGTGTCATAACCACGCGACTTACTGTCACATAGTAGAGGAATTACCGTATAGTACAGGAGAAGCTGTTTAAGTTTAAATGCTAATGTTAACTAGCATTTTAGTTAGCAATATTTAGCCTGTACCTATGTTATCTCCTTACATATACCTACGCTCTCCGTCTCTGCAAGATTGGGAATGATTGAGATTTCTCTTGGCACAGCTACCAGAAGACTTACAACGTTCAGACACGTTGCTCACGTCACATCTACGGTGGCAAGCTCAGTTTGCAGCAGCCGCAGTAACGCTTGGCTATCACCGGGAAAGTGCTTCTAATATACTTCACTTGTCTCCGTCAAAAACAGCGGAGTCACTTGGTCCATTTCTATATAGGTCTGTGGTGGCGAGCCTGACATAGTGGAAAAAGTGCAAATCTTCTTTTGGAAACATGTAAAGAGAGCGTGCACGAGGAGAACTAGGCGTGTGCATGCTCTCTCGTGCAGACGTTTAATAGGCGTTCCCTCTCGGGAGTAGGTAGAGTGTTGTGCATGTGCTTTTTTTCAAAAAGTGGAGAGGGCGGTTCTTTTCTAAAATTCGGGAAAATCCTCCATTATACCTGTAAGGTAAATTAAGCTAAAAAAAACAGCATAGTTCCCCTTTAACTGATTTCTGTTAAACCAAGTTAACAAGCCAGCAAAAAGGTGCATTTGTGTAGAAGAATTTGACAAACACTAAATTATTTACAATGAAGACTTCCTTACAGTATATCTGCAGTTACTAAGCAAAGTAAAGACCTGTGGTTTCATATGTTTTACATTAAACACAGTCAGATTGATTTCAGGGCTAAACATATCAGTGCGGATTTAAGGCACTCCTGTAGGAACTATGCTTCAGGTTTAAGAGGAAAAATAGCTCCACTTTTAAATAACTTTGGACTTATTACAGGATTAGCCCTGTGCTTGATCAGACCTCTACAGGATGGCAACGCTGCTGTGCTATTCCTTTTATCAACAGGAGATGGCACTACTGCTTTACAGTTTATAATTGGAACAATCAAGGTTAATATTATTTCCATATTAAAACAAAAGTTTTATGATATTACATGAGTTTTTAATAAGCATATTATATTAGTTTTAGAAGATCATTTGTATTGGGCAAGTTATTATTGAATTATTACTGCAAGAATGCATAATCATGTATTCATGTTTGTGTATTTCAAGCTATCTGAGTACACTGAGATATATATGTCCAAAACAAAGAATTCAGAGTATGAGTTGACATCCGGAAAGAACTTTTGATATGGGAAAAGACACCAATGAGAAGAAGACAGAAGCTCAATAACGGTTGAAACTGAAGTCTGCAGGAAACAAGTCACAGTGGTGGAAAAAGTACTCAAATATTTTAAGTAAAAGTAGCAATATCATCAAAAGTCTGTTACAAAAGCTCCTGCATTCCACATTTACTTAACAGTACAAACACATTAGCATTAAAATACACTCAATACATGTAGAGGAGTAAAAGTACCATATTTCCCTCTGAATTGTAGTGGAGTAGAAGTATAAAGTATCAGAAAATGAACATACTTAAGTAAAGTACAAATACCTCTAAATTGTAGTTAAGTACAGTACTTGAGTAAATGTACTTTGTAAATGTAGTTAATGTTACTTTCCACCACTGACAACTCATTGCCTGTTTGTAACGGGGCAGATCAGAAATCACCTTGTCACACTGTCAATCATTGGTAATCTGAAAGCACAGTGCTTTTTGTGCATGTGTGATTAATTAGTTGAGAGAAAGAGGGATTGTATCTGTCATTATATATATATATTGATTAGCTTTTCTAGGCCATCAATGCTGCAGGACATCTACACAAAACCACATTTGCTGTTGTATCACATTTATTTATCACAGTATGTGAACTTGATCTTGTAAAATCTGCTGTAATAATGTCTAAATGCCATGACGTGGCAGTGTTGGTCCATAATGATGCTTATCACGGACCACAGAGCAAAGTACTGTACATCATAGACTGTATAAAGAGTCAATGCTGTACTGTACATGCACAAGGCTTCATGAATATAATATAAAAGTGAAAAAAACTCTACTACTACTCCAACTACTACTAATACTACTTATAGTACTACTAACAGTTAGCTAATAACAATAGGCTAATATTAATAATAGGGTAATAATAATAATAATATTATTAATAATAATAATAATAATAATAATAATAATAATAATAATAATAATAATAAATTAATGAAGGTAATACATAAAGAAATCCAAATTTTGTCCACCACTTCTGTTAATAACATGATTTAAGTTAATTTGAGATGATGCCCTCCTCTGCTCCCCCTTAACCGCTCCAAATTTGTCCAGCACGTTACTGCTCGCTGATTGGTCCACTCTCTGATTGGCCTGCCCTCTGATTGGCTGAAAGTTCCGTACTCGGACAGTCAGTCGACGCTGTTTGTTTGACTCCCCTGCGGCTAAAATTTGGACGGTGAGCCGCTGCTGGAGGCAATGTGGATACAGTATTCAGGTTTTCATTTTTATAAGTAAGTGCGTCAATACTTACGCAAACTGGCGGAAATGTAGATAGAGGCTTGTCTTTTTCTCTTCTTTCTTTTCCCGGTTCTGAGTGGTGTTCCTCGAGCGCTTTACATGCGGACTGTCATTCAGAAATACTACAGCCTCACGTGTTTGACCTTAGTCTATCTTTTTCAGATATTTTTTCCTACATTTACTCTCATATTTGTCGCCCGCGTCGTTGCAGCCTATTTTGTACACTTTGACAAAGTCGACTTCATTCACTACAAGTTGGCGTTTCGGCAGACAGACGTATGTAAATGAGTGTTGTTTTGAATCACGGATTAAGTTATCGCAATCATAAAACCATTGGAGAGGAGGTGAAGGACTCATTTCTGGAGAAAGGCATGGTATACGTGCAGGTCATCAGAGGGTAACAGACTGTGGAGATCTCATCACTTTTTTACAGTAAGTCCGACATTATTAATACGCCAAAGTAACTGTAACATTGTAATATTTAGGCTATATAATGTATCATCAAGGTCTTAATGTTTGTCTGTCGCACTTTAGAGTGAGTATAAAGTGAACTTGTATTATTACCTTTTCATTCGTCTTACTTTTCAAGTTACAGCATTTAGTTTTGCCCTGATAAAATGTAGTCAAATGTATCTCATATTCCTATATAATCTTCAACGGTATTAACCTACATAAGTTGTTACTTTAGGTAAAGTGTTGCCACTGAATGCAAAAAATAGGCATGTAAATTATTGATTTTAAACAAATTATAGATATAAATTCTTTAGACCTCCAGTTTGGGATGATAATCACAGGTTGCAGGCTGTCCTCCTCCTTAATTCAACTTTTACTCTTTAATTTACAGCCACTTTTAGCTGCTTTTTATGATGTTTTAGGGAATATATATATAAGTACACTACTTATTCAAATACACATGTTACTAAACCTGACTTTGGTACTTTGGAAATCTATACTTGGTTGACACAAATCAGATCAACTACCTTCCACCTTTAAGTGTGTAGATGTTTCTGGTGAAATGAGATGCTGAGGTTGACAGATGCTGATCAAAGATACAGAATGTGAAAGTATTGAAATAAGATCTCATAAGGTTCAGGGAAGAATTTATGTGGCAGAAAGATTCAAACTGTAAGGAGAGACATATGGACAGGTGGATAGAATAAATCTCTGAGGAAAATACTTTGACTTCCAGCATATCTCTGCTTCTGTGCTATTGCTTTAGGACAAATGTTCAGTGGTGTCCAGCCAGTGATGAACACCTTACTTTATTTTGTAGTTCCAAATAAGGTTTAGAAGAATGCACTGAATAGAGAAGATGAAGTAGAAACCTTTTTGGAAGTGAGTTCATGTGTTCTTTCACTTTCTTACATCTACCTTTAGAAGCTTTAGCCTGGTAGGTTTTAAAACATCTGTATAGGAATGTTTGGTGTTATAAGAAATACACGTCTCTCAGTTTTGTTTAGAGAAATAACAGACTTTTATATGTATTTCTTTACTCTATTAAGGAATAGCTTGACTATTTTCTACCAAGTTTTCCTACTTTTCTCTCTTCTTAAATTCACAGCAGGTTTTCTCGTAGATGCTCACCAGCTGTCAGCCAGTTGGTAGTAAATCAGTTTTTGTAATTCCTTTGTACTAGCAAATATTTTGGCAGCAATTAATAAAAATAAGATGGTGAAATAATGAATACAAACCATGGATTTTGGGTATAAATCAGACTCTGATGGCGGACAATACAGTAGTTTTGATAAATCAATGTTATATGTCATTGAAAAGGTTTACATGCACCTTCAAGGTGATAAATAATGACTTAGTATCTTCCAAATATAAATATATCACCTGTTATCCTTCAATAAGCAACTTAATTTTTTTTCTCTAATTTCCTTTCACATCAAAGAGGCTGAGAATTCTTCTTTCTGAAAATAAACCCAAATGGAGCTTCTCTGGGTCTTACTGTTGCTGAAGGTGGTCCTGATGTCTGCTGCTGCCAGGGGTGAGTAACAGAAGCACTGATTTCCACAGAGACTCGGAGCATTACAGTTATCAATGCCAGCAGTAAGATAATTCACTGCAACTGACATCACTATGTGGCAGTACTTGTGAAATAAAAAGTCTTCCAAAGGTTCACCTGGCATGGAATAAATGTACAGTAGTAAAGTTGGATTTTTGCATTCTTGCTGTCAAACTGCTGTTTCAACCTCAGGTCACGAGGATTCGTTTAAAACATGGTGGTACGATTGACTGTGATTTCAGCAGCTGCTGATACATTTGCTCAGAATTTTGGATATCTGCACACATTGTGAAATTTACCATATGAAGGCTTTTGCTCTTTAGATAGTGAACGTTTGACTTTGACTGGTTATTCAGTTACTGTCAGGTGTTCTTGTACTTGCCTGTGAGTTTCAGATTGTAGTGTGGTTTTCTAGCTCCCGCTTATTTTGCAAAGATGCTGCCTTGTTGGCTGCAGAGTCAAAGTTAGTATTTTAACTCAAAATCTAAATTGAACAACCCCACAGGGAGGACGGTGGTCAGGGTCAGATACAGATAAGTACCCATCAGTACTTGGCACGCTACCTTGTTTCTTTCAATGAAAGTTAACATAATAAAAACAAACAATAACAGCTACAGAAGCTGTTCATGGATGAGAACGATCCCCAGCCTGCAGGCATTATGTGCAGGCGGTCGTGGAGTTGGCGCCCGTTCCCGAGATCACACCGATGATGTGTTTTCAGCGGGAACAAAGCTGCATTCAGCGAGGCGAGGCCGAGCCAGTGTGCAGACATGGGGCCGAAAGTAAACACAGGCCCGTCGACCGCAAAGAGATGAGATTAGATTAGCCTATTAGGGATGTTTGCTGTGCAATGCTACAGCACTTCCTCCCCCTCACTGCCTGCAGTCTGTCAATGAAACCAGGGCAGGCTGCAGAGAGAGACAGAAGGTGGGGGTAAGGGTGGAAGGAAGGAAAAAAAGACAGAGGTGGAAAGAAATGGTGTGAAGAAGAGAAAAGGGGTGCCTCAGGACATAAGAACACTGGAGTAGTAATTGCTGATGAAGAGAAAGAATGGAAGAAGGGAAAGGAGAAAAGAAACTAGGGAGGGAAGAGTGAGGAAGAGAAGGGAAATAAATAGACAAGGGAAGGAAACAAATTATAGGAAGGGGTGTGAGAGAGAGAGGGCAGGAGAGCATGAGAAGGACAGAGGGGACAAAATGCCATTCTGAACCTATAGAAACTGAAGTTCTCCTTTATCCTGTGATAGGCTACACTTGAGTTGACTGACATATCTTCTCTCTTGGTTAAAATACAGTATTAGCACTGGAGAAATCTAACTGAAGCTGCTGTGAAATGAGGTGGTAGAAATAAAATAAAAATGTAATGAGAGGGATGTTGGGTTTTGGTAGCCCCTTGGTCTGAATTTCTGCTGAGATTTACTCACAGCCCTATATAATCCCTGGATTATTTTTGCTATTTTGCACCGAGATAAAACAATCCAAGTCAGAACATTTTGAAATGTCAAGGTCAAGGAAAATCCCTTACTGACGTCTACAGTCCAACGTGCTTGCAGGGATGTTATTTCCAATGTAACTTGATTTCCCCTGAAATTGATTTCTTAGGTCAAGTTTACCTCCAGGCTGTTTATTGCCCACCACAGCTTTCACCAAACCACTGCAAGTTACTAATGGCCGTACACTTTTTAAATGTAGTTCAAATGAACTGGACAATGTAATGTAATGGACAATTCCGCTTCCAACCTGTAGGGGGACCGAAGCGGGAAAAGTTATCTAGTGTTGCTTTAACAAATTATATTACAGTTGACAAATTTAATAGAAATAACTGTGGAAAAGCTTTCTCTCATATTCTGCCCGTGTTGTATTATCTGCTGCACTCTAAGAAAGTTTTATTAGTGCCTTGGTGACTGCTGAGATGTCCCAGAGAAATATGCAAACCAGAGGTGGGTTACTTGGGGCAACTGTATAAATAATGAACAATAAAAAGCAAAATATCATAAGACAGATTGTGACATGATTTGAAATTGAAAACATTAACTCTTTTGTGGCCTCGTTTGTCTCGGCAGCTCCCTTTGCACTCAAGGTTCAGTTACAGTAAATGCAAGGTCACTATTGTATAAATCCAGGAAGTTATGTCCAACAGCTTCTTTATAACAGCACCAAAATTACTGCAAAGTACACTATGGCTTATTGCATTAAAGAAATAGTTGACTGTATTGAAAAAAAAAATGCAAAATGATTCCTTTAATGATAATAAATGATTATAAATTCTGAAAAGGCCAAATATCTGAAAGATTGTTAATGTTAGTTACTTTTCTCTGGGTGTCCTTGGAGGTGGTGAGGGCTGAGCATCAAATGGTGCTGAAGGCAGTTTTCGGTGCTGATTGGCTAATGGAGGCAGGAACAGTGGAATAGCTAGAGCTTTGATGGACTGCTGCAACACACAGAGAGGAAGAGAAAAATTAGGAGATGGAGGCCTGGACAGAACGAGTGGAAGAGATACAGATATAGGTTGAGAGAGAAAAAGAAAGGAAAGGGGTAGCCAAAAGAAAGAACAGAAGGCAGACCGAGAGAGAAAGACAGAAACAGATAAGCATTGAGATAGTGACAGAAAGATTTAAAGATGCAACCTTTATGCCCCTTCTTACAGCAGATATAGAGTCGCATAAACCACACTCCAGAGGCTTACACAACCTCGGTGTGTGTGTGTGTGTGTGTGTGTGTGTGTGTGTGTGTGTGTGTGTGTGTGTGTGTGTGTGTGTGTGTGTGTGTGTGTGTGTGTGTGTGTGTGTGTGTGTGTGTGTGTGTGTGTGTGTGTGCGTGTGTGTAGCTGAGCATTAGGCTGAGCAGCTGAGAGATTATCATTCTCCCCTGTTAGCTGAACAACATGGGCTTGAATACAGGAGTCAAAGACAAGCCAATGCATTTTGGGCTACCTGCAGCTCTAGACAGGGTAATGCAGCATTTCCACTGCATGGTACGACACAGTGCCGCTCACTTGGAACGT
The DNA here is from genome assembly GCA_023631565.1 of Gymnocephalus cernua. NCBI lineage: Eukaryota > Metazoa > Chordata > Actinopteri > Perciformes > Percidae > Gymnocephalus > Gymnocephalus cernua. The sequence goes on from CM042435.1 coordinate 30,374,830, forward strand.
TCTTTGGTAACACTTTACTTGAAGGTATCTACATAAGAGTGACATGACATTGTCATGAACATATGACACTGTCATGACAGTCATGACACATGAACCCTAACCCTAACTATAACCCTAACCATAACTTGTCATGACAAAAACCGAATGACACTTACTAAAAGAAGTGTTATGTCATAAACGTTTATGACTTGTTTATAATGTTTATGACACGTTCATGTCACTCTTATGTAAAGTAAAGTGTCACCCGTTCTTTTTTGGTTTTCCATTGGCTAAAGTTCTGGACAGTACCTGGTACTTATTTTTGGTATATCACCTCCGTTGAGGTAAAAACACTCCAGACCATTGATTAGTCACAGAATCGGCACTAGAATCATCACTTGCACGGCATGGTCTCCTGTGTTCTGCACAAACCTTTTTATAGTGACAAAAAAATGTTTATTCACCTGACCGAGAATAAAAAAAATGGCAGCCTGCAAAACCACGCCGTGGTCAACTGACGAGGTGCAGACATTCCTCTGTTTGACGATGAAAGGATCCAGCAATGATCCAAAAGATGTCACAGCAGTTTCAGCGTTTCTGGCTTTATCGACGGGGTACTACTACTTGAGGCATTAGGTTAGGTAAGTGTAAACAATGGAAAGGAAAGGTCCATACTAAAATACTTTTAACACTGTTAAAAGAATAGTTTGACATTTTAGGATTTTTTTTTTTGACTTACATGGAAAGATCAATAACACTCATATTTGTATGCTAAATATGAAGCTATCGCCAGGAGACAGTCAGCTTAGATTAGCATTAAGCAAAATCACAACTAATTGTTTTTATACTTGGATGAAACAAATACGATATAATGTGTTAATGTGTGAGCATTACAGGCACTAGTGGGCAGGTTTTGTTACCTTTTGTAAAGAGTCAGGTTAAATGTTTCCCTCTTTTTCCAGTAATTTATGCTAAGCTAAGCATATCCTGGCTGTAGCATGTTATTCATCTTCTCATCTAAGAAGCAAATTGGCGTATTTTCCAAAACGTCGAACTATTCCTTTTTAAAGCGACCGGACATTGAATTCCTGAGTCCATTTTGTTGTGAGGTATTGTATTTTTCCTCTTGGCCTAATGTAGATGTTGAAGTAATACAACATTAATACTTCCACTGCAGCTACACATACAAGAGTAACAGCCTCCCTCTAGACCATTTTCTTGCATTTAACAGAGAAGCCCATTTTAGAAGAGCAGATGTTGCATTTTGAAAAAGGGACTTTTACCTATGTAAACTGTTAGGTCTGTTGCTTGTTGTTCTCGGGGCTGATGATTAGGCAAGTGGCAGGTAAGGAAGAATATACCAAAAAACTTTAAGACACTTGGAATGCACTGAACAGATCAAGCGTTTGTTTATTGGTAAGTGCATGCCTGTATTTCTGCTTGCCTCTGTGTGCGCGCGCGTGCACACACACACACACAGACACACACACACACATGCATTAATTGTGCATGTGATGTGAAATGCCACGTGTATGTCAGATGGTTATCAGCATGTCATATGGTATTTACGTGAGCCAGCTGTTAAATGCTTCACGGTGAGGATGATAATAATGTGATTACTGAAGTTATTGTGCTCCAGCAGAGATTTTTGTTTTTCCGTTGCTTAAACCTGCGATGATGTGTGTTGAAATGACATACAGCGTGCATCATCACATCACAGTCTTGTCTTGTCTGCATCTTCCGCCCCAATCCAAAGAAAGGATAGACCAAGAAATGAGATGATGACTGTGGGTTTTTGTACATCGTTTCCTTATGCAAAGTTCTGTCTAAACAATTTAATGTTTTCCGGGTGATTGAGTCGTATAGACCACCCATTATCCAGAGGGAGGGAGAGGAAAAAGAGACAGAGATGAGAGGGTTAGTTTGTTGTTATACCAAGTGTAAAGAGCCACACACACATTCAGAATGCATCTTCACTGTACTGAATCTGCCAAAACAGAAATGCAGCAACAGAGAAAGACAAGAGAGCATCGTCACTGCAGACAGCGCAGAGTGTAAACAACCGAATGCACAGATGCTGAAAACGTATACAACTAGAAGATGCTACCCATAAATATAACTTAACACATGTAAGAACGCACAGGCACACACACACACTGCCGACAATCACTTAACAACCTCCTGTCCCACTCACTCATTACTTAGGAATGTAATTAGCATGCTAACACTAACAATGATGGGTAGGAGAGAATTGCGGTTAGGCTGGAGGAGGCACACATTTACCATAGATGAAAGCACTAGATAACTAGTAGAGCTTTAAACTTTTGTAGAAAAGTAAGAGATGACTAGATATTAAGATGAATAGACAGAACAGAAGTGTAAGTGGTGTCTGTTGCAGTACTGGATGCAGTTTTTCCCTCGGATTGTAGTGGAAGTCTTTCATAGAGATAGAAAGTACGAGATAAAGTACGAGACAAAGGTGATGTTTTTCTTCTACTTATGTTCTAGTATTTTTCTTGTCTTTCCGTCAAATCAAATAAAGAAATGGAAGGTGGATAGGGAGCTACGTGAACACGACAGAGGGGAATGAAAGTGCCTTTAAAGGCCACAGTCAGACGAAAAATCATGTACTGTTCCTTCCCTATGTTTAAAGCAGACTCATGTAAGTTTTGTAGTCACAAATCCTTGTCTTTGGACAATATTAGTGCTTAAGGTATAATAACTGTGATTTGGTATTTTGCATTTGGTGCAGCTAACAATTATTGATTAACCTGCCAATAATTTCCTAAATTTAGATACATGTCTGTCCCATCCCAGAGTCCAAGTTGACGTGTTCAAATGTCTTGATATTCAGCTCTAGTGTCATTATTTTGTGCTTTTTTTATTTGAAAGTGTTGATAGATAGAAAATAGCAAAGAGCCGCAGGTCGGATTCGAACCCAGGCTGCTGCCAAGGACTCAGCCTACATGGGGCGCACTCTACTGGGTGAGCTAGCGGTCGCCCAAGCTCTAGTCTAAGATAAATGGCTGCGGCATGAGTGGTGTTCAACCTGCAGGGCTATAAAAGGAGTAGCCAGTAGCAGGGCTGTACCAGAAAATCGAATACCTACCCATTGAACGAATTTTCGGGTCCAGCCCTAGCAAGTAGTGGAGAAATAGCTCAGGTAGTACTAATAACGATAAAATAATGCTTTTATAAAGGCCCCCTATCACCTTTTATTGAGATGTGGTGATCAATGTATGCTCCTTGAGTATTTCAGTTTGAAAAGCACTGGCCTTGGTTGCAAAGGCCACTATCTAACAAGGAGATATAGGTGACCAATGAATAAAAATGGTTAATCTTTAATGAATTATGCCATTTTGTGTTTAAACTACACCCACATTGATTGTATTTTCCCACACACTGTGTCCAGCACTCATTAACCATGTAATTACATTTTGTGATAAAACACATTGTGTTAGTTTTGGTTTTAGTAGTTCTCTTTATGTGAAGAATGGAGGAGGAGGAGAGCATCTTGATTCCTCATAAAGTAAACAACTGCATACCACAGACAGATGCTTCAAACACACAACTTTACCTCATTGTAAACAGACACACTCTATAGTCTCACGTCAGTAAATCACCTACACCCCCACTCCTGTTTTTTAAGCATGCAATGCGTCTTCAGTCACAGCTAACTATCGTAAATACCATTTGACATGCTGATAACCGTTATATGGCCTGATGGTGGTGGTGGGCATCTGCCTGCCAGCCTGTTTGCATTGAAAGAGCTGGATCCAGAGAGGTGACATTTTTCATTAGCATTTACGGATGAGAGTTTTTTTTAAAGTGCATTTTCTCAAGCATGGGACAAAATAATATACAATATTTTTAAGTTAGGGAAGAACGTTTTATGTCTATGACCTAGTTTTAGAAATGCCAACAACAACGCTTAAGGTAGAATTTAAAAAATGATTTAGTATTTTAGGTGACTATCATAATCATGCAGCTTAATTTATTATTCCTAACCGGTGATCATTTTGTCCTTTGAATGAGAGAAAAGCAGAAATATTCAATACATGTGTGTTATTTACATGGTGATTAACAGGGGAAGCTTCAAAGGGCACAAATTACTCTTCCAGTTCCTCTTGTTAAATCCTAATGTCAGGGCCAAATGTTGTCTTATTGGCTGTTTGGACAAGTAGAGCTGTGGCTGCCAAAGAAATGTCCAAATGAGAAATTTAAAGAATGATTGCCACTGATCCATCTATTTTTTTCTTCTATCATGAATTTTCTTTGATTTCAGAAGTTTGGAAGAGATATTTGCCTTTTATGGACAGTCTAGAGTAAGATGTCTCTCTGGGATTTTCAGCCTACATTCTTGTTAAAAATCGCACTACTATAATTGGAAAATGATGTGTGTGTTGGTGTGAACTTGCATATATTGAGAACTGTTCATGTGATCGGCTTATTTGCTGTGGACCCAAGGACGTGTCCTGTGATCTTGACTTATAGTAAAAACATCTCATTTAATTTATTTTTGTCAAATGTCAAATAAATACTTGGCAGATTTACTTTTCAAAGCTTTTATTTTGACATCCATAACTACTGTCCACTGGAAAAAGAATTCCACCGTATCGGAAATACAACAGAATAAGAAGAAGACGCAGAAGGAGATGGAAGAGAAAAAAGTAATTTTACATAAACGTTTGTGTCATGCCTAAGCATGCCAGCACTGTCGGCAAGTTCTCGCCGCCAAATAGAAGAGATTGACGCGCGGTAGCGAATCTCCTGATAAGTCAGGTAAGATTCCAAGTTCCAAGTTTCCATCCATATGTAGCACATATGAATTTCCAGGAAATCCACAAAAGAAAATGTTAATTAATGCTCATTTTTCTCTACTACTGTTTTGCTAGTCATTTTTAATGTAAAACACAACATTACATACACAAAAAAGAAATTGAACAACACTGGCATAAACCCTGAACCCATTTGCAGGGACCTTTTTTAGGGGCAGTTTATCTCTCCCCCACACCCCACTTCTGGAACTGCTGTTCTCCTCAGAGCTTTACAGGGCCTGTTAATGTTAAAGGCTATTAGCCCACATTTAGATAAAGTCAATGTTTGCTTTGACTCTGCTAATAGTGGGGTAGTAATGGGGCTGTCTGGACACACTCTGTAGGGGTTGATGGTGTGTCGCTGTGATGTGAAAATGTGATGTGTGTTTGTGGAAGGGGTGCAGCAGAGACAAGAGCAACGGGAGAAGATAAGATAGCAGAAGAAGGCTTTGTGGAGAGAAATAGTGAGAGACAGAGGAAGAAAATTGTCAAATCCCTACACATGCTGTGTTAATCTTTTCTCCCCTATACATTCTGTGTTAATCTTTTCTCCCCTTAAGTAGCTATATGCTGTAAAAAATCATCTTGTGCCACACTATCTGACAGTATCACATATTTGTATCAACTCTTCATTTAAGCTATATATGATGTTTACACTAAGTGAAATAATGAAACTCGAAACTTCTTTATGTTTGAACAGTGTTTGGCTGCAAAGCATGAGTTTGTGCAAATAATGTATGGAGGTTAAGACTGTCGTAAAGTTCAGATCAGATTGGGAGAAAAAGTTTTTTATAACTTTACTGCAAACAGCATACATGCATACAGTGCTACAGAAAGATGCAGAGAAAAGTATGAGCTCATGATTGCAGGGGTAGGCTTTTGTCATCAGGAAGGTAGAAAGGTATGCGGGTAATAGAGGAGAAACATCTTAGTTTGCTGTTTAAAGGCATGTTTCCACTTTTTAACCTCCCCTCACACCAACACACACAACACATCTGTTTCTTATGCTTTCTCTGCATTTTAAAGCACACAAAATAATGTTGGATTTTGCTAAGACGGCGTTGCAATTATATATTGGTAAATATTTGTAGTAGCAGATCAGGTAGTTGAGGTTGATTTGTTTTTTTCAGTTCCTCTTTTGAATATGACCTTATACATAATTCAAAGCTTCTTTCTTCTCTGTTCTTTCTCTTACTCTCTTTCTTCCCTAGTTTCTCTGTCTCTCTCCTACATAGTGCAGTAGTGTGTGGGTTGTGGCGCCACAGTGCTGTATTGTGGTCTCAGTGGGGTTGGGGTATGTTTGGTCAACGCTACAGCACTGCGGGTCAAAGGTCAGCCAGTGGATCTGGGAGGGGTCATAAAGTGTGTGTGTGTGTGTGTGTGTGTGTGTGTGTGTGTGTGTGTGTGTGTGTGTGTGTGTGTGTGTGTGTGTGTGTGTGTGTGTGTGTGTGTGGTAGGGTCAGAGAAAGCACATGCCAACACCAGAGGAGACTACAATAACACACTAGAAACCCCACAGGACAACACACACTGCTTTCACTCCTTTATCTCCTGTCTGGCACTCACTCTGTCTCTGTTCAATAACCTTATTGATATGTAGAATTACTAAACATTTTAACATTTAATCCAACTATTGTGAAGATACTGATTTACAGTATATATATATTTTTTATTTATTATTGTGTTTCCATCCAAATGTAGCAGAGATTTTAAGTGACCCTGACAAATCTTGGTTTGGAGGGTAAACATGCAATTTTTGCAATAATGTCTGTCAGTCATGCAATCATACATTTACTCAAAACACTTCTTTTCCAATCAAGTGGATTCGTCATGAAAAGTCAATTTGTTTAAAATATGTATTTAATTTCTTAAGGTCTTGACCCCAGCAATTATGAATATCTACAAACTATGATATCAGTGGAGCTTTGTTTATATCCACCTCACAAATGAAGTCCCGTACACAATACCAGTTAAAATAATTTCCCAGCTTGTCTGCAAGTATCTGCTGTGGATGTGTAACATTACATTCACAACTCATTAATAAAAGAGAGTGCAGAAAAACTTGTGACAAATGCAAAGCACCAAATGTTCATATGTTTATGACATTTGGTGGCACGTTGACCACCATCTGTGGCAGGATGTTATTTATGGTTCACCACATGCATTTTATTGGATGTGGGAGTTACAGTCGTTAAGATCAATATAATATTCAAATTGACAGACAGACACACTTAGTTAAGTCAAATTAGATTTAGTTTGAGCAGTAGAAACAAAATAAAAGAAATGATTGAAGTTATCAATTGATGATATTTGCGACCACGTATTGACTTTTTAGATACCAGATATATTGGAAATGTCAATTTTAGTGATTGCTGTGAGCCTGTTAGCAGAGCTTGTTTCTAAAAAGTCACAATAAGAAAATACAGAGTGTATATTTCCATTAAAGGGCCAGTTCGCTGAAACTACAGAAAACACTTCCCCTCCCCTGGTGATCGATTGGAACATGTCTTTCCAATGAAAAAATGCTTTGAGTTACTTTGGATTATCAATAGACTTTGCAGTCAATCATTTTCATCAAGAACTATTTTCTTTTAAAAACTGTCCACAGGGAGGTCTTTATCAGTGTCACTCAGCTAATTGTCTGTACTGCCTTTACATCGTCTCTCTCTGATCTGTCTGTTCTCTCTGTCACTTTCTATCTCGCTCTCTGACAATATAACTCCTCTTCCACTTTCTTTGTCTCTGCTGGTTTTTCTCTCCCTAGTCTACCCTTCTGTCAGACCCCGTCCAACCCATTTAACCCCCATCTACCACACACATGCAGTCTCCAGCTGTTATTCCTGATGGCGTTACAAATGAGATGTTGAAAGGTGATCGCTGGGACAGGAGACACAGACCCTTGTTTTCTTTGGGCTTTGGTCTGTCATATTGGGTCTGCTGTGTGTGTGTGTGTGTGTGTGTGTGTGTGTGTGTGTGTGTGTGTGTGTGTGTGTGTGTGTGTGTGTGTGTGTGTGTGTGTGTGTGTGTGTGTGTGAGGGGTGGGGGGGCGGCGTGTATATAGCACTCAGCTGTGTACGTATGCGTTTGTGTTATTGACTTGATAGACACAAGGACAGAAACACAAAGGCTACCCTAAACCAAAAATATCACCATTATGACCTCAGTCTCAAATGCGATTGACATGTTATGCACAGTTAGCTATGCTCTCTGTCCTTGGATGTCTATCAGACATACGATGACCTTTGACACCAGGAAGTGGAGGCTGATCCAGGGCAGGATGTTAGGTCTGACGGCTTTAGGAAATACATTTTGTAAGCTGTTGCTGCAGAGTCTAAGTAATGCAAAGCCAAGTCATAAATATGTATTCATATCATATATACATATACAAGTTTAGCATATGCAGGTTGCACTATTTAATCTAGAATTACACGAAGGAATATGCAAGGAATATGTATAGCATACCCAGGGCTGCCTTAACCTAATGTTAGGCCCCGGGGCTGAGAGGTTTTGTAGGCCCCCCATCCCCTCGATTTACAGAGTCTCATTTTTAAAAAGTGTAATATCTAGGTAATCTATATCACAAAATGCATTAGTTTCTTTCGAGGCATACAACAGTGAGTTTTCCCTCTTTGAGCCAGACATCACCATAATATTGTTATTAACATATCACTGAGTCCACCTGAGCATAAACACAACATACTTTATGTAACAACCACACACGGCAACTTATGGTGATGATAAAACCAAAATGTGTGAAAGTATGATTTCAAACGATATTATGAAAAACATCACCAACCATCACCTGTCTGCACAAACATTGATAATAACTGATAACAGCATTAGCAAAGAACAGCAAGTAAGGGGAGTGATGCAAGCATGGCAACGGTCTTTATAGCATTAAAATCAGAAAAGAAAAACGCCAAAAAAAAGTATGAACTATATACTAAATCTAATGTAGCCTATGTCATAATTTAAACAAGTCTCCCGAAGGTATCTCTCTCTCTCTCTCTTTCTCTCTCTGCCTGTGGCCGTGTGTGTCACGCAAGCAATCCCGGGCGGCCACCAGCTGGCTCTCCGTCACTTTATGGAGCTTCTCAACTCCGAAAACTTTGAAGCAAATTGTCAATTTGGCAATGATTTTCGGAAGACTGCCTATATTCGAAATCTAAACAGTTAATTTCTCGCGTAAAACGTTGTCAGAAGTGACTTTAATGATGAATAAGATGGTGAAAAATTGTTAAAAATATCCCGCTGTTGCTCTCTCAAGCGCAAACCAGTACAGAAGACATCACTCAGTCATAGAGGGACACACCCCAAAACTAACTATAGACATTCTGATAGGTAAGCTCATGGGCCATAGGCGATGGGGCCACGTGGGTCACTCCTAATTTGGATCAATCAGCAGCCATGTAACCTGCGGTTAGAGTGATTGACAGAAAACCTGACAAGTTAGAAAACAATATGACCTTTTCAGCTCATCACTAACGTGAATATGCGAGGCCCCTGAACTTGGGAGGCCCCTGGGCTTCAGTCCAGGTAAGCCCGTGCATTAAAGCGGCCTTGAGCATACCTGTTTCTTGTTTTTCACTGCTGTCTACAAAAACAGGAAATTCTGTAGTATTTTAGGATCACAAATGAGAGTAGAAACAGTTTTGAGATGGTTTTCCTTGTTGTGGCATGTGCGACTGAAGAGGAGGAAAAACTAAAACATGGCACAAAGTTGAAAACCACCACACATGAGGGAACACAAACACACTCGTCTTTCTCCGCAGTGCCAGCTGTCTATGTGGAATCCATACTGCAGGGGGAATGTGAGAGGAGTGTGAGAGATGTGGGGGTGGGTTCAGAAAGATGGGAACTCTGGAGGGGACATATACACTGGTGACTTTGATTGTGTGGCTGTCTCTAAATTAGTATGGTATCATCAAATTCAAAATGTCCAAGATTATCATTAATGTATTTTTGTCCAGTTTGATTTATTTTAACATCAGTAATCATTTGCCACCAATGGTTGGTACACTGCTTACATTTTTGGTAAGACTTTACGTGAAGGTATCTACATAAGAGTGACATGCTGGGGATCGAACCACCAGGCAAACACTCTACCACTGAGCCACATCTGCCCCTTATGCTAGTTATGCTAGTTTGTACAACATGTTGTCTAACCACATGGGAAGGCAAAAGTGTTTATAGCAGTTCTGAATACCCACACTCGAAGGTGGAGTGAATATTAGCTGTCATAGAGGGGGGAGAGGCGTTCATTGTTTTAAAAAAAGGGATAAATTAAACTTACTTTCTCACCTCCACACAGCTCGCCAATCACCGAGGTGAAGTAAGTTGGATTGTCGGTTTCGTAAAGTTACAGAAATTGTCAGCCTCTGGCCAGATGTTACAATGGACTCCTAAAAAGTAAAAGTACAAAACAAGGACAGGTTAAAATAAAACACAATAATTGAAATAGAGTGCAAGCAGCAACTCGTGGTAAAACATTGATAAAATTGATATGTTACATTGGAAAATAATACAGCTAAAAATTATATGACAACATTGAAGCAGGCAGGCAGTAGCCAAATTAGCATAAAATACATGAATCAAGCAGAGCACAAGCAGAGAACAATAAGCAGCATTAAGTGATATTAATAGAAGCACACAGGCAGAACATGTAAAACAGCATATGAATTACACTGAGAGAGCTGCACAAGAAACACAATGGACAGCACATGCAAGAACAGTAATTGGGAAAACATGAGACATATTCACAGACAGTCTGACATTGACAATGCATGTCTGTCCATCCTATCCATTTTATCTCGTTACCCTTTTTTAAAGGGTTTATTTTGGGAGTAATTACTTTTCAGAATCAAGGATCTAAGGAAAACAGTTTTGTTAAGCCCTTTCAAGCAAATTTGTGATTTGTGAGTTTTAGCTATATCCATAAAACTGACTTGACCTGACCTTGAAATTATTTGAATGCAACAAAAAATGTCTACACTGAGCTAGAACTCCTGCTCATAGACACAATCCAAAAGTTCATAACCTCAAGACCTAGACACTGTGTTCTGACACAGTGTGGTACCACTATTTCAGGACTTCACATGCAGCCAAAGTAGACAGTGCATCATGTGTTGATTATTGTTAAAGATTTGAAAAGCAGCTGAAAATAGCATGAGTGGCATTTCTTGCATTTTCCCAAAGTAACATTGACCAGATCTGTATAAAAATAAAAAAACAGATATTGGTTACAGCCGCAGTGAAATAACCCTGGACATTAATCCCCTGTCAGGAACCACACAGTGCTGACGTCTAGCTGAAAGGCCTGCAGACCAGTTAACTCTGTTAATTATTTCCCACTACATGGGCCTTCGTCACATTGGTCAGCTCAGCATACGTATAGAGGTAATCCCTCTGTTGTGCTGGCACCATTATCACACAGGGACACAACAGGCCTATTCTTCCACACATAACTAACAAAGGTACTTATAATCAGCTTTCTGGTATTTAACTGTTGTGTTGTCACAGCTTTAGGGAAGGCAGTGAGATGTGGTGGAAAAAGGAGACAGTGATGAAAAAGAAAGCTCAGATCATTGGTGTAGTGGAGGTAGCTGCAACCACACTGGATTACAAGTGTTATTGCACTGGAATTGTAACTCATACAAATTAATTTGACAAATAATAATAATTGATTGATTAAGTTTTAGTTGAGAGTAAAATATTGGTTTATTCTTTGCCTAGTACTATTACAGTAGAAGTACATTTTAGCATTACTGTCCTGTGAAACCCATGCATCTCCAGAATGTCAGCTTTTCATGAGCTTGGATTAACAGGCTTTTTCAGTTTAGTGACAATACATTTTTCAGATAATCCAGTGGCTTCTTATATGGTTTATTTACCCATAGAAGCAGCCATAAAGGAATACACAATACACAAAAAAAATCAATCACCAAATATATGGTTTTCACTTGGAAGCTAGGTTATTATACTCAATACGTTTACATTACATTACATTTCAGTTAGCTGACGCTTTTATTCAAAACAACTTCCAATAAGTGCACTACTACAGTTTAGAATGACATATTATGGGACTAATTACTCCGCTCCACATGTATTTGACGGCTGGTGTTTTTATTAGGGCTGGGACGATATGCTTTTTTCCCGATTTTGATTCTTTCACGATACATGAGTGCCGATTCGATTTGTATTGCAATTTCCATTTATTGCGATTCTAGAAGTATTGCCATTCGGTAGTTTCTATGTACTTTACAGATTTGGATTTTCCCTTAAAAAAGTCATACAGTATTATCAGTTTATAAAATATGATGTTTTGTTATACATTTACTTCCCAACAGTATATAAAGTAGTTCAAATTAGCTCCACATACACATGCTGCTTGTATTTTTAAAATAATATACTAAAAAAAGTGTCTGCTTTGCATAATGAGTACTTTCACTTGTGGTACTTAACAGCTCGTACACGCCCATGCCTCACCTGCACAGGTGTTTTCACTTAATATCCCTGATTAGACCTCCTCTCAGGACTGTGTGGGCGTGTCCTGTACAGACTGTACTTGTTGGATGTCTCCCTTAGTTTTTCTGTCAGCTGTTAGGGCGGGACAATTAATACCTTTTATCAATCTTATTTGTACATTGTAGCTCTGCCCAACATCACCTGAATAATTAAAAACAAATGAATTACATTTACTTGTAATTGAGTATGCTGTGTTACTACTACCACTACTAATACTTGTACTTGGCTACTTTGGCCCTAAATAGAGAATACACATTAGCAGATAACCTGATTACTGTTTAAATTTGTTTGTTACTCTTAAAAAATGTAAGCTTCTGACCCTAGCCTTTTGTTACGAAAAGTCCTGATGGTGTACAGACTTAATGCACACAGTCTAGCTATAGAGATGAGTTGCTACAAAAAGAGCTAGCTTCCAGAGGAGGACAAACTGATCTCACTGCAACAACCAGGAGGTAGAGACAGTGCTCTATTTCCTTAAATCCTGTCCAAAATGCCAGGCTGTCAGAGGGTAATACTTCCCCCAAATAACACACACACACTCACCCTGAATTTTAACATACAACAACACACAGAAAAACTCCCATATCTACTGGCTAACAGGCTTTTTCAGTTTAGTGACAATACATTTTTCAGATAATCCAGTGGCTTCTTATATGGTTTATTTACCCATAGAAGCAGCCATAAAGGAATACACAATACACAAAAAAAAATCAATCACCAAATATATGGTTTTCACTTGACAGCTAGGTTATTCTACTCAATACGTTTACATTACATTAGAGGGTAATACTTCCCCCAAATAACACACACACACTCATCCTGAATTTTAACATACAACAACACACAGAAAAACTCCCATATCTACTGGGAGAAAAACATGATTGTGTGACAATAGCAGCAAAATGTGTCACAGCCTGTGAGGACCTGAGGACAACCAGTGGTTTTAATATGATTATTTATATTGTTGTTGAATTTGTATTTGTATTCGTTTTGCGTGATGCTTTGGCAATATTGTTTGGGTTACATTCATGCCAATAAAGCTAATTAATTGAATTGTGAGTAAGAGCAGAACTCTAGCACATGTTTGGGCCCTGTTCTCCAAAAGCATTGTAGGGTCTTACTTTAAGTCTAATGGTCAGTATGCTTCTCCCCCTTCACATGTTTAATGTCAAAATTAGGTGGACTGCAACGATTTTTGTAGCTTTCCTGAAAACATTCCCACTTTATGCAGCGATTGGCCAAGTGTGCAAAAGTTATAAAGTACTACTTTATTTTCAGCATAACCTGGCCTTTAATCTTACAATGCTTTTGGAACATGGGCTCTCAGTTTTACTGTTACAGTAACATAACTATTAATTTTGCCTCCATAAAGGCAGAGGCTTAGACAGAGCTTAGACTCAATCTCTTGTAATGGTGTGCACATGATGTTAGAGTGCAGGTTCAATCCCATGTTAGCTGAAAAAATGTCAATGTGGAACAGAGCTGTATATGAAGCACTGTTTTTTAAAGGTTTAAGGTCACATCTTAGATGTTAGTGTAAGATGTCAGTAGAATTTTTACATTTTCATCTGGGTATTTCCCTTCTTCGTTTAGTGGTTTTATTTCCTTTTAAGACTTTGGGAGACATTAAGGTGTCGATGAACGTGGGGCTATTAAAAAAAAAAAAAAGCACCTGCAAACACACACACACACACACACACACATACACAAACTCTCAAATGAGACAGTGATCTGAGCTCAACAAGTGGATGAGGATTGGTGTGGAATGTGCGTGCGTGCGTGCATGCGTGTGTGTTTTGTGTTGTGTGCTGTGTGTATGCTTGGAATGTCTGATTCCCCACCCAGTGAAGCAGAAAAAGGAAAAAGGAGGTAGAACAAAAGATACATACTGAATTGTCATATGCAGCCTGAGTGTGTGTTTCAGTTGTTTCTTTTGAAAATAAGGAAAAGTAAATTCTTCTTGCTTTTGTTTGGTGTAAGTATTTATTTAAAATAGTCATATAAATACGTCATTATTCTATTACTATGTCATAAACTTGCCAAACTTAGTTGAAAAGTGAAGGTTTTTTAGACATCATAAAACCGTCTATCATCATTTACATGGCTACATTTTAAATTTGAGTCAGGTCTTACTATGCATGAAATATAATAATTAAATTGAAACTGCTTTTGCATTTTGATTTTATTTACTTGATGACTTCAGCACTCAAGTGAATTACCTTAAAATAAAGAGTAAATGTATAAATACTTGGAGAAATTAAAGTAACTTGTTAGATTTGAGTAATAAAAAAAATTGTCCGTTGTTTTGGCCTTCCAGGGTCACCTACTTACAGTAAATTCAACCGTTTTATATCTTATCTGCAATTGCAACTGACAAGAAGCCAAATCCACCTATTGAGATGTTTATAAATGCAGTCTCTCTCTCTCTCTCTCTCTCTCTCTCTCTCTCTCTCTCTCTCTCTCTCTCTCTCTCTCTCTCTCTTGCCATTGAACTCTGTCTCCTTTATGTGTTCATATATGTGTCAGTATGAAAGGCTCCCTTACAGTAAATATTCACCTCTTTATCATTAAAGTGGACCACAGCAGTTGGTGTGTGTGTGTGTGTGTGTGTGTGTGTGTGTGTGTGTGTGTGTGTGTGTGTGTGTGTGTGTGTGTGTGTGTGTGTGTGTGTGTGTGTGTGTGTGTGTGTTTTATCACTGCTGCTGTTAATGAGTAACAGTGTCTGCCTCCAAAATGCTGATAAAAGTCAGGTCGAGGACATCGGCTTGCTACACACACACACACACATACACACACACACACACACGCACACACACACGCACACACACGCACACACACAAACAATCACACACACTCAAGAGTGTTAGCTATTTCTTATCGTGCGCCAACTATGTCTTGCCTTATCTGTAAGGCACGAGGCACTCTGCAGACACACAAACATATACGCACACACAGACTCAGAGTATACTGTACTATACAAACGGATGTATTTACCGTGGCTATTTTGTCAATCAATCAATATAGCTAAATGTAGCTGACTACCACAAAATGTGTGTTTAATTGAACTTTGGTTCAGAGGGCCATTGCTTGCTATTGTGTCCACTGCTGGTGACTGCAACTTGACATTGACGGAATAAGTAAATTGACCCTGACCTCAAATTCCTCACATACAACCACAACACCTGCCACTGCTGCACTGTTAGGGAGAGACTTTGCTGTCACTGGTGAAGGTTGGCTAGAGTGAAGCTGTTTACATGTCTGCATGTCTGAATTTTCTCTTATAAAACCTTAAATGCAAAACATGTATCTGCTCTACCAAACAGAATTGATCACAACATTTTAACAGCCTCATGTCATTTTTCTGATATTTTAATGCTTATGCATAAGAAGAAGAAGAAGAAGAAGAAGAAGGTGCTTTTTTGTTTCTTTTCTAAAATCTCTGTAGTGCTAAAGCACCATCAATGTTGCTGTCTGAAACCTGCAGACCCCTTGATTCTACAGTTTATCTTATACGGCTGCCAGATTTCTTGAAAGAAATATACACATTTTGTACTTTTTTTTGGGAAATATTTAATGCTTAAACGGCGATTCAGGATGAAGGTAAGCTGAGTGTACTGCCATGCCCCTTGGTAGCTGGCTCTGAATCAGAGCATCTGCTTCCTGTCTGTCTCAGGTCTTATTTTGCCCTAAAATGTAACCCAGTCCCCAGCCCCCATACACTGACCAGCCAGACATGCACACACAAATATACACACTCAACTGGAACAGTACTTGTAGCCTTTGACCTACTTACAGCCCAAAACTGGCCTGTTTACCCCGTTTTCTTTCTCCATTCTCTTTCTTTTCCTTCCTATTTGTGCCTTCGGTTAACAAGCTATGAGGTGATCTTCTTGATTTCCCTGGGTGCTTCAATCTTTGTTTTTCCAATTATGATTTATTATGTGACCAAAGTGGCACTGAAAACTTGCAAAATGACTCCGTATTGTGTTATAAAAAATCAGGTAATCAGGCAGTCCTTATTTCTATATATGGCTGATGCGAGAGTTGAGATACAAAAAGTGTATAAATAACTATCCGTAATGTAAAACAAACCTCATCAGGTCACATGGATGTTTTGGAGACAGTCTGTCATCGCAGGAGACAGGTGTGGCGTTTTAATATGCTCACTGACAAACTGTAAAATCCAATTAACCTTTTGTCTCCGCCCATGAAAGACAGACATAACAGAGAAAACATAATTTTGTGTCTTCGTTTTTGAGCAACTACCGGATCAGTTTTCAACAAGTCACAACTGTGAGTTGTTAATGGACCGTTGAGGGTGTTTCTAGCTCTGTCAGTCTGTTACAGTTTTTATCCAAGGTACTCATTAAAATGTAATTTTCTTGTCCAGTCTTCAGTTTACCTGTAAATCCTCAAATATTAGCAGGTAGTTTGTAAGGATTATTCCCTCCCTTTTTATCCCTTTGTGACTCTTTTTCGCACCCGGTTGCAGGAGTTTGTCTTTGTGGTACCGTTTTAAATGACACATCATATTTGTTGTGTTCGACGTCGTGTATAACAGTGTTTGCTTACAGTGTTTACACACAGTTCGTGTTTTGTCTGTTTTTTTACCATCCTCCTGTTGAGTAACTGGAAAACCAAAATGCTGCCAGACGTCGGACTTGTAAGTGGACGGGGCATCCTCTATTTCAATTTCAGTTGAAGTCGAACTCATTTTGCCCTGCTACTGCTCAGTTCAAGCGATTCATTTGAACGTTGATGCAGTGAATGCAAGCGTTACGCGGGTGCGGTAGCTCAACCAATAGGGTTAAACAGACGTTGATATATCCTTCGTCTTCTATCTTTTAAACTGACCTTTGTTGATCTGAAATGAAGACAGATTCAGCAACTGCATGGCCTATTTCTCGCTTAAAATGTTTTCAGAAACACGTTTCAGTGAACTATTTTAGTACAATATGAATGCTGGTTTCTGAATCTGTATTTATGTGAGTTGTTATTTCTAAATGAGGTTTAGAGAAATCCTTAAATCTTCTCTTCCAAGGGTTACGGTTAGTCCCAATTAAGGAAAGTTTTTCCTCCAGTTAAAAAAAGACAGGTGCAGCAGCCAGAGGAGAAAGGTGGAACAATATTACCAGCTTTTAGAAAAGCTGTAGTGAAAGGAGCAGAGAGAAAAAGAGATGGAAGGGCAGGTGAAGATAAAGTAAAAAAGTAAGAGCAACAGAACATCACATTACCAGGAAATTATTATCAGGCCATTAAATATCTGCTGTTTACTTTACTCTACTACTCTAGTGTGTGTGTGTGTGTGTGTGTGTGTGTGTGTGTGTGTGTGTGTGTGTGTGTGTGTGTGTGTGTGTGTGTGTGTGTGATGTCACCCTTCAATGATGACGGTATATTCTCCCCAGCCTCGGGCCTAGTGTTAACTGTCAAGACAGACTAACAAGCAGCAGTTAACCTATTGTTGGGGTGGAAGTGACTCGGTCAGAACGGGAAAGTGGTGTGTGTGTGTGTGTGTGTGTGTGTGTGTGTGTGTGTGTGTGTGTGTGCCTGATGAAAACAACTTAATGTGTGCCCATCACTCTGCCTGTTGCCTCGGGCCAAAGAAAGGCCTGAATGTGTTAGAGTGTGTGTGAGTGAACTACAGGGAAGAGAAGGAAAGACAATCAGCGAGATGCCAGAAAGTTTTTCTTCGGCTAAATCTGTCAGTGTAACTAGTCTGATGAAAACATTACACATCAACCTGGATCAGTTAATGTGGCATCATGCAACAAGCAATGCAATGCAACAGTCGATTTAGAGAGTATTGACATGATAACATGATTCAGGCTTGTAAAGAGAATTTAGATACAAAAAAATTACTGCAGTGGATTTCAGGGTTTCACCCAAAAGTTTTGTATAAATAGCCGACGGGTATTTGAGCAATTCGAGTTGTGCACGCACAAATTCTCATTGAAGCACATTGTGGAAGGATAAACCTTGTGCCTGTTTTATTAACTCTGAGCTTATTTAAAATACAAGAGAAAGTTACTTTTACAACTGCTCTGACAAAAATGATGACCTCTTAAGGATCCAATTTACTGTCAGAACTCCAGTCAGAAACATATCATAGCTCAGCATGAATATACACACACACACACAAACACACACGCACACATACACACACACACACACACACACACACACACACACACACACACACAGACACACACCTCTACCTTGCGCAGTACATCAACGCTGTGTCCCGCTGTTAAGTGCTCTCCATCAAAAGCATTCCTCAGCTCTCCCCTCTCGCTCCAGTCTCACTTCCCTGCCAACAACAACGTTGTGTTGGACTCTGCAGACCCATCTGACTCTAACACCAGTGAAACATTAAGGGCATTAAAGCAGATATTTGTTCTTCACTGAATAATGACAATGACAAAGTATTAGTGAGACTGATTCAAACAAACAGCACTGTGCTCAGACATTAGCTGGCAATGACCTCTACATTTTACAGAAGTATGTAGAACAGGGATCTAAAGAAAACATACTATAAAGCTAAGTTTATTCTAAACTTTACTGTGTTATATCTGCTAATGTTAGCGTGTGAAAATACAAAAGTTTACTAGTAGTACTTGTTGGTCTGAACTTGAGTGTGACGAATAGTACCAGAACTGGTGTCTGTTGATTAATCTAGATGAGACAGTCGTAACTGAGTCCAATCTTAACAAACATACTGCTCAGGGTACACATATTTGTAGATACTTACACTTCCCAGGTCATTATCTTTGATACATCTGTTTAGAAATCATAGAAAATAGACACTGCTTTTAACTCCAGAACCTGCCTGAGAAACATCACATGTTTAAGTGTTCTTTACTGTCAAAGTAATCCAGTGATAGTTGTCTGTACATCATTGGGTACTTTGCAAACACAAACCGCTAATAGCAAATTCAGCATACTTGTAATGATGCCAATTTGCTAAAAATGTAAACAAATATAGGCTAACAAAACAGGTGGCCTTTCTCAATTCCCAAATTTGTACCTCCTCAACTCCTCGATCCTCCGGCTTGTGACCCGGAAATCATTCTCAGCGCGCCATGTTGAAGGACGTCCCAATTCCAAAAATGGTCTAGTTCTGTTTCCCCTGTCAAGTTTATAACTACAGTTAGTTTTGCTGCTTAAATGCCTTAAGATATCAGGGGTCAGGTCAGGTAGGAGGTTCAACAAACTGTAAAAGAGTCTAAGCCTGACCTCTGAGTTGATTTATCCTGAGATGGAAACTCTGAGTTTTCGGTTTCACAACAGCTGATTCGAGTTGGTTCAATCAACTCGGAGTAGGTTGACTCAGGGTTACGCGCGTGCACCAAAGACAGCATGAATGGAGCCACGATACTATGATTCACCATGGCAACAACCACAAACAAACGGGTCGGCGGAAATACTCATGCGCACATATGCGAGTTTGAACATGTATTAGGCTACGTTAAAAAAGCAACACAGCGGCTGCTGCAAAAGAGAGAGAATTTGCGTTGGAGAAAATTGCTGCTAGAGTAAATGCGTATATTCCAGTGTAATGTATATCATATTTAATCATAAGTATAGCTAATATTACTGAAAATCTATTTCATTTAGGTGCAAAATACTGCGGGTGAAAAAGTCCTAGGCTACTAATCTCATTCTGAGGCTGCAGCACCATCATTAACAGAATTATAATTCATAATCTTTTATTTCAAAGGGTTTACATCATTCACCTGCAATACTGTGGAACTCCTTTGTCTGGTCTGTGTCCAGGGAACACTACAAATGTTTAAACTCTTTACTTTCACTGACCCGTATACGGGACACTCACGCTCAAAGTGGACGCTGCTTAAACTTTGTTATAAATTTGACGCATTAAATCTTCAAAAGATATGGTCATGCAGCACATCGGTTGAAAGCTTAGACTGTCAGGATTTAATTAAGCCCAAACACAAAGCATACAATTATTTTTAGCAGTTATACAACGTTTCAGAGCGATCTCTTCTGACGGCGCTTTATTAAAATGCTCCGCATCACCAAAGTTGTAGAGACAACTGTAGCTAATGCAACACAAAGAATGTGCTGGGATGGAGAGCATGTCCACGATGGGTGACGTTAGTAATATGAGGACGGATAAGGTTATGTAGCTTACATAACTGATAGACTGGGAAGAAAAACCATACCGCTCAAATAGGAAGTTATCTGGAAATTAAAAAGCGTCAATATCATCTTCCGACATATGTTTAACTCCCTGCCATACAGCGTCTTCATCAACGGATCGTCGATAACAGGAAATGTCATGTTTTGAGAAAAAACAATGTTTTAAAGTCTGCCTAACAGTTAATAAACCAACACGTTTTTTTTTTATTCATGCAGATATAACAAACTGCACTAAAATGCGCCTGATACAGACTGAATGAATGAATGAGGAAATGAAGAGCGCTGTGTCAGAGGGAGGAGCGTTAATTCTCTTCATACATCCATGGGGAGGAGTCTCTTGAAGAAAACTTGCTCCCGACCAGGTTACCATAGTAACTGACTCTGAGGTTAAGTTACCTCTCTTTCTGAAACAGAAAACCCAGCGTTTCCCTCCTCTCAGGCTTAACAAACTCAGAGTTTTCACTAATCCTCCTACCTGAAACGGACCTCAGCTGCAGTGACATTACTGCACGCATTTACAAGGAGCCTCTCTAATCATTAAAGTAAATCGTTATGGAAAACACTCATACATCAGTGCAATACGTCATTTAAAAAGCAACGTAGCCTACAGGGACTGCCTGCCGAGGGGCAGTAAAATGTTTATGCAAAGTCTCTAAATCAGAGAAAATAATTCATTCAGGTGGGTGGAGGGTGGATGAATTTAAGCCTACACGCTGATTCAGATGAAGAGCTGAACAATTGTGAGGGAAAAGTGAATTTCAGTCAAAATCGTACCACTTCTTGGAGTTGTAAGTCAGTCAAACATACTGTATAGGGTACATATATTTGTAGATCCTTACACTTCCCAGGTCATTATCTTCTTGAATGGAACTTAACCATGCAGTTGTTTTCGGAGTAACCAGTAAAAGAACAGAATGTATGAACTGATTTTTGCTCTTATTTGCCCTTGAGCTCCCATCCATGCAGAGTATGTAAAGCTTTGAGCTGGGAGGTTCTGCCTCTGTGGGAGTAGTGTGTGTCTGACTTGGGCTGTGTTTTCCTGTCATTAGGCTACAGAATACCAGACGTGCACGCCTAACCTACACTCCCTGCATATAAGGGGAAGAGAAGGAGGGTGTGCATGGTGCATGTTTGTGTGTAGGTGCTTTAGATTGTCGTTGGGGAGCCAGTTGCAGGCAAGGGAGCCGTAAACCATAAAGCCCCAAATGGACTAAACAGACCAACGTTTTAAATACCTGCAATTTTCTTTTTTCCCACACACACAGACACACACACAAACACAAAGACATGGGCTTCCTAAACAGTACATAAACAGGAAAGATGCACTAGCACAAAGAGATAAAGACTGTAAGTAGCAAATATACATTCAGCAGCACATAAATATAAAAAAATGACCCACACGTGCAAAAACACACACACACACACTGACCCTGTGTTTCATGAAAGAGAAGAATAGATTTTTTTAGTCGCTTCAGTTTCACCCCTAGAGACAGATTTAAAAAGACTTTACTTCAGTCATGGTCCGTGGAAGAGGAGAAGGAGGAGGATGAGGAGGGGAAGGAAAAGAAGCTGCTGGTCTGTGTTCCCTTCATTGGGATGAGAGGGAGGAGAGGAAGAGAAGGGGGAGGTATATGTAGGAGAGGTTAACTGCAGAAAGTTGAGAGGTTCAGTTAGAGGTCCTGCTCCTGTGATCCTCTGGGGAAGAAACTGGGGAAGTTATGTGTGTGCAGATCCGAAAAAGGCAGGAGACCAGTAAATCACACAGCAGAGAAAGAATAAATACTGCATTGAACAAAGAGGATGGTGTGAATGATTGTGATGAAAGAGAAAAGAGAGAGCAGGGAGTAAGAGAGCAAAATAAAGAGGAAAACATAGGGGACCGGAGGAGGTAATAATGGGAAGCGAGGGGTTAAGGGCAAGAAAAAGAGAGGTAGCAGGGGAGTAGTGAGAGTTCAGAGGAATGAGATTTCAATCTGGTGCAGGAAGAAAAGAGAAGAAGAAATAAATATAGAGAAAGAAAATGTAGCAGCGTTAAGGAGACAGGGTATATAGAGAAAGGGAGGAATATGTAGAAAATAGGGATGCACCGAATCCAGATTTTTTGGGGTTCGGCCACATACCGAATCCACTAGTTAAGATTCTGCCGAATCCGAAACCAAAGACCGAATCCTACTCACATCCTCAGTCCATTAACACAGTAAACACATTAATGAAGTAAACAAAAAGGAAACACAAGTATTTGGCTGTGACTGTCCTTCCTTTGCCGTACCTGAGGTTGCTGCATTTTGGCTGCTGTCTGTAGATTCCTTCATGCACAACTCGTATTCTTTCAGGTGTTTCATACTAAATGTTTTAACAGCGGCGATGTTGTGTATTGTTTAGGGTCCTCGCCACCACGAGACAAATCAGCCACGTACTGCCAAACAACACTTTTTCTGCTCACAAGTTCCATTTTCACTTTCTCACAGCCTACTGCATTGAACAGTCCACCTACGTAAACACCTTCCCGTAATCAACGGCGGCATTATTACATTGACCAGCGCAGCACACGTAGGGTTCGGTTTGGTGGAAAAAAATTCTACGGTTCGGCAGAAACCGAACCCCGTCAAAAAGCCCAATATTCAGCCGAATCCTGGATTCGGTTCATCCCTAGTAGAAAATGTGAAAGTGAGACAAATAGACAAGAGAAAGAAAGAAAACAGGACTTAAAGAAAAGAAGATATGGGGTTATAAAGGCAGATACACAGTGTGTAAAAATGAAAAAAGAGCGAGTGAGAAAAGAGAAAAGAATGGAGGTAGGGAGTAGGAAAAGGAGGAAGAGTGAGCTGTCGGGCCCCTGATGAGAAAGCCATACAGCTAAACGAACACATTCCCCGACCAGGAACGAGGAGAGAGGAGGAGAGGCTCCTGTGAATTCCTCTGTGTGACTAATGTCTTTTTCACACATTTCACCTCCATCCATCCATCATTGTGTCCACCTCCTGCTCTCCTGTTAAAGCAACAGCCTGCTGTGACAGCAAATGCTAGAAGACTACTGTAACTGTTGTCCTTTTTTATAATCAGCTTCATGTACACGACTCACCTTCACCTTGATCCTTGTTTAGATTTGCTGACATCTGGCAACTGCTGGCCAATGATGTGAAGTCTTTTTTCTTTGAATTTTCTGAAGTTTGAGACTTTGTAGGAAGATGGCCACACTTTCCTGTGAAGGCAAGCCAAAAGAGTAAAAATACATGAATGTAAATGCAACTAATTCATATGTACGGAGGCCGAGAACGGCCATGGATTTAATTTTTTTTAATGTACTGTTATCTCGTGATAACGACTTATTAATTTGTTTGATATAACAAAGTCGATTTCAATTTAACCCCAGGAAGGGGCTCCATGAGGTAGACCTCTATCCGCTTATGGAGCCCCTTCCCCGGGTTAAATTGAAGGGTGTTTTAGTGGGATTTGTTTCAAAGTATTCAACTGGAGAAGGGGAGGGAGAACATTATTAATTAATTTGTTATCTCAATAAAACAATCTTTGTTATGTCGAGATAACGAAATAATTAATTTGTTATCTCGAGAAAACAAACTTTGTTATATCGAGATAACAAATGAATAAGTCGTTATCACGAGATAAAAAAAGAAAAAGAATCCATGGCCGTTCTTGGCTTCCGTATATATGGAAGAGAAAACAAAGACAACATAAATTAAATTCATGCGTTACTTGATAAGTAGCCTAGATTTAAACATCCATCACATTTACGGACCAACTTCCAAGTGCAACTTTGACCTACTGTTCTTGCAATGAGGTATCATTTCTGACATCTTCGGTGCACTCACTTTTAGTTTTACCTCCACATTAAGTGTTTTAGTGTTTTAACTGTAACTGCTTGTTTACAAGCTGTCTCACCATCTCATCACTTGTGTCATGTAGCCATGTTTCCAGAACTCAATTTTCCTTTGGTGAGTAAAATGATATAACCTCAAATGTTTATATTTGAGGTGATACGTTTCTAATCTTTATCAGACCATATGTATTCTTCAGATAAGCCTCTATCAGGCACATTCTTAAAATCAAACCACCCTTTGTCCTTCCTTTAAATCTTTCTCAAACCACAGGATATGACCTGAAGTGTGTTGTTTTCTGATGGCCTTTTGTAGTCTTTTAGGACACTTTGTTTGCCTTATGGTGGCCTGTTATGTGTTTTTAGTGCTATATTCGGAGGGTATTGTTTTAAGCCAGAAGGAGTGACGATAAGAGATGTACAGTATGCTGAACCTTGCTAACTCCCACACACCTTCTTCCATCTCTCTATCTTCCTGTTTGTCTTTCTTTGTACTGCTCTCCAATTCAGCCATATTTCATTCCCTTTCTCTTCTCAGACTTACTCCCTTAAATTCCATCCTCCCTCATTCCCTTAATTTCCTTCCTTATTCTCTTCTTGCTCTCCTTCCTTCCTTTCTTCCTCTCTCTCCCATCACCCCCCCTTCTCCCCACAATTTCCTCCCACCTTTCCCAGTCAATCAGCCTGCTCCTTCACCTCCCTCTGTTTTTCTAGTGTGCAGTTTCACAGTAGACTGGCTACTGAGCGGTCAAGGTCACGCCTGATTTTTTTGTCTCGACACGACAGCTCAGTTGATATTAGCTTGGCTTTGTGTTTGCTCCCTGGGGACTTTATTGTTGTCTGTGTTGAAATGTCAATGTGTTAGCTAGGCCATTATGCACTTCTTAAAGGTTAAAGGATAATTCCTGTGTTAAATGCCATATTTGGAGGATTCTTTGGTTCTGAGAATGAATGGTGATGAAAATGAGAGGTGTGTGGTTACAAACGTGGAAATGAAGAATAGGCATTTACGAGCCGTTATCCTAACCTTGATCCTAAAACTGTTGACTCACCTACTTCTCTCAAAATGACTCCATCCCTCAACACACCTGTAACTGTGTGGATGCAGCCGCCCAGTCTTAGGGAAACACATTTTGCACAGTACATTAATCTTGTTTTTGGCACATCCATGTTAACGCTTCATGCGGTTTCAATGATAAGTCTGAACATTGAACATACTGCTGTAAATGTAACCTGAGAGCTGAAATAAGTTGTCAACTAATCGATTAGTAGATCAACAGCAACTAAAGGCAACTAATTTGATAGTCAGCTAATTATTGCAGTCATTTTTCATGAAAACACTGTGAATCAAAGGCAATCAGTCTCTGGTTGCAGCTTCTTCAAATTGCAGATTTGCTGCTTTTCTTTGTCATATATATTGTCAAATTGTTTTGGACTGTTGTTCGGGGGGGGGGGGGGGGCAGTATTTGTAAAGTGGTTCCTCTAGGTATAGTTCTTTTGCATCTGGTTGTGCAATCAAACAGTGTAGACATTCGATTACAATATACTCAAGGTTTTCCCAGTTCAAACAACTGGATTTTGCTGCTGCAAACTAAAGGTATCTAAACCTGTAATCAAGTAATCTGGTTGTTTACACTTTCTGTAATCTGATTTATTAAAATTTGTGTAACCAGTCTGAAGAGGGTCTGAATAGACAGCAGTATATCACAGTGTTTAATACAGTTTCATAATCTGAATAACTCCTTTTCCTCTCCCACCTTTAAGGTCCACCCAGGGTGTCAGAGCGGGTGGCCCACCGGCAAAGCATCCGTCTGGGTCGCACCATGAAGCTGCCTTGCCCCGTGGAGGGTGACCCCCCACCGCTCATCATGTGGACCAAAGATGGTCGCAACATTCACAGTGGCTGGACGCGGTTCAGGGTCTTACAGCACGCTCTGCGTATCAAAGAGGTGGAGACTGAAGATGCAGGGACTTACATCTGTAAGGCTACCAATGGGTTTGGCAGCGTGAACATCAACTACACACTCATCGTTATAGGTAAGTTTGTAAAAACAATGTTATTGTGACATGGGACACCAATACTAACCTTAGGATTAAATCAAGTACCTGTACTAAACATACTTTTACATACTTGACATATTACTTACGAACTATCAAACAACTTTTTTGAAGATTTGTTTTTCCCAACGGTATGTGCTGTATCACATTGTTCATACATACTTGGCATAAATCTAGCAATGTCATCAGTTACACATATAACATGATTTGGAGAAAGACTTGTGATAGTACAGGAAGTCTTTTGTTGAAGCGGTGTGGGGTTGTGTATTTTTAGGGTGGGTGTTTGTGTGTTTCATGTGATGACAGACCCATAAAAACCATCCATCCATGAGCAAAGCACAAGATTTTGCTCTTTTATTCCTCTTATTCTCTCTTGCTTCCTTCCCATTAATTTAAGTCTGCATTTGGTCTACTGTATTCAAATATTCTCTTCTTCATTACACATGATTCTTAAGTCTTTATTTTTTTTCATGCTTGTTTGCTTTGGTTGACTCGTCTGTGTGTTTTTGGATATAGTTAGCCAGGTTGGGTTGGTGGGGCCATTATACAGTAACCAAGCCTGTGTAGTACTCCAGACAATGGAGCACTGCTTTTGTCTGAGTTTTTATGCTCTGTGTGTGTGTGTGTGTGTGTGTGTGTGTGTGTGTGTGTGTGTGTGTGTGTGTGTGTGTGTGTGTGTGTGTGTGTGTGTGTGTGTGTGTGTGTGACCACAATTGTTTTACATGTGTGTTCCTGTATGATTATGAATGAGGCATTGTGTGTGTGTGTGTGTGTGTGTGTGCGTGCGTGCGTGCGTGCGTGCGTGTGTGTGTGTCTTAAATTTGATGTTTCCATAAAAGACACATTGTTGTCTTGTATTCCCTTTTTTCTCCATAATCATTTTCCAACTTTGCATCCAGAAAGCTGAGTCAGTTGTCAGTATGTCAGGGTGTGTATATGTGTTTGTCTCAGTTTTACATGTGTGGTGGCTGTAGTCTGTGACCCTGTGGACTCTGACAACCTTCCTGCCCAAATACAGGTGTGTTTTTATCTATATTGCGACTCAAATAGCTGCTTCCCTATTCATGTAAACAAAATACCTGGAGGGAAGACAGTGTGTCAGTGTACATTTACACATGCAAGTCGGTTTGTGCTGCAGTGTTTCCACACCCCTCTGTGTGTGCATCATTTCATATGATTGTCTACAGTACATGCCACCCTGTACTGTGTGTGTGTGTGTGTGTGTGTGTGTGTGTGTGTGTGTGTGTGTGTGTGTGTGTGTGTGTGTGTGTGTGTGTGTGTGTGTGTGTGTGTGTGTGTGTGTGTGTGTATCAGGTTCCAGCGTTCCAGAGAGTCTGACTAGAGCATCTCTCTCTGCCCACCGTCGGCACTTCAAAGATGGCCTTGAGTAAAATGCTCCGATACAGATATTACCAGCCGATATTTTCTGTATTTTAAATATACAACAACATTTTTGTATCACATTGGGAAGCACTGAATGACGTCAGGGATTACCATTAAAATTGTGCATTTTCTGACACTCTTTGTAAATAAAACAATTTGATAGTTGTTTTTTTAAGATTATGTTTTGGGCATGTTAGGCCTTTATTTCTGAAAGGACCGCTTACATTTGAAAGGGGGGAGAGAGGGGGAATGACATGCAGCAAAGGGCTGTAGGTCGGAGTTAAATCCGTGGCCGCTGCGTCATGGACTAAGCTTCTTTATATGAGCGTGCGCTCTACCAGGTGAGCTACCCAGGCGCCCAACAGTTTGATAGTTTAATGATTTCTGACATTAGATCAATTAACAACAAGTCTATATTGGTTTTCTTCTTACAAATGTAGCAATATCTACAATATTATAGATATTATTGTCGCTTAAACTACATTAATGAAACAACCCTGAACGTACATTCACTGTTATCTGTTCATTTTGCATTGCAATTGTAGTTGCACAAATACATGTTTTGTTTTAGTGGGTACACTAAATAAGCATATTGGCAGTAAATGACGTGCTTCGTTGTCCAGTAGTTATTATTGGTATGTGATCCAAATCTGTATCGGTCTTGACCTGAACTTCAAAGGCGAGCTGGCATACAGAGGGCAGCATAGGGGGGGGGGGGGGGGCAGCAGCTGCTGCTGAGGTCATCCAGGCAGACAGCTGCTGCCTCCCTCTCTCTCCCTCCCTCTTTTGCTCACACTCATTCACCGTCCCTTTCATTCACTTTCATATATGCACGGGCACACATATGCTTCAGAAACAAGCAGCAAAGCAAGATTTTGCCTTTAAGTTTATCTATTGTTTATTAGATGTAATTTTACAGTAGGCTGCTTATATGCACCTCCAACAGTATAGTTGGAGTATAGTATATAACACTCTACAGTTCCATGAAAACTGGGACAACTCCACCTGCGGAAGAAGATTGTCTGATTACGATCCACAATCTTCACCTCAGCAGCGAACACATAGACATTGATGTGACATTGTGCTACTATGTTTCCAAGGCCACTTAAGTCTTTGAAAGTCAATATAAAAGTACTTAGGGAAACATTTTCAGTAAATACAGTAACTCTAAAGTGTTTAATGGTAATTTAATTTACATAAAATCTTAGAAAACTTTAGAGCTTTTATTTTGGCATTGACACAAATTCTGGTTAAAAATGCCCTCAGAACACTGAATTGATTAAAAATATTTTATTAAGACAAGATCCTAAAACTTTTACATATCATCGCGTTAGGTTCCAAGCAAACAAATTTCCACCAACAAGTTCACATGCTGTACAAGAATAAGAGGCTACATCACTACATTCTTGCAGATTACTCAAGTGGTACCCAGAGATACACAAATGGTACCTAAAGAGTGTGGTCTAGACCTACTCTATCTGTAAGTGTCTTGAGATAACTCCTGTTATGATTTGATACTATAAATAAAATTGAATTGAATTGAATTGGATACTTTGTGCTCCCCCAGGTTAAACTTCAAAGATGACCCCTCCCTGTAATCCAAGTCAGGAATCATGCCACAGCATCTCCTTAGAGAGGCAGTTAGCATGGATAGCGGTGCTAGTAGTTTTGTTTTCTGTTGCTCTGTTCAGTGTGTCTCTATGCTGCTTTGCTTTGCCTTCTCCCATCTCTCCTCCTCCCTGCTTTCATGTCCTCTCCTCTCCTGTGTGGTCCTGCGGCAATTATTCTATGACCGCTCCGCTTCACAGTAATGAGCCCACACCTGCGTCTTATTGTCTTTCCCTCTCAATTTCTAAAAAGTATATTTAACACCTTTTTCCTATTAACACTCAATCTCGGCCCTCATTCCTCCTTCCTCAGTCGGCCGGCTCATTTTTCTCTGACCGCGTTTTTAATTTGTATCAATATTTTCACAGTTTCCCATTTTCCCCGGACCTGGCATTTAATTGCCATAAAACATCCACTGTACCGCTGCCCAGTGGTTGGAAGTGATAGAGAGGCAGTTTTGTGATGGCAGGCTTTTGTTGGCAGGGGAAATTAGAATATTCCTAATGTTTGTTCTTTTATTGTGTGTTGGTTGGCAAATGTTTGCATGACTAAATAGTTTGTGTGTGTGTGTGTGTGTGTGTGTGTGTGTGTGTGTGTGTGTGTGTGTGTGTGTGTGTGTGTGTGTGTGTGTGTGTGTGTGTGTGTGTGTGTGTGTGTGTGTGTGTGTGTGTGTGTGTTGTTTATCTGAGGGGTTGTGTATGTATGCGTTGGTGTGCGCAGATTTATGGGACCACCAGTAAAGTGAAACTGGAAAAGATGTTTTTTATGCTCAACAAACCTCAATGTCCTTCAAAAATCAGAACGCAAGGAGAGTTCTCATTTCTTCCTCCCACTCTCTCTCTTGATCTCCCTTCTCTGTCTCTGCTGTCTGTCTTTTGTAGTTGGTTGTATGACATTTTAAAATCGTTTCCCTACTCCCAGAAGAGTGAATGATAGAAAATGTATAGTTCAAACCAGATGTGATGACAATGGGAGCGTGTCTGGAGCAGAGTTGGGAAGTCGTGCGTAAGAAAGAAGGAAGGAAGCGGTTTGGAGTCGTGTGTGTGTGTGTGTGTGTGTGTGTGTGCGTGCCTGACTGTGTTTTTAGTGTATATGAACGTGAAAATTGCGGTTTCGAGTTTTAATGAAAATGTTCATCGACACACTATTGTGTGTGTGTGTGTGTGTGTGTGTGTGTGTGTGTGTGTGTGTGTGTGTGTGTGTGTGTGTGTGTGTGTGTGTGTGTGTGTGTGTGTGTGTGTGTGTGTTTGCATGCAGGTCCATTCATAAGTGACTGGTGTGATGATTTGTGATGATTTAAGAGTTCAGTCATAGCAGCTGACATCTGGTCATAATTGGAGAACAAAGAGAAAAAGAGAGGCAGAGAAATATCAAATGTAGACATACTGCTTGTTTCAGTGAATGAGCTTATACGTGATTTATGCTTGTCAAGCTGCAGTTACATGATGAATGCTAAAATTTAAAAAAATGTAAGCGTGAGATGAAACGTGACAAATATAAAATGATTCTGTTCTACATTTTCTCAAAAATGCTCTGCAGTTTTATGGCAGGATTAGTCCACTAATTCTGCTAAACTCAACTAAAATCAATTATCACTTAACTCAGACTGACATCCTGACTTCACACAGCTCATGCCTGTATGTCATGGCAATTCAATGTGATGTTGCACGTAGACTAAATGATTTCAAATTGTTTCTTCAGTCTGCTTTTACAGCCAGTTCTTTGAAAGCAAATCACGCTCCTTCATTCAAGTTTATTCTCTCTCCATTTAACTGCATTGCATGTGTGAGACTGCAGCTGTCTTCCGGGCCCAAAAAACTAACACATACAGATTACACAGATCAGGTTTCAGACCAACATCATCTCTCTATCCCTCAGTTCCTCCATCCTGATACCTCCTCTGTTTGTGTGTTCTCACATTACATAGTTTTTAATTTAGATATCTGGTGCCTCGTCTGGAGAGGATGTAGAGGTGGCCAAGGTTTGCAAGCTAATTGGTATGAGTCATACACACAGAGAAATGTATGAGTGTGTGTAATTGCACAGTGCTTAAAAACAATCTCAAATAACCCAATCTCTCCCTCACACACACACACACACACACACACACACACACACACACACACACACACACACACACACCCTCACCCACCTACTTACAAAACACACCAGGGCAGCTGTGCCTGTCTTGCTGTATTTTTCTGAATGTGTGTGTGTGTGTGTGTGTGTGTGTGTGTGTGTGTGTGTGTGTGTGTGTGTGTGTGTGTGTGTGTGTGTGTGTGTGTGTGTGCGTGCGTGCGTGCGTGCGTGCGTGCGTGCGTGCGTGCGTGCATGTGTGTGTGCATGCGTGCATTTGCGTGTGTTCTGGATTTAGTGTTTTACTGCCAGATTCTTCTGCTCAGGTTACACACACAGCACTTTCTCACTAATGGCAGAAAAATGCATAGAGTGAACCTGGAGCTGCAGCTCACTGGTTTGCAGGAAGCGCTCAGTTGGTGTTCAGTTGAGGGTTTGAGGCCTCACCACGGATTTTTTTGGGGGGTCTCAATTATGATTTACAGAACATGCAAGAAAGAAATCATCGAGTGCTTTAGCCCCCCTCCTCTTGAACTATATTTTTGCCTTTCCTAGCCTTGAATCCAATCCCAAGTAGAAATTTCTCCCCTGTGTTTCTCCCTTTGCTTCTTTTTGCTTGTTTTATTCTTATATACAATAAATCTTAAATAAATGATTTGTCAGGAGTCAAACTATATTAATAATACTGATAAGAAAGTAAACGCAGAAGCTCTTTTGTTGTTGTTGATGTTGTTTAGCCTTTACTCAACAACTGACAGTATAGACCAGTGGCTCCCAAACTCTTCTACTGCTCCAACAGTTATGCTTAACAATTTAGTAACCGTGATATATTTGTTCTTTATTTATTTTTTGTTGTGAGACATTGGTAAAAAAATATAATAGAAAAATGAATGAACAATTCTCGCAGCACCATAGACCTGTCCTTAAGGCACCTATTTTGGGAATCACTGGTATAACCAGACAGGAAACATGGGGAAAACAACAAAGGTCCCAAGCCAGAGCTAAACTAGGGACAATGTGATTACTTTGATATGCACCTGAGATCAGTAGCACACAGAGATGCCTCAAAATACCAGAATTGCGAGTGAGTTCAAATGCTTCTGTTTGCATCTGTCACTATTACATCCATTTCATGCTGCGCTGCATCACATCTGTTTAGTTCATGTTGGACCTTCTGTTGTAACAACATGCCGCCCTTACAGAAAGATAGACAAAGCTGCTCCTCCGGAAATCAGGGTGGCACTGTGGAGAACAGAGATGTAAACATGCTGGTGTGTGTGTGTGTGTGTGTGTGTGTGTGTGTGTGTGTGTGTGTGTGTGTGTGTGTGTGTGTGTGTGTGTGTGTGTGTGTGTGTGTGTGTGTGTGTGTGTGTGTGTTCATGCTCATATCAAAAGGAGCGTGGGGGGGGGGGGTTGTTGTGGAGTTACAAACAGGGAAGAAAGGATAGAGTTGAGTTTCAAAAGCTGTTTTCCACCTTGTTGAGTCCAGTTGAGACAAACACACAAAGATGTATGTACTGTATCATTGTGCATATACATATCAACAAGACAGGACAGGAAGACATTCAGATGTTTTTCCATGCACTCACACATCTCACACAGTTGTGAACAAAATCACACACTCCTTAGAGGCCCTAGCCTCCATTTCACGGCTGTCTGTCCCACATCCTCTCGTTCTGCCTCGTTTCACTTCCAGCAAAGAGACGGAAAGACGATGGACAGGACGGAGACAGAGAGAAAGAAAAGAATAAAGCTTCTGTTTTTTCCTGGCTTCAGTCTGAAGACATCAGCGAGTCTGGAGAACAAAAAAGAATCACGATGGAAGTTTTGGAAAGTCCATGTGCTAACAGGTTGAGACGTCATGCTTAAATCCAAAACACTGTAGGGATCAAGAGAGGTGTATCTTCTGTATCTATAGAAACTCAAACTTCATAAAGAGACCAAAGAAAGGAAACACTTGCAGTTATAGTATCTCGATACTGATTAATTGATACTCTATGTGCACTGTAAAACACTTGAGCATTTAGCATAAAAAACGATAAAATATCGAGCATGTCAATGGAACCAAACTTTAAGAAGAAGCAATTTGTTAATAGTTTTACTGCCACCTGTTGCCTCCTCTTGCACCCTGTCAACTTCTCTATAAGAGTTGTCTGTCTTTGACCTCCATCTTACCAACTTCAGCTCTCTTTCTTCTTCTTCTTCTTCTTCTTCTTCTTCTTCTTCTTCTTCTTCTTTTTCTTCTTTTCCCCTCTTACAACCCCCTGTGGTCGTATTTCTCCTGCTCCTCCAGCTGATAGAAGATGTCTTTTCTTCTTTCAACTCCTCATTCTTCCCCCTTCTGTTTGCCTTCATGCTCCATTTACGTGTGTGTGTGTGTGTGTGTGTGTGTGTGTGTGTGTGTGTGTGTGTGTGTGTGTGTGTGTGTGTGTGTGTGTGTGTGTGTGTGTGTGTGTGTGTGTGTGTGTGTGTGTGTGTGTGTGAGAGTATGGCTTGCATCTACAGATTGTATGCCAAGTCAAGCTCCCATAGACCCCTAATGGGCCCTAAATACCCTCTGCTAGCTTTAACTTCAATTCTCCATACGAGATGCCATCTGTCAGTCAGCAGGCCTTTTTCTCGAGGACCCGAGCAGTGAGTCATTCTGAAGGAGAAATCCACCCTGAACTAAGTTTGTAAGTTTGCTATTGTCT
Source organism: Gymnocephalus cernua (assembly GCA_023631565.1). Lineage (NCBI taxonomy): Eukaryota > Metazoa > Chordata > Actinopteri > Perciformes > Percidae > Gymnocephalus > Gymnocephalus cernua. Next base: position 30,408,963 of record CM042435.1, read on the forward strand.
CTCACTGAAGCTTGAAATCTCTTCAATTCAGCTTCCTGAATTACATTTCTTCTCTCAAATGTTCCGGCTCCGATGCTACATGGGCGCTGAGTCAGATTTACTGTAAACACAACATTTTGACCAGGAAAAACTGTACATGTCTGCCTCTACTGTTTCCCACTTGGCAACATCTTTTTATTTCAATTTGAATGATTAAAAAAGTTAAATGCATCGATTGTTGGTTTTAACAAGAAGATGTCCTCCAATTCTTGCTTGCAGTTCTGTCCTCTACACATCCCCTTTGTCCTGCTAACTACCACTTACACTGTCTCTCCTTTGTAGATTCTGTTTTAGGGTGGAATTTGCCTTTAACCTCATCTGCTAGCTGTTTCACTCTCTGTTTCCACAGCAACTCTCCCAAAGTTAATATAAGGTGTAACTTTACTTCCATGTGTGTGTTTTGGCATAGTGGGCATCCTCTGAGTACAAAATATAAGTATGATAAGTAACAACAGCAAAATTTAACATGGGTCATTTGGTGCACTATTACTCATATCATGAAGTACACTCTGTCCCCACATCCGAGTTAAACTATGTGAAACTGAATATTTGAGGATGTGGGCTGCTTTAAAGTATCTCAGTTCCTCACTTTGTTTAATGTAATTAAGACCAAACTCCTCAGTGTGAATCCAACAGTAACAAAAGATGGTCAAAGGGGGGAGGGAAAGAGAAGGGGATGAGGAGAATACAGTATAAATAAATATTGGTGATATTGAGGGAAAGTGTGCAGGCAAGAGTGGGTGAGTGAAGAATTAGATAAGTTGCACTGCACCTATAGAACATATAGATATTCAAAAATAATGACAAATGCTGATCAGTTACCAGTTGGGCTGGATATTGAACCCTTAATACTTTTTTGGTAGAGACTGAAATGTCTCAATAACACACGTATCCAAAACTGTACTGAAAGCTTACATCAAGTTTCTGGTCTGGATAGTTCCTGATTTTAATCCAACTTTTTTCATAAGCCAAAGTGATGTCTTAAAAATTGTCTAGTAACCTAAAAACAAAATATGAGAATCATATGAACTAAAGACAAGAAGCAAAAGCTTGGCATTTGTATCATATTTGGTGCTAGTGCTTAATTAATCACAAAAACTGTTAATCAATTACCAAACATTCTGATTGATACATTTTTATCAAACAACTAATCAGTTTCAGCGCAGTGAAGAAGCATCTGAGTGTGTAAACATTAGACGTGACCAAGCAGGGAGACCTCAGACATGTGAAAGGCATCAACAAATCCTCTCAAGGAGACACTCACTACTCTTAGAGTGGTGCTTATAGGAGATGTGTCCTGCACCCCCTCACTTAACAACCACCCACCGCCAACCCAGAACCCCACCCCATCTACAACTGAAAGGAAACGAGGTGTTTCAGCATCCTTGGCTGCATAACTCCCGGCACCTCACACGCAACGACGACTCTGCATTCTTTAAGCAGAAGGGTTAACCTCTCCAAAACCTCATCAGTGCACACAAATACACGCACACTGCAAAAATGATTGGGAGGAGGAAGAGGTGGAGACAGGAGGAAAGAAGAAAGGAGAAGAAGGATTAAAAAAGAAGAGGGAGAGGCAGGGTGTACGATAGATGGAGGAACACGGTCAAAACTTCATCAAATACTCAAATCACTAAGAGGAACAGATATATAAACATCAGTATGTCAAGTCAATTTTTATGCCAATATTAATACTTGAAAGGTAAATACATTTCTTATATACCATATACTGTATTGGTCATTGATAGATTTTGTAACAAAGGAACAAACTTAAACTAAATGTTTGATAAAGATCCCTTAAATTCAGATATTACTGTAGAGAATTTTGAACAAGAAAGATACTAGGCAGTATATTTTATGGTTAAAAATACAAAAACTTCTCACTTATTCACATGACATATGTCTCATATGTCAGCAATACGATATTTCTGTGATAAATAAAATTGGGCGATAATGCCATACAGACAAAAAGATAGATGAGAAAGATTCAGCAAATATTAGAAGGAAAGAGGGAAAGGAGTGTGAATGGGCGAGTGCGGGTATTCGTGTCTGATCAGAGCAGTTAGCAGGGGAGCTGTGTACTTCTGAATAGACAGCTTAGTGGCCATTATGCGGTCTGGAGGATTTGTCCTGTTCACTATTGTTACCCTCAGGAGGTAGCAGCGCACACACACACACACACACACACACACACACACACACACACACACACACACACACACACACACACAGACACACAGACTCTAATGCTGACCACATGCACATAAACACACAATCTCTTCCTATTTCTTACTTTGAATTTTTTCCCATTTCATACTCTTTTACTTTATTACTTTGTCTCATCACATACAAAGACAGATACACCCAAGAGTTAAACGCCAAAAACACACACTCTGTGCCCCTAGCCACCCCCCACCCTGTAACTCAATAAGAGGCCAGTCTATTGACAGACCTGCTTGTTCGCTGAAGGAGTCTTTTCTCATTAGGGCTGGGATTTCGTCTCTGGCCCTGCATGCTCCATTGTCCCACTCAGAGCGGGTTATTAGGCCTTCCCGCTGTAACAACCCCCCTGCTGAATAGACCTGAGAGGAGTGGAGAGCCTGCGAAGGGCAGAACGGGGTCTGGCAATTAGCAAAGACATGTTTGAAGAGAGGAGGGAGAGGAAAGAATGGAAGAATCAAGGAGAAAGAGAGAGCGGACCTGCGCTACAAAAAGGCTTCTTTTGAAGTTTTACAAACTTTTGTCTGCTTTTTGCTGATTCGCTCTTGCGCCGTCATCAAAGCCAAAGACTGGTTCTTCAACACGCAATATCCCTCCTCCTCTTCCCTCTCCCTACTTTCTTTTCTCTCCTGTTCTTCTCTCTCATTTGTTACTCTTTTCCCAGAGAATGCATTTGTGCCAGCACTGAAAATCCCTGTATCTTCTGCAGCCGCTTTGATGTCTTAATGAAGACGTGAAGAGCGAATTATGCTCAGAGACGCTCTTCAGATTCCAGCCGTTACATCTGGCTTTTCCAATCTTACCTCACTGACAACAAGCAGGCTGGATGCAACGGAAAAAAACCACATGCATTCAGAGCAACAAAAAGCAGCAGGCATGGAAAAACGTGTTCCACTTATCAAAAGGTTTATCACAGTTTCAGCTATGTATCCCAAAGCCAGTGTTTTATCTAGATTTGATAAAGCCTTGTTGCCTATTCAATGTTTTCTTGTCATGTGGTTGTAGAAGCCGGGTAGACTAAACTGTGTTTTTCTTTTTTTTAAAGCTTCCACCGTGCCATATCTTAGCGCCAGGAAGTTTGATAAAATGCTTTTATCACTTGTATTTTTAAACATTTAACATAGCTGAGGTGAAAAAGACAGACAGAAAACTACTGATTACAGAAAATGACTGCTGACTGAAATATCAAATAAAAATATATGTAATTTGAAACAACAACAATGTCACCGTAAAACAAGAAAGGAGCAAGGAACAGACTGGTTTTGTTCGGAGCCATCAGGTGTGCGTGACTGCATGTACTTACTTGCATAATGTTGCTGCATTCCACTGCATTATATTTCACATAAAAGCATGCACAATATGTTTTTGCTGTGCTCTCTGGATAAGGTGTGTGTGTGTGTGTGTGTGTGTGTGTGTGTGTGTGTGTGTGTGTGTGTGTGTGTGTGTGTGTGTGTGTGTGTGTGTGTGTGTGTGTGTGCGTGTGTATGTGTGTGTGAGTGCGTGCGTGCGTAGTCCCCCCCCCCCATGGTTCTTAGGCAAACAGCAAGGGTTCTGCGGCGCCTGTGCTATCAGCCAGAGTTTGATCAGTGTGACAGCATGCTGAAAACTGATACACACACACTCTCACACTCTCTGTGGCTATGACCATAATTTCTTCTCTACATTCCTCTGTTCTGACTTTTTGTTTTTGTACATTTGTATGTATGTGTGTGTATACTACATTTTTAAATTTACTGTAAGGATCTTTTTTTCAGGCCTACATTTTCGAATATTGGTTTAATTCTGTGCACATCCCTTTGTGGTTCATTCACACTAAATTCAATGCCTTTTAAATTTCTTTTAAACTCCAGAGCTATTACAAAATTGTCTACGCTTTCATTCAAGGCTAACATCCTTAGACAATTTCTCTGTATGGGAGCATTGTTTTGATGGGGATTCAGAGCTCTTCATGCCAACATTGGTTGGATTTAAGCCGCCGTGACGAGTCAAGTGTGTCCTTTTCGGTTCTCGGCTGTAACTCTACTTGGCCCAAAGACCAAAGCTCTCACAACAAGTGGAAATAGAATTAAGAAAAAAGCAAGGGAAAGCAGAGGATGTGTAGATGCTGTCAGATATTCAGTCATTAAATGAGAACAAGCCACAGAGTTAAGCTACTGTCATCCCACGCAGACACTTCTCCTACTTCACTACTACTGGTTTTCTGCATCTATCCATCTGAGACTCTGAGCATGTGGTATCTTAAATGCTACTGCGTGTGTATAAAAAGTGTCTTTCTTTGTGTATCCAATAGGGATTTGAAAGGATTTTCTAAGCCTAAAGCGGGTGAAAGTACCTCGACCTGTAGATGACTTTGAGCTACAGTTTGACAGTGCACATAGCCACTTATGATAGACATACTGCAGACTGCTGCCTGATGCACTGTGTATCTAAGTTTTAACCGGTTTCAGAGTCTAAACTTGGAGCAGGCACATATGCAAGCATCTGCCCTGCTGAAACGTTCTCTAGAAAAACACTGACTATTTATTGTAGGTGAGTAAGCAGCAAGAGAGCATCCCACTGGGTTCAGATAAAAAAAGTTGCATTATTAGTAATCTACAACAGCTCTGAGTTACACAAATGAGAGTAGAACAAAGCAGGCATCAGGGTGAGTCATGTTGAAATGTCACCCAGCGGCGCATCATGATGAGTGGGTGAGTTTTACATTGTTGTAAATAGTTGTTCATCAAAGACAGCCTGTCAGCATGTAGCCTCACATAGCAGTGTGCCAGAATCTTTGAAGTTGAACAAGACCCCATATTCTCAACACATACACGAACACAAGGGCATGTAAACACTCGTCAGCATGCATGCAGATCTATTTAGTGTATAAATATAGAGGTATACTCCTCAACGCAGCGGGCACGGTTACGACTCCGAACTGCAGCCCTTTGCTGCATGTCATTCCCCCTTTCTCTCCCCTTTCATGTCTTCAGCTGGCCTATCAAATAAAGGCTGAAAATGCCCCAGAAAAATAATGTAAAAAAAAAAGAGAAAAAGAGGTCCAGTAGTTAGTCGCTTTAAAGTGTGACTTTTTGTTTAAAGCCTCTCCGACATTCCGTCAAGGATCACAGTTAAAGCAGTGGTAGGCAGACATGGGCCACTTAGAAGCCACTAATAATTTATAAGTGCCACTGTTTATTAACTATACTGTGATGCACCCCAACGGCACGTCAGACACCACCTACCAAGAGCCTGGGTCTGTCCGAGGTTTCTTCCTAAAAGGGAGTTTTTCTCGCCACTGTTGCACTGAGTGCTTGCTCTTGGGGGATTTGTTTTTTTTTTTTGTAAATTATAGAGTGTGGTCTAGACCTACTCTATCTGTAAAGTGTCTTGAGATAACTCCTGTTATGATTTGATACTATAAATAAAATTGAATTGAAATTAAATAATATGTAGATTATTTCTTTTCCTGGTAATACTGGATGGGTGGAGTTAACTGCATCAATGTGCTTCAAGAGAAGCAGTTATATTTTGAGAAATATATAATGTAATTTCAGTGACTCTGATTATTCTAATACTTACAAGTCAACATACCAGCATATATTTGCTCTGCAACATAAAATGTATTCACTTAATTGCCAGTATGTACATTCACTTCACAAAACACTTTACTCTTTAAAGAGCATTAGCATTAATATGTGTTTTTTGTTTTGTATTGTACTGCAACCCTTACCTAATTGGATTGACGTTGTCTGTGTGTAGTAACTTACTGTATGTGCTCTACAGAACTTAATGTGAAATAGTTTACCTGTCAAATGCATTTTAGCAAGTACTTATTTGTTGTTTTCCATCCATCCATCCATCGTCGTCCGCTTATCCGTGGTCGGGTCGCGGGGGGAGCAGCTCCAGCAAGGGACCCCAAACTTCCCTTTCCCGAGCCACATTAACCAGCTCTGACTGGGGGATCCCAAGGCGTTCCCAGGCCAGGTTGGAGATGTAATCCCTCCACCTAGTCCTGGGTCTTCCCCAAGGCCTCCTCCCAGCTGGACGTGCCTGGAACACCTCCCTAGGGAGGCGCCCAGGGGGCATCCTTACCAGATGCCCGAACCACCTCAACTGGCTCCTTTCGACGTGAAGGAGCAGCGGCTCTACTCCGAGCTCCTCACGGATGACTGAGCTTCTCACCCTATCTCTAAGGGAGACGCCAGCCACCCTCCTGAGGAAACCCATTTCGGCCGCTTGTACCCTGGATCTCGTTCTTTCGGTCATGACCCAACCTTCATGACCATAGGTGAGGGTAGGAACGAAAACTGACCGGTAGATCGAGAGCTTTGCCTTCCGGCTCAGCTCTCTTTTCGTCACAACGGTGCGATAAACTGAATGTAATACCGCCCACGCTGCGCCGATTCTCCGACCAATCTCCCGCTCCATTGTCCCCTCACTCGCGAACAAGACCCCAAGGTACTTAAACTCCTTCACTTGGGGTAAGGACTCATTCCCTACCTGGAGAAGGCACTCCATCGGTTTCCTGCTGAGAACCATGGCCTCAGATTTAGAGGTGCTGATCCTCATCCCAGCCGCTTCACACTCGGCTGCAAAACGATCCAGTGAGTGCTGAAGGTCACAGGCCGATGATGCCATCAGGACCACATCATCTGCAAAGAGCAGCGATGAGATCCCGAGCCCACCGAACTGCAACCCCTCCCTACCACGACTACGCCTCGATATCCTGTCCATAAATACTACGAACAGGATTGGTGACAAAGCGCAGCCCTGGCGGAGGCCAACCCTCACCTGAAACGTGTCCGACTTACTGCCGAGAACCCGGACACAGCTCTCGCTTTGGTCATACAGAGATTGGATGGCCCTGAGAAGGGACCCCCTCACCCCATACTCCCGCAGCACCTCCCACAAAGTCTCCCGGGGGACCCGGTCATATGCCTTCTCCAGATCCACAAAACACATGTAGACTGGATGGGCATACTCCCAGGCTCCCTCCAGGATCCTTGCTAGAGTAAAGAGCTGATCCGTTGTTCCACGACCAGGACGGAATCCGCATTGTTCCTCTTCCACCTGAGGTTCGACTATCGGCCGAACCCTCCTTTCCAGCACCACCTATTTGTTGTTTTATAGTGGATAAATAATCTTGGTTATCGAATTATACATCAGTTAAGAAATAAATCTGACTGTAGAAGACTTTAAGGATTAAATCATGAATGAACAGTCAGTAATAAAAGTGGATGAGTCTTATGGGAATAGTGAAGTGAGGGTGAGATTTAGGATGGAAAGTTTGTGTAGTTTTTTAGGAAAGCAAGTCGAAATGTTCTTTTCAGTCTTCTCCATCGTACCTCCAACCCAAGTTGTTAAAAATTAATTCAGGGATGTAAGATGAGAAAGAAGTCAAATGGGGAGAAAACTACTAAAGTACTAAGGAGTAGATATTTAACTGGAGTATAATTTAATACAGGGAAGAGCAGGGTGGGCGAGGGAGAGAGTGATTGAGAGTTCAAAGTCCTGAGCCGAGGCTGGCAGTGTGCGTTTCAAAGGCGGCGCGTGGCGATGGATGTGAGAGATTCGTTAATTCAGCAAGTAAAGCGCGGCCTTGATGTTTACTAGAGTTACACAGTCAGCAGCTGGACGAGCGCACGCACCCACATATACATGCATACACTTGCACACAGGCACCATTACAGTATACACACAAATGCACTTGGATGCACCAAAATGTAGGCAGATGCACTAATACACACTTAAGCACTCAATAATAAATACACATTGCATACACATGTTCACATGCTCATTCACATAAACACACTTAATGACACACAAACATTCAAACATAGAAACCAACAAAGGCAGAAACATGCACACGTAAACCCACATACAGTACATAGTTTACACAGATGCATACTTAATGTACAAATACATACACGCATTCAGGAACAAAGACACATTTATACAACTATTGCTTTCTTTATTCTCAATTACAGTCAGTGTTCTTTGAATATCATTGTCTTGTTTTTGACCAAACATCTGGTTTTTAAGATAAAATGGCAGTTTATCAAGTACAGTAGACTGTCACACAGAGGAAAGGCTTAATTTTGCTGATGGGGACATCATCTATATTTGGGATATGACAGTAGTTTTTCTAAGCCAGGATGGTTTAAGGTTGGAGCAAATTGCTAAATATATCTGACCTGGTGCCTTTTAAACAGTCCTTGCTCCTTCTGCATCCCCTCTGGACATAACACACACTGGCAGTTGAAATTCTCTAGAGGAGCGGATCCCACACTTTTGGGCTTGTAATGCCTTATAATAAAGCAAGGGGTTACTTTTTGCAACAGGTTGCATATGTCTACAGTTACATTTAGAAGCCTAAAAAGTCCAATATTAAAATATATAAGTTCATAATAATATAAGTCCAATGCTTTGAGTAATATCATGAAACTGAGATAAGTAAGCACAAATACTTGCCGTTGCTTATGGTGTAAAAATATTTTTTTCCAGGAGAATGAGAAACTCATGAGACATGAGAAACACGTTTACATTTTTAAAATAGAGAGTTACTGATGACAGTGGCCACAGGTTTAACCTAGGGCTGGGCAACATATCGATATTATATCAATAATATATCAGTATTGTAATATAAGACTAGATATCGTCTTAGATTTTAGACATTGTAATATCGTGATATGACATAAGTGTTGTCTTTTCCTGGTTTTAAAGGCTGCATTACAGTAAAGTGATGTCATTTTCTGAACTTACCAGACTGTTCTAGCTGTTCTATTATTTGCTTTTTCCCCACTTAGACATTATGTCCACATTACTGATGATTATTTATCTAAAATCTAAGTGTGAAGATATTTTGTATATCGAGGTATTTGGTCAAGAATAACGTGATATCTGATTTTCTCCCTATCGCCCAGCCCTAGTTTAACCCACACTAAAAATGCAACATACATTGGTGTCTTTTACCATTGTTTTAGGGAACATTGGCTAATGCACACCTTGTAGACAGGTGCGTAGGAGAAATGAAGTCATGCAAAAGAAGGTAGTGAACGCCTGCACACTGTCAGCACTGAGTGTGCTGAAAACTACAAGGTTTTGGTTGCAGACATTTTGTCTTTTCATATTAGTTTGAATTCTATTATCTATGATCTTGAGATTCCTTGCTTGTCTCATTTAATGTGACTCTGTGACTTAATATTTAATGAGTAAACTGCGTATACTGTATGTTAAAAACACTGTTTCCACTTCTGTGATCTCAGAGCCCTCCCTGTGAGCAGCGGACATGAAGTAATTCAGTAATTCCACTGAATCATTTCTGTCCTTGAAGAGATCTCCTCTGTCACGTTAATCTGCTGAGGTGGAGTGTCAAGGCTTCAGGCTGCAGCTGTATGTTTGCCAGATTCCTGCGTGGCGTCCATATCCTCTCCATTTTAGGCAAATCTCAGTCTGTGTTCCACACTTGACCCTGCAGCTCCATCAATGAAGTGTGAACATTGATGTAAAACAGCTACGGAAAAATAGACGCACACACACACACAAACACTGCACATGTAGGGATTAATGCACTTTCACAGGCACACATGTGCACATGCATACTGTCGGAACGACAGATAAGAAGAAGAAAGATGATACAAAATTATTATTATTCTGTGGCTTATCCAGATGCTTTTGTTGTACAAACACACACATACGATATATTAACCCACACACAGAAAACCGAAAACCTGATCCCTAACTGTATGTTTTCAGAACTCGTAAACCCAATCACTGTGTGACGTTTATGAGCGAGTGTGTGGAACCACTTGTGCCTCGTGCCTGTATGTTATTTCATCGCTCTGTTGATATATTACGCTCTGACACAGTCCATTTTCAGCGTTGGAGGAGGCCGGGGTGTTTTGTGTGTTTTTTCACTGTTGGTTTTCTCAACATTTTTTATGTCATAACCAAACCCAGTCCTTGTTGTTAACCTAAACCTTACCGCCAAGGATAAATGGCCCGTGCCTGGCCATAGCGTCTGAAAATATACCAGAGCTGAATTTAGGAGTAACTCTGCTGGAAAATGGATCTGGTCATATTAACATGCCATTATAATGTGGCATGTTAATCACATATTGTGTATCTGGATAATATCACAATGAGATTGAATTGGGCATGAGTTGTGCTTTGTCAGCTGGAAGCAACACAGTTGAACTCTCTTCCTTCCCCTCACTGCTACAGCAGCGCAATAGTTGCAAAAATATTCACTGACATTCTTGGAGTCCAAATCATTATATAATGTGACACTTTATTTATCCCTAGTGGAAAAAAGTCCTTTCTTTTGCCTCCTTGCAGGGAGGTCAGTGGGGCCAGGGTCAGCAGTAGGAAAGTAGTAGTTTCTTACTCAAGGATACCTGAAGGAAAATCCACCCTGAAACACTTTCCGAGAGTTAAAAAAGAAAAGCTATATGTACAGTACGTTTCTTTTTTCTCCTGTGGATAACTGGCCAGATGTAGACATTTGATGTGTCCAGCAGCTAGAGAGAAGTTTGATGGCTCAGAGTCTGTTAGCTCCCTAAACGTAGTATAAAGGTTAGTCTTCTCAACATTTAGACTATTTCAGTGTCTTCTGCCCTCAACATGCTGTAGGTGGACAGTAGGGGTGGACGATTCAGAAAATGTCACAATTCGATTCAATATCGATTTTTAGGCTTACGATTCGATTCGGAATCGATTTTTGATTAAAAAAACTGATTCTCAATTATTAGTGGTGGGCCGTTATCGGCGTTAATGTGCTGCGTTAACGTGAGATATATATATATATATATATATATATATATATATATATATATATATCTTAGACATCCCTTAGTACTACATTCATGTGGATGTTTTATTTAGTTTATTTTGTTGTCCATATTATTCATGTGGATTTGTAGAGTTGTTATTTTAACATCCAATCATGTGATTGCAGTAGTAAAAAAAAAAATGAATCGATTTTTGGAATTCTATGAATCGATTTTGAATCGGTAGAGCTTTTTGCACATCCCTAGTGCTTTACAGCAAGTCGAATACTTTTCCAGTAAAGGTTGAAGACCAGGAGTTGGCATTTGTAGTTTTGAGTGCCGAGGGGTCTGGAACTATTTTCAGCCTGTAGGGGTGGTAGATTTTACTTCCTGGAACAGAATTTTATTGCACGCAGTTTTAGCCAACTCTGCTCTCTGGCTTAAATGAGTTACCTGGAAGCATTAGCTTATTTAGGTTTTTTTAAGAGGAACTGGGAACTTTGGGGGCTTTGCTGTTCTCAATGGCATTTTTTTCTGTTATACAACACTTAGACAACTGCCTGACCTTCATCTGAAGCCAATTGTACTTTCCAGAAAAAAAACTTTTCAGTTAACATTGTTGAGGAGTGAAACACAAGAACACCAGATGTTTTGAGGTGTGATAATGTTAATATTTACTACTTTTGCCATAAAAACGGCTGTTTTATATACAAGGGCGGTGTGTGCGTGTGGTTTATAGCTTCCTGATCGAACACATTAGTAGTCGCCTGCTGTCGATCTTTAGCTACACTAAAGGGTAAGCACACTAGAAAAAGAGAGAAATGTGTAAAACAGAGAAAGCTGACTTAGTGACTGACACAAAGATTAACATATAGTTATGGTAATGTATAAATTAGTAACACAGGAGTGAGTCAATCCACATGGGGTTTGTAAAATATTTTAAAGGTAAAGCTGTTGTATCTGTAGCTATGATATCTGGTAGGTCCTTCCTGGGTACAAAATTAAGTTTCACTGTGGACAAACAGACAGACAGATGCTATTTGATGGTGATGAGGACATTTCTTTTGAAAGAAAAGTAGGATTAGAAGTGGTTACAGTAGTTTACCCCAATCATTGATCACTATATTCTACCAATCTAGTCTGGGACATAAAGATAATTTTTTGTCCATTGGATATCATAATCTTCTGGAATGAGACAATTTGTCACACACACTGAAAAGGTAAAAATGTGCGCCATAAGGCTTTGTTGCACTTATGGAAAACGTATGTTCAAAGGAAGCCGCTGCAAAACTTGAGAGAATTTTTGGTGAGCCTGTGCTCTGTGCCTGTGGTTTGATGGGTCATTAACGCAATTGGCCCAATCTGTCTCATCCTTTGTATCTCTCCCACTTTAAAATGGGAACTTGGCCCAATAGATTCGTGTCTGCTTAGACTCAAAACATCTTTTCTGAGTGACTGACAGCTGGACAGACAGACTCAGACATGCTGCTGCCTGGTTGTGAGACATGGCCAAGGGCAAAGTGAAGCTAACAGGCCTGACACAAACCAAATACACACACACACACACACACACACACACACACACACACACTGAAGGTTAACCCATGAGTGAAAAAACAGCACCTCAGCTCCTCCAAGTAAAGACCCTACATAATTTTTTCCTGAAATGTGTGTATGTGTGAGTGGAAACAGCTTTTTTCATGACCATACAGTCAAACTCCTCCCTCATGCAGCCACTCATACCCCTCTTTCTCTCTCACACACACACACACACACACACACACACACACAAACACAGGTGGCTGTAATTAGTGTGTTGAGCCCATTCATGGCACAAGATCAAACTGCAGAAATACAGAGCTCTGCTTAGAGTTAGACACACACACTTATACACACACAGAGCTACATATTCATGCACCTTAACTCTTTATTTCTCTTGTTTGCTCTCTAACGTGATGCTGGCATACAAAAGGTTTCCCCTAAAACTGTTTTTGTTTAGTCTGCATGAGTCTGAGCTCTGTTTGACTTAACTGTAGAAACTTACACACTCAGTGTTTACTTCTGCAGCGAGAGAACACAGACAGAGAATGTGGAGAGCAAGGGATTATTGGTCAGATAAGACTGAAATGTCTCCAATCTGACTAAGAATGTACAGGTTTGGTTTTTGCTGCAGCGGTAAGCAGAATTTACACAGCCGGACCAGCTGGGCACAAGGTTATAAAAGCTGTAATAATGCTGCTTCCAGAAAAGCTTGTAGCTCTGAGTGGTCAGCTCTTCATATTGATGACCAGGCATGTTTTTCTGTGTGCCCCATTTTTACTTTTTTACATTTTCAGACTGGAATCATTTAAAGACAATGAACCATTACATGAATATTGTTTAATTTGGCAAAGTTAATCATGGTCTTGGTCAGGGGTTTTACCCCGGTGAAGTCCTTGATGGTCCAAACATTGCTTCACGTACTGTAAAACATGAGAGCTTGCATCCTCTCTCTTTTATTTTATTCTATTGTATTGCGCTTTTGTCCTCCACCTGTACCCAACTGATGTTAGATGTGCAGGACATTCACTTATTTTGCATGTACATTTTCTTTAAACTGTTATGTACTTCCACATGCTGCACCCATCCGCTCAAGTAATTATCAGGTATTGGTGAAGTCACATCCTTCATTCAAAATATGTCTGTCCAGTTTGATATGTGTTGTATGTTTGTTGTTGACCTATTAGTTTTGATATATTTGATTAGTTGCTGTAGATATTAGCCTTTGTCAACTAAGTTATTTTTTGGTCTAATTGTCTGATTAACCAATGTCAATAAAACCTGGTGGATTGTTTGTCCATGGGACGGGGAAGAACTACTTTGAATCAACGGAGTTACATTTACTTTAGTCAGCAATCCAAACCATTTTTTTAATTGCAAACTAAGCTGCAGGGAATTTCAATAAGATGTAAGACCTTTGGTGCTTCTTATGCAATCCTGTTAGGGCTTGGAACAAATTCTGGTTCTGTCTAACAGCAGAAAGCTCCCCAGTTACTCTCATTGCAACCTAATTCAATTGACTTGAACACTGCACATTTTATTCTACAAAGTTTAAGGATGGATATCGATCTTTGAGGAAAGCCTTTTTGGATCTTGTGACTTTGGAAAAACTGAAACTGGCAACTTGGCAAGTTCCAAGACTTCACATCAAGTGCACTACTGGCCACAATTGTGAGCCATAGTTACAGCTCCCTCTTTAAAAACCTGTTAAAAGGCACATTTTAGTCAGTACTCATTGAAGTGATTATTGTGCATTAACCATTCTTAGGTAACAAAAGCTGAATGTTGAATGATATTTGTTTTTCAGTAAGCATTTGACATTACATTACATGTCATTTAGCTGACGCTTTTATCCAAAGCGACTTACAATTGCTATATACGTCAGAGGTCGCACTCCTCTGGAGCAACTAGGGGTTAAGTGCCTTGCTCAGGGACACATTGGTTGATGTACCACAGTGGGAATTGAACCTGGATCTCCCACACCAAAGGCATGTGTCACATCCACTGCGCCACAACCACCCCTTTAAACATAACTGAGGATTCAGCCATATGAACCTCCACAACCTCTTTCTCTCTTTCTTTAGCACTTTACCTAAACCTGCAAAGGGAGGAATGAGATCGAAGTAGTAACACACACACACACACACACTCACACACACACACACACACACACATCTTGAGCCTTCTTACGGTAAACCTGCCTTCACTCTGAAATTCTTGCCAGCAGAAAACCTTGGTAAATTAACCACATACCAAGATTACTGTATGAAATGGTTCATATGTGTAAGTGTGTGTGTGTGTGTGTGTGTGTGTGTGTGTGTGTGTGTGTGTGTGTGTGTGTGTGTGTGTGTGTGTGTGTGTGTGTGTGTGTGTGTGTTGTGTATAATAATGAGGGGTAATGAGATCAAATGTTCCAGTCAGAAATGTCATCACCCCAAACACACGTCACCATTGTGATGACTGCCCACTAAATACTCTGGGTGAACACACACACACACACACGCACACACACACGCACACACACACACACACACACACACACACACACACACACACAAGCTGTTAATCTGCCATGTAACCCAATGTTGTCGCTCATTGAGAGTAACAGTTAACTGTAGTGTACGATAGTCTGTTCTGCGGTTACAGTTAATAAATCTCACTCTGCACTGTCGCCTTTTTCTCTCCAACTCTGTCTTTTCATCTCTCTCCTGCTGCCTCTTGACCTCTAAAAGTCAGTCAGTTCCCGTCTTTTTCCCTCTCTTTCTCCATCGCAGCCCCTTTCAATGTCTCTCTCTCATGCTGTTAATGGAGGACTATGTAGCAGCCCAGGTTATAATGATTTCCATAAGGCTACACAGCCTCTCAGGAGAGTGTAAATCACAGTGGCGTGTGTGTGTGTGTGTGTGTGTGTGTGTGTGTGTGTGTGTGTGTGTGTGTGTGTGTGTGTGTGTGTGTGTGTGTACAACAGATCTGTAGTACACGTGTGCAGACGTGGATGCCTGTGTGGACTAACATTTTCTCTTAAGAATACAGCAACTTTAAGCATAGAGACTGTGACTTTCTCCTCTGGACCATGTGTCAGACCAATGGTTGTATGATTTTTTTGACTTCTTCATGTTGTAAAATGACTTTTAGGAAGACACCCTTATGACCTAGTGATTAAAGGGATTCTATCAAAAAAGGTGAAAAACAATTCAGTTTTTCAGTGAAAAAGTTAAAATCACAATAATATTAGGTTTTCAATAGTCTCGCATTGCCAGTCCTATCTCCACAGCGCTGTGGAGAAAGGTCTTGCTAGTCCACATAACATTCCAGGGTAGGAGAAAAAAGTGCTCTGGTTTATTGGCATTTCTTTAAACCAATCACAACCTTCTTAGGCAGTGCTAAGCGCTGAACACAGACAATAGATAGACAATAGACAAATAGTCTCGGGAAGGAACTTGTTTTAGTGTTGTCATGTGCACGTAGGGAGGCAAGCTCTGGAATTAAAATGGCTGTTGAGTGTGTGCAAATTTTATTTTTTTTATTTTGGAAGATGTTTCCTGAATCGACCAGCGTTTAGAATGCCAACACAAAGAAAGTGGAAGGTGAGGGACATCCGGCCCAAAACCTCCGGCGGCACCGGAACTACCCTAGTCTATATCAACTAAGGATTTTTTTTTCCTTATCAATACATTTTTAGACAATGCTAACGTACAAGAAGACTTAAAACATTAGATATTGTGAAGAAAAATTATATATTATCAATTAATTAATCAATATGTTTAAATAATTGATTAATCATTTAGTCTAAATATGTCAAAATATGTCAAAATATGTTAAAACAATGCTTTGAAAAGTGTTTTGATGTCTCCAGACTGCTTTTTTGTAGAATCCACAGTCCAGAACCTAAAGATATAACATTTTGATATAAAACTAACTTTGGGCATTTTTGCTCAAAATATGATCAAAATTGTTGCAGATTCAATCAGCCAGTCACCTTTTTGATTAATCATCTAATCATTTCAACCCTAAAAAAGTAGTTTGAGAAAACAATCCCAAGTCAAGGTCCACTCATTGTTTTTTTCTTGAGCTTTCAGCTATATCACACAGTCTTCGTCAGGTAGGAATCTGCTCAGTTATCATGGAGAAAGACAGAGCCACCTCTATGATAACAGAGCAAATTCATCTATTAAAGGAGATTGTTTGATAAGATTGAAAGTTTCAGGAAAAAAGGCTATTTAATTTGACCTTGAGTGTGTTTTGTTTTTCTATATTAATTGATGAAGTATTATCCTTATTGTTAATAAATGTTGTGTATTATGTCCCTGAACTCCTGGTTGATTTACTAAAATATCATTAACAAAACCTTTTATTCATTTATTTTTTTGTGAATTATAAAAAAATGTGTCTGTTTTACACTGTACTATCTGGTGGTTTGGCTCCTTAAACACCTACTGTCCACAGAGGATTACATGAGCTGCTAAAGAACATCTACAGTATTACCGTTTGGATCTGGAGCCAAAGCACGTTAATCTAACCAAAAAAATATATATCTTGAACCTGCACTTTCATATGTCTGTTTGTAGCTTTACTTATAAAGCTATGTACTTGCACTTTCATATGTCTCTTTGTAGCTTACTTATTTAAAGCTAATGTACTTGCACTTACTACTTGTTGTCTGGAGTTTGTACCTTCACAGTTGAAAGCATTTAATTGTAAGTCACTTTGGATAAAAGCGTCAGCTAAATGACATGTAATGTAATGTAATTTATTGCAATAACACTGTGTGTAATGTTGCAACTTTCGGCAACTGAATTCAAATAAATGTTCCTAAAAGTGACTGTGGCTGGAGAGAAAAGTATGTTTGGAACGTGGAGTTTAATGCAGCATGTGTGTCAGACAAACAGACAGAGATCTTGGATGTCTCTTTCTTCACCCACAAACAAAACCCCTCCAGTATAAAAAATGTTAAATCTATTGTGTTATTCCAACAGCAGCAATAATGAGCTTATAACACAAGATACATGTGGTTTCATTGTTTCCGGAGTATCATTGAACTGATGGAGTTATAATGACAGTGTGTGTTTTAGCAGGGGGTCAGTGCAATGACAGGCCAACAAACTGCTGAAGGACGAATGGTGTTTCTTTCTGCTGGTTGTTACAGTAGACGGGTTTGGAGAATCGTTGCAAAACTGTATTAAAGAACGGGGTTCTAAAGTTCATCTGTCTGACACCCAAATACAACATGTATTGTCTTATCCTGATGCCCAGACTCTTCTGAAATAGTAGTCCAACAATCTCTGTCGTACACCTACCAGAGGTCACTTGTTAACACACTACACCTCTGGCTCTACATTCCACTGTACCTACTCTGCTGTAGCATTCCTTTTTACTACTTTTTAACTTATTTTATTATTTTATTTTACATTTTATTTTTATCTTTATTAATACATACTGTGTGTTTATGTTTATACTTATATTGTTTATATTCTTTTTATCCTTCTTATATTTAGAGAATGTGTGACATGCACCAACAACACCATGACAAATTCCTTGTGTAAAAAAACGTACTTGGCAATAAAGCCCTTTCTGATTCTGATTCTGAAACACATTATGAGGTTATTGGTTTTCTTGCAGACCAAACTAACTTTTTTTGTAAAAACCCTTTTATGTACAGGTAAAAACAACAACATTGTTTTAGTGAAGATTAGATTAGATAGAGATAGACACTCCCTTTTTAAAGATGCATCGATAAATCAACTCTGATTAGTATATTGTATTAAAAAACCCTTCTGGCATGGTTGTATTTTTTATTTACAAAGAAAAGACTGCACATTGATTAAACTGATTGAGTGGTACAGATTGGTAAAAAAGTAAAAGAATACAACCTTTGCTTAAAGTGTTTACAGCTTATACAAAGTGTATACAGCTTTGTATATTTACAACCTGCTCTAAAAGTGATGAAAGGATTATGGATGAAAAGTCCTTAAAGTGTTCAGAAAAAATAGATATGATAGAAAGCTTCAGCTACTAAATGGACCTTGTGGTGGGATTGTTTTCTAAACTGCTGGTCCCAGAATCAAGAATGAACCATGAGCCTCAGTGAAAGAATAAAGTTTACTGTACGATAACTTGCTTGAAAAATTGCCCTATTTAAGCAGTTTATCGGGTTAAAATTAGAGCCAAATTGGAATCTATGTGAAGATTTAAGATTATTTTATGGTATTTCTGATCATTTATACACTATTCAATTGAGTTAAACTCAACTTTGGTCAAACTGCAATCTCCTGCAATATTTAAAGCAAGCTATTGTTGCTGAAGCAAAAATAAACTCTAACCCAGCTTTAACTAAACAATGCATCTTCTTCCAGAGTTATTCCAGAGTTCACTTGCGGTAGCACCGGTCTGAATGATGAAGTAAAAACATCAAGTGTGGATAAAGTGTGAGGCAAGCTGTGCCTGTGTAAAGCCTGAAACTGTGACCGTGGTCAGTTTTAGAGGACTAACGGTGGTTTACATGGTTTGTCAGATACACAAACTCACATCAGGCTGGTTTTGGCCCTGATGCTACAACAACCAGCCTTAACACATGCACACACAGAGGTTCTGTCCACATATCCAGTGTCTCTATATTAAAACCTAGAAGGACATGACCCTTTAGGAAAACACTGGCCCCCTGGACCCACTCACACATGCAACCACGCACACACATACACACTGGACTGTTGGGACTCATATTTCTGAGCATGCTCATGTCCAATTGCTGCCTTATTGCTACAGACCTAAATGTAAATACAAGAAGGGGTTATACAAACACACACACACACACACACACACACACACATACACTTACACAGAGGTACCCTGCCAGTAAATGTGTGAAATGTAGCACACTGTTGAACCATTTCCCACTGTAGATGAAAAGAAAAGAAACAAAAAAGAAAAGAAAAGAAAAGAAAAGAGGTAGCAAATGAAACAGAAAGCACACAGGAGAGAGAGTTAGTGAAGGTTGGAATAAAAGAAATAAAAGAATACAAAACTCATAAATGACAAAAGAAGTATGGCAGATATGTTTTATTCCCTTTGTTTGCAAAATTTAAGTCTGTATGGAATCATGGATTTTGGGGAAATATTTGGTGTCTTTATCGCCAATGCTTCCATGGTTAATAATAATAATTTATACTTTATTGATCCCCAGGGGGGGAATTATTATGTTAGAACACACTATACACAGGCCTGAAATACACACACATTCTTAGGCACGTGGATGCACAAATGGAGAGATGTCAGAGTGAGGGGGTTGCGACTGCTGGACAGGCGTTCCTGAGCAGTTGGGGGTTTGGTGTATTGCTCAAGAGCACCTTGGCAGTGCCCATGAGATGAACTGGCACCTCTCCAGCTACCACTCCATACTTTGGTCCGTACGGGGACTTGAACTGCCACTCCCTTTACATACTATAAAAAAACATTCTTTAACATCTTCTGCAAATGCAACTTCAAGGTGAAACATCTGGGACAAGAGCAAAGACAAGAAAAACATTCATCACAAACATGTGGTCCAAAAGCATACATTATGGCAAAAGTATATATATATATATATATATATATATATATATATATATATATATATATATATATATATATATATATATATATGATTCCGATCTGAGTCTCTTCTAATTTTCTGCCAAATACCGAATCAGATTCAATGCAATACTTAAAGTTACCTCCAAAAGATATTGGGTAGATAGAGAGATAGATAGGTATTATTTGTTGGAACTACAGAAACACTCACCAGCATCTTTGGTCATGTATTTTGCAAAACTCAGAGTCACCTACCGATGCGCCCAAATCATTTTTCATATTCACAAACTCTAATTTTCACTCACAATATGCAGTAAAATGCTGCACTGTAGAGCCTGGCTGTGGTAAAGGAAAGCATATCTGCAAAACTAGCAGGCTGAGGTTGACAAAACATCAATAGATTGGCTTTTGATCTGCTTTACTTTAGCAGATATGATTAAAATATACCAGCATCAGCCCTGACACTGATTCTTAGTATCACCTCAGGACTCTTTGGAGTATATAGCTGCCTGTTGTTGTAATCACCAGCCAAAGTACTGTATCTGGCTGAACATTAGAAGGTGGAATGGGATCAGAAGAAAATTATTGAAAACAGCTGAAGCGGGGAGGGAGTATGTTTTCGAGTCTATGTGTTCAGCTTGAACCAAACAGTAAAACATTAAAACTACCCCCCCACAACTTTGCACTTGTATAAGAAAATTGAAGAAAAAAGTAAAATGGACTCTGCTGGCAGAAACTGTTAATGAACCCTGGATGTCTAACATGCTGACAGTCGAGTTTGATTTGCAGGTTTCACACTGAAAGATACTCTTACAGTTTAACTCAGGACGAGACGGTTTAAAAAGAACATATATAAATATAGTGTTCAAGAGTCTAGTGTTAATAACGCTAATAACGCTACTAGTAAGACCACACACATTCAATTTGCTCTCTGAACATCTTTGGATGAAAGCTTCCTCTTCAGTTCATGAGTGAAGTGATAATGGAGGAGTCAGCTGGTCGTCTGTGCGACATCACCTGTTATTAGATTTTCTGTTGCCTGTTGCTGATATGTCTCTGCATCAGTGTCACACTATACAGCAGGTATACAGATATATGTTTTACATTTTTGATATACTTTGATACTTTGCATGTATGGCTGTACTGTATGTACAGGCGAAGCGGTCCAGCCCCCCTCTGCGAGTGGGTCCGTAGGAGGTCTGCCAAGTAAGGTTTACTGGTTCGTACCAGGCCTGGGGGAGGGTTCCCCCTTCAGATCAGACGCCCGTGCCGCTCGGCTTTAAACGCACTGCCCTTTCTGAGAACACGCCATGCATGTGGCAGAAGGGAGGGATGAAGGGAGGGATTCAAAGGGGGGAAGGAGGACACCTCAAGTTACCACTTAGTTAAATAACGCCAGAACACACGCACCCGCACATGCACTGACACACCCATAGAGGAATTCATATCACACACAAGATACACACAAACACACACGTAGCCTGCCTGCATGCTATTAATACCAGCCCCGAGGATGCAGGTCATGCCTTGTATTTGCATTTCAAATGTGTCTTTCACTCCGTTATCCAAATAGTGATGCTTTAAAGACATTTGACGCTGCATTAAACACTCTGAGCTTTAAGGTGGTCTTCAGAAATCCACACACAGATCCTTATATATGTACCAGCATGCACGATAAACATATCCATTTACAATTACGCATGCACTCTCAAGTATTTTCTGCAGGTGGTCCAAGGCTGTTTTGGTTAATTTTTGTCTTTCTTTCCATCACTACCATCAGGTTTTAGTTGAAGCTTCAGGTTCAAGCCAAGTTAACTGCACCCCCACCCCACCCCCAAACTCTACATGTTTGACAGACCTGATATTGCACTGTATCAGCTCTCCCCACCTCCCTGTTAAAGGGCCCCACGGATACATTGGTTCCATCTTGAAGCGGTTCCTAGCGAAAAGGTTCAAACAGATGTTTGTATCTTTTTGATAGTCAATGTGGGAAGACATGCTGAGGGAGGGAAACTGATACACCAGCGTGTAGTAAAGTACAGCAATATGATACTGTGGAGTATGATATAGGTACACACAGTATGAAGGTGTTCAAAAAAGTATTTGTTCTTTGGACCATTTCACTTTTCCCTGAAAGGTAGTTTGTGGAAAATAAAAAAAAAATGTTTAGGGTAAAGGGTAGAGGCATGTACGGAGATGTGTAGCATTATATTTCACAGCTTTCATCACCAGTGAGTTGCAGTCGCAACAAGTCTCTGGCTCAGTCACACTAGAGGACAGACAGATCATGCTATTTGTCATTTGGTTTTCTGGTTTGACAAGAAATGTGAAGCTGGTCCAATGCTGAACAATTTGAAATGCATGATGATGATGCATGATGCATGTTGAGGGCAGAGTCATGGATAGAAAGTATGCTTTTGAAATCCAGAAGTGAGTTCTTTCCTGTAAGTTATAACACTTCAGTCTCACCTTTCCGCCAGACTTCCCACAGCTTTTCTAACTACTGTTTTCCCACTTTTACTGTTGCAGGGTTTTTACTTAAAACAACCTGTATATTCTAAATATTTTTAAATGTTAAAGTGATAACTGTGATGCTTCTACGTAACCACCTCCCTAACCTGTAACAATCTGCATCCAATTTGTGAGAGCAGCACTGATATCTAGAATTTGTGTTCGACAAATCACGACCCCATAGAAAAACAGCTGCTTCTTATAAAACATCTGTCAGATGCTAATAGAAAACAGAAAAAAATCCTCCTTCTAAATAATCCATCCTAACTACCATACACTGGTGAGGCTTCGTGTCTTCTTTTTTGTAAAACATGTACCCAGCTGAGCTGTGTGCAAATGATTAATGTTTATTGTACTTGGAGCAACAACTGGCTGTAGAAATCATGACTTCATCAAGACAATTCAGCACTGACAATTGACAGTACAAATGAATATGTATTTGTCTGATGCTTAGAACTTGCAATGTTGTATATTACTCATGATCAATTATTTAGAAGTTGTCACTTCACTAATGATGCTTCTTGTCTATCTTTCTCTGTCAACAGATGACTCCAGTTCAAGAGGTGGAGCAGGGCCGGCCAATGGTGACTCTGAACACGCCCCAGAGCTGGCCGGGAAACTGGGTAACCACTCACAGCTTCTCTGATCGCATCACTGCATGCATTAAAACATTAGACGGAAGCCTAGACGTGACACTTTAGATAGCTGAGAGTGTGTGACATTTTAAAAAGCACAGTAGCAG
The DNA here is from genome assembly GCA_023631565.1 of Gymnocephalus cernua. Taxonomy (NCBI): domain Eukaryota; kingdom Metazoa; phylum Chordata; class Actinopteri; order Perciformes; family Percidae; genus Gymnocephalus; species Gymnocephalus cernua. The sequence goes on from CM042435.1 coordinate 30,432,330, forward strand.
ATTGTGCAATAAACACCTTGCACATTGTCAGAGGGGAGAAGGTGAGGCCCACACACAGACACACAAATACACAATCATCAGGGTGGTTGTTTGCTCAGATAATTGGCTCTGACAGAGTGGAGAGCAGTCTATTTGTGTGAGGTGTGATTTTGGTGGGACACATTCCTTCCTCTCCCTGGTCCCCCTGTCATGTAACCTAACCCTTCTTTCTTTGCTTTTTGTTATCCTTTTATCCAACTCTCTTTCCTTCTCCTTCTCCCTCTCTTCTTCTCTCTCTCTCTATCATAAATGTCCATGCACACTCACACTCAAGTGTCAACAAACATTAACTCTCTTTGTTTTTTCACACACATTCTTTCTCTTTATTTATTTGCCTCTTTCTGCTCACACACAACCAAACGTACACACTCACTGCTTTAGCTAAGGCCGGCGTTCAAACCGAATTTAGCTCTGCGTGAAAAAACACAGCGCCCTTATTTATTTGAATGAGGCCTGTCTGACGATGCAGTGTCTCTGACACACTGTCCGATCAAAGGCGGTCAGTCGGAGGGTCAGCAGTATTTTTACACTGTGAAGTGTGGCGTTAAAGTGGCCCCTGAGACCCAGAACAAGCCTGCCCTTTCGCCCGTTCTGGCTCTCACCTTCTCCCTTCTTCCCTCTCTCTATCACCGCTCCTTTAGTTCACCCTCACTTCTCTTTTCACTCTGTTTTTCTTTCTTTTTACCTCTTACCTTTACTATTTTATTGTTTTATCTCTTGATCTCTTTGTTCTCAATGTTTCTGCCGTCACTCCAGCTTTATTCATGTTTTAACAATCTGTCAGTCTGTCTGTATGTGCTCACCTTGATTTGAACTTTGCTCTTTCTCTTTCCATCTGTTTTCTCCTTAACTTCTGTTTGATTTGGTTCGGCTTAGACCGTATAAATCAGTTAATTTAAGTAGCACTTTGCAGTACTATTTTGTTCCTTCATCAGTCTCATCAGCTGCACTTTGCCTTGGCTCGTTCCTCCTCTTCTCAATTTATTTCAGCCTAAGCCAGTGCAGTAGAATTTAAGTAATCGTCAAAGTTGGACATTGCCAAAACATTGAACTACAGTATTAATCACTTGTCTTATATTTATCCTCCGCTCTCTGTTAGATCTATTGACTCAGTTTGGTCACAGTTCAGCTGTAGTCCAGTAGCTTTTCTCAGACATCAGGGGGGGGCCACAGAGGCGAGACTTAAAAGCCTTTTGAGTATGTTTGTTCTGTCATCCTGCCCAGCTTCCTGTCGTACAGCAGAGAACTATATTCCACGGAGTGATCTAGCCGTAGTGAAATCTTCACATTTTAGCGCGCGAGCCCGTCACATAACTCTTCCTCTTGTTTGTTTACTCAGACCTAAAATAATAACTGTGTCCAAAGAAAGAGGCGCAACTGCAGTAGTTTCAGGGTGAATTATCTCCCCGGTTGAGGGCTGTAAAATCAAGCGCTCCTGTGAATGATTTCCTCTCCTTCCTCCCTAGTGGATAGTGTTTTTTTGCTTTCACATGCTCGCTAATTTTTCTTTTTTTTTAAAGGGGTATTTGTGTATGAATAGTGCATGGGATTCGGTTTGGTTAAGTGACTGTCATGAGGAGGAATATGTAACTTTGAATGGCTTTGAATAAGTCATGCAACTGCGTGGAGGGATGTGGATGTTTGAATAGGTGTATGGGGTTAACTGGCCATTTTATGTTTTGTAAGAAAGGATTTGCATGAATGAATGGATGTTTGGTGTAATTCTAAGTCACTGTCTGGCTTTTTATGACTTGTGCACGGATATGCATTCATGAGTGGATATTTGCAGTGATGTTACATAGATGTCTAGCAAGTTTTACTGTGTAATCTCATGGATGCATGATTTAAGGCCAAATATGTGGCTTTTTAAGAGCAGCAAAGGCATACAACCCTGGGGCGAGAGGTGCAGAATCAGTGGAAAATAAGGAATATGGTGTGTGTATGCGTTTGTGTAAAGTATATGCATGTGTTTGTGCGTAGGTTCTCGGTCATGTGAGTCTTTTGTGTCAGGGAGATGAGGAAGTGATTCAAACATTTTCTTAAACAAACAATTAGGTTTATTACAGCAAATTAGGTTGTATATACCAAGAGGTACGCTGCCATATGATGTTACAGCACAACATGGAATTCTTGGCACTGCCTGTGGCGATGACCTCACCCTCGGACGCTCCTTACACTGCAAAAAATGTTCATCTTAACAAGTAACCAAGTCTCATATTCAGTCCTAAAAATGCAATCATTTTCTGCAGACTGAGATGATTCAACTGTTTCCTAATTCATTTTCTTGTTTAAAAACAGTTTGTGGAAACAGATGTCAGTTTGTTGTAACAAAGACATCTTTTCACACCAGGCATCAATGTACTGTGTGTAGTCGAAGTTTACGCACCAGTGCACAGTATTCATGGAGCAGAAAATGAATTTGTTATCACATTAGTTGCTGCAGATGGCTGCATGCATAAACAGGGGTTTAACCAATAAAATGTCAGATTGAGCAACAAGGAAACAACAACACGGTTCAAAAAGCCAAACAAACATGCAACAAGAGAGTTTATAACAGCTTCAGAGAACCCTTTGGAGAATGCAAAGTGCTCCATCCTGACATCTGGAGGAAATGTACTGTATGTATATCCAAACTGTAGTTCTCATTCTCTTCTTTCATCCTTCTTTAAAAGAGATAGAAAAATAATGTGAATTGTATCTAATATAAAGGTAAAGTTGGTATTTTGCATTCCTAAATAGGTATGAGGTGGAGAGTACTGTAGATTAGCTGTAGGGCTTTAAGAACAAATACAAAGAAAATCTTAAAAGATGAGAAAGCAGAAATGGGTACTTTACTGGATGTGAAGAGCTAATAGAAACTGTAGCTCACGAGGCTTAAAAAAATTCAGAGCCCTCCCTTTGTGCCGTGGCCTCTTCGGATAACGTGGCTTTGATAGCTCTTTACTTCTTATAAAAGACTCTTCTGATACTCTTTGATGAATTCCACAATATTTTCCAATCTGTTCTCTTTCCACTGGTTTGAAGAACAGATCACTGTTTGTAAATATAAAACTTCCCTGTGAGCCATTTATCTCATCTACGTTATAATTTCATTTGTTCTCTCCTTTTCTTTTTTCCATCTGTGGCTGACTGAGAGTGAGAAAAAAGTCTGTTATTTATCTCTTCACATTTGCATTTTGAGTTTTATCCAGAGTAACTCTACGTTAAGCCCCCATATTCTACCAGCAGCTAATAGCAGAACAATGTGTTTTCCAATACTAGATCTCTTTCTAATTACAGTTACAATTCTCCCTTTCTTCACTCGCAGTGCGCCCACGTTTCACCCAGCCATCAAAGATGAGGAAGCGCGTCATCGCTCGCCCAGTGGGCAGCTCAGTGCGTCTGAAGTGTACAGCAAGCGGTAATCCTCGCCCCGACATCATCTGGCTCAAGGACAGTCGGCCGCTGGTGGACGAGGACGCCGAAGGTGAAGGAGGAGGAGAAGGGGAAGGAAAGAAGAAGAAGTGGACTCTGAGTCTGAAGAACCTGATGCCGAAGCACAGCGGGAAGTACACCTGCCACGTGTCCAACAGAGCAGGAGAGATCAACGCCACCTACAAAGTGGAAGTCATACGTGAGTCACTAAGTAACTGGATGCTCAACCTCAAAGATATATATCAGTTATTAAAGTTTTTGTCTTTTATTAAAATTCAGTGGCATTTATTGATCACCACCAGCCCTGTCAGCAAACACCAGTCAAGCGAGGAATGTTCAGCAGGTTTTTCAGTCTGGAAAGTGAGCCAGCTGCAGTTCCAGTCTAAAAAAAGCTGTTTTGACGCTGGATGATTTAATGTTAAGCTGTTTGGTCGAGCTGAATTTGTTAGTCTGAGCTGAATTCTATGTTACTGACTGTGATAGCTCAGACCAGCTCCTCTCGCTTTACTCGCCACATCTGTTGTACATTAAAGTACAGCTGTAGTCTTTCCTGAAGACACATACACACACACACACACACACACACACACACACACACAAAAAGGAAGTAAATCAAACCACTGCTCGCTTATGTCAAATGTGACATTTTCTCTCTCAGTAGAGATTCACTCAGCTGTCAATCATTCATGGCTGGGAAAATTGTGAAAAAAGATGTACTAGACATAAACCCAGTAAAGCTCTCACAAAACATATATAATCCATAAGTAGAGATAATTGAGTGTAGTACATCAGGATCATAATTTCTAAATATGATCATTTATCTGGATGGCATGGGTTTGCACCTGCTTGATGAGCACTCAGAGTGTCCTTAAAGTTGGGATTATAATCATTTTGAGATACATTAAATGCATGTTACCCCTGCACCATTCGGCATCCCTCTTGATCATTCCCTCATTGCGTTAAAGAAAAATGAATGAATGTGAAATGAAACTTTTTTTAAACTTTTCTTTCCATATGTTAGCTGAGTTCTGGTTTGCACATGTAGTTCCTTTGCATTTCATTGTAGGTAGCAATGCTTACCAGATGTCTTTAGGACATACATTAACATGTTTAAGGTTTAAATAATTATAGCTTGTAGCACCCTGAGTGAGTCGTTAGGAAATCCTGTGCAGCACTGTCTGTAACACTGCACATGCATTAGAAGCTTCAAAGAAAAGGAAGGTAGCATTGCCAATTGAAATTAAAAACATACACCTGCAAGTTAATTTTGTTGGGTTACGTTCTTGTGAGATCGTTTTAACAGATACTAAAAAAAAGACTATTGAATGTCTCTGGCAGGTGTGTTTATTCTGCAGTATAAGCTGAGAAAGAAAAGGCAGGAGCTGAAGATAAGGGATCTGTTTGTGTACCTTCAGCAGAGTGCTGGTGGTGCTGAATACAGCAAATACTGTTCAGATAATGCTTGCAAACCATATTATATTCTCTCAGGATTGTTGGGTTAACAAAGTTTACAAACTAGAACAATCAAGCTATTTCTTCTATTCACACTTTGTCAACTGAAATAAAATGTAACAACTTTCTCATTCTGTGTATGTGTTTGTCTCTTTCTTCAGAGCGTACCAATTCTAAACCAATTCTGACTGGCACTCACCCTGTCAACACCACCGTGGACTACGGAGGAACCACATCTTTCCAGTGTAAAGTCCGCAGTGATGTCAAGCCGGTTATTCAGTGGCTTAAAAGAGTCGAACCTGGTGATGAGAACAAATTTAACTCCACCATAGAGGTACAAACAAACACACTGGTACATGTGAACACAAATCTCTGAGGCAAATTAACTAGTAGGATTTGACTGGACTGATCAATAAACTTTGTATGATTTTTGTTCAAAGGTTGGAGACCACCGCTTTGTGGTCCTGCCTACAGGGGAGGTTTGGTCGCGTCCTGACGGATCCTACCTTAACAAGCTGCTGATAACCAGAGCCAAGGAGGAGGATGCCGGCATGTACATCTGCCTCGGAGCCAATACTATGGGCTACAGCTTCAGGAGTGCCTACTTGACTGTGCTACCAGGTCAGAGGACAAAATGGAGAGAAGCTAACATGCATACACATACAGAGAGTTGTAAATGATCATATGTAATTACCTCTCTGGTTATATATTCGAGAGATGAAAATATTTGACCAGCAGGTTTGATTGGAGGCAGTTAACCGAAAAAGTTGTTTTGCTACTGGTGCAAGTGCTAATACCAGTAACATAAAAATATTACACATTACCAATACTGGCCTATATATATACTCGGCCCACTCCACTGGGTTGACTGATTTGTCTAGCGTCATGACATGAAACAGCGGTTTCTCTGTTAAAAAACAGTCAATCCAATAACGATTAGCCAATCAGCTCCACGGGCGGGACTAACACTGTTATCAAGCTGTTGCCATTCAAGCCTTGTCAAGCTGTCTCAATATTGCACAACATCGTAGTTCTCCACTCTTATAACCCCGGCTTAAAATGACAGTCGATTCAGGCATATACGTTGGTATGGAGAAAATCAAACCTCCCTACCCCATGCAAATTGTTGAGAGTGAAGGCAATGTCAGACTGAAGATAGAAACGGAGTGTAATGAGTTGACAATTCTGTCTTCTGTCATATTTTCTGACATATTTTCTCTCGCTCCTTTACAGATCTGAAGCCCCAAAACAACGTTGTCCTCACAGCAACATCCCCGAGCCTCCCCTGGCCCGTCATTATTGGAATACCAGCAGGGGTCGCCTTCATCTTAGGTACCGCCCTCCTCTGGTTCTGCCAATCAAAACGAACCTGCTCCTCTTCATCTTCCTCTGCTCTTCCCCCTGCCCAGCGTCCACCTGCAGCCAGTCGTGACCGTGCATGCCCTGCGCTGCCTCCTCAGACAGCCAACGGGGATAAAGATTGTCTTTCATATGAAGACTACGTTGCCCATCAGCAGCTGCTCCTGGCTCAGGGAGGCAGTGGATTGGCTCCCAAGGTCTACCCAAAGATCTACACAGATATACACACACACACGCATTCACACGTGGACGGGAAAGTGCACCAGCACCAGCACATTCACTACCAGTGTTAGCACGCTTTGGTGTTTCACATTCAATTCTTACATGAACATGTCCCTGTGCATGCAGACTTATTCACAACAGTCCATACTAGCTGCTGACATACACTGCAATGAACAAGGAAAGCCACACGCAAGACACCATGCAGATTCATAAGAAACATGGAGTCACGCAACTCTTCCTCATTCTGCGGCAGCCACGTTATTGTGTAAACACAGACTTATTCAAGACATAAACAATGAAGAATGTAAAGAAAGAAGACAAAGATCCGTAGTTTTAGCTAACCCAGTGAAATCTATGAGAGAAAAATCCCAAAACATGTTTTATTCAAAGCTCTTTTTATATACAAATCTTTTCTGTAGATTTTTCAATCCATTTTTTTTTTTTTTTTTGCTCAAAGGCTTTATTGAAGCAACAATACACTCTGCAGTTTTAAGGTAACTTTATCTGTTCTTTAACTTTGAACACAACCACAACCTCCTCAGTAACAGTAGAAATACTGCTCACCTACAACTATAGCTACTCATGTATATAGTTATATAGCATTTAGCACGCTACATCCTGGGTAATCTATAAAGAACAATTTAGCATGTATGTAATGTAATAGCTTAATTTCAGAGTATGTCTCAGGCATCAGCCCAACTGAGCCATTAGAAACACAAACTAAGGCAAACTCCCACTGTATCAATACCCTCTGCAAGGATGATTGCTGCTGGGTTTTGCTTCTGCTGGGCCGCCAACCATTGTGAGAAAGGTCCAGCTGCTGTCTGGGTACTGTGTAAAAAAGAGCGGATGTTTTTAGCAGACGCTACAGTGTGATTTCTGCACCAAGGAGCTCCTCCAGACCACAGTTGTAGAAGCAATCATTAGATCTGTCCCAAGTACACTCTACTGACCATTTCTGTCCATTAAGTTCCTGGAGAAAGTTGGCATTTCCTGTTTCACGTTGGACTTTTCAGCTTTGTTTGATGCTCGCTGACTTTAGAAGAGAGGGATGAAGGATATCAGTTCTTCTCATGTCATACATTCACCTCTTAAACCAACAGCGCAAAGGGATCATCAACAGTGTCTCAGTGTAAAATAGTGCCTTATGAGAATTGTTTCCAGATTTGGTGGATCACTGTTAGATCATTGGATATGTCACAGACTCTTGTTAATCTGTTATGAGATTTAGAGGGCTTAAAAGAGAGGAACTTCAACTCAAAGCACCTCACAATATGACCTCAAGTATAACGGACAGGCTTTGCATGTGCTCTGTTCTCCACACATGGTTTGCCACAAAGCAGAGGGACTCATCTGTTGTCTCTTGTTTTGATCTAAAGAGGAAATGTTTTGGATAAATGGCTGCCTTCTCACCTGCATTTTAGATGCTACAAAGGTCAAATAATGGAATGCAGCTTTAAACTAAAACAGATACCAGTATCACAAAAATGTAGAGGCATATATACTCCAGAACGTTATGCTGATTACTACAGCAGTACATAAATTGCTCTCTTTGCTGTACAATGGCAATTCATTATAATAATTCCTTGATACATTCAAAGATATGTCTGCGATATTTGATTTTGTCTTTCGATTAACTCGTCTGCAGATTATTGAAAACATCTCTTAGAGATGTTTTCAATAATGACATCTACAAATGTGTTTTAAATGCATTTACAGATGGGTTTTAAGTATTTCATGCTATTCAATTACAATTCAGTCTCATGTTAATGCCATTTCAAAGCCCCCACACACCAATAATACACCTCCACACGTGTTTTCATTCCTTTTGGCTTTTTTCTTGTGTGTTTTAGAAACATACAGTACTGATTCCCACCTTGTCTTGTTACTTGGTTTGTTCATGTATTTGAATGACTGTTAGTTGTTCTTCTACTCTCATTGTATCACTGTATTTCTGCTTTCACTGCTCCTGGTAGGTGACCCAAACTTCATTAGAAACCAGCCCCAACAAACCTCATCAGTACACAGCCAGTTACAACAGACTTGCTTTCACTTTCTCAGGTTTCCATCTTGTTGTTCTTGTGTGTGCTCATAAATCTGACCACTATATTAAAACTGTGTAAAATGATATGCTAACATAAGATTTCAATTTCAGCTGCTTTACATTACAGCACTCTCTGAACGGCACACTCACGTGTATGGTTGAAACACAGAGGTGACTTTCCAAAGATGTTTAAAAATTTAAAAAAATATGTATTTGAAATATAAAAAAACAAACTTTAAACAAAAATTAAGCTTGTCATGTAGTTGATTGCACAAGTGAGTTTCTCTCAGCAGACCTTCAGGACAAAATACAACAGTGAGACGGGAAGTGATGTATTGAAATGAACTTTAGTTACACATGTGGACGTTCTTAAGCATGCATTTTTGCACATAAATCTTTAAACTCAAGTAGGAAAATGAACAAATATACACATGGAACATTTGTATATGGCCATTTTCTTTATAATACTTATTGGTATGTTATCATTGTCCTGAAAAGCTTTGAAATTAAGTCCTGCTTCTTTGTATTCTTTCACTTTTTGAATGACAAGACTTTTAAGAAGATGTAGGCTATAATACATTCAGGCTTCAGATATACAGTATCATTCTTGTTCATCGTTCCAGCATAGTACCCTCTCTCCTTACCTGTATAACAACTAAATTATATATAACATTAAAATGATTAAATGTTAAAGTACATCAGAACAGCAAGAATAAGCATATGTCAAAATGATTTGACTGACACTTTTAACTGAAGATAGGTCTTCTTCCTTTGCAATATTCTTTGTCCTTCCATCTTCTGTTTAAAAACATCTGTTGAGAAAGTCACCCTGAGCAGCTGGAGTGTGTTCTTTAATTGTAAAGTTTTTCTTTCAATGTTAGAGGGGTGGAAATGTTTCCAAACGGTAACATTTTCCACAATTAGTGCTTTGTTTTTCTGTGAAAAACTGTTGTCAGATCAGTTAACTTTTTCACTCATTTCAAACATTTCAAACCCAAGTTTTATTGTATTAAAGCTAATGGACTGCCAGTAGACAGACTGTGTATGTGCACTTACCACAAGCATGTACATGGAATGACATTAGTGTTGAAATTATAGTAAGTGTTAGATAATGTAGTGAGAATACTTTGGACCATGCAGTAGGTCTAGCAACACATTGGCCCACTAAACATTGTAAATTGTCTCTATTCAAAAAGAAAGTGTGTTTCTAATTTATTTTCTTTTAAACATGTTTTATTTTTCATATAATTGGGCATTATACTGCATGAGTGGATTTTGTGTTATGGTAGTAATGTAAGCTATGAAGCAAATACCATGTTCATGTCATTGTAAGATACTGTATTTATACATGCTGACGGAATATACAAAATTTTATCGATTATCTTGGTATAGACAATCTTGTACAGTCATTGTCATTTAGGTTAACATTTTGTTTTCTCCAATTGTAATCATTTTATTGGTGCCATTAAAAGAAAAGGTCAATCTATGTATTATTGCCTTTGTTCTTAAAATGTAATCTAACCAAGCAAGATGATATATTTTGACAGTATCTCTAAGACAAGATATTTATCTCTGAGTAATCTATCAATCCCCGGTGGGGTGTGTGGACTGATGGGGTCTGGGCAGTGAGGTGGAGTACAGCTAATCACATTCATGCAGAGTATATTGGAAATTACAATCTCTGAATTGTTCTCCGTTCTGTTCTAATTGAACTAATGTATGAAATACATTGTTCTTCAAACTATTTTGTAACAAAGAAAAAACGTATTTATGAGGAAGATATATTTCTATTGTTTTGATAAGTACAGTGTGACATTTCATATGTATTATATTTGAGCTAAAGTAAGTTTACTAATGATTTTTAGTAATGACTACTAATGTAAACTTGATTTTTTTACTGCATCAACTTACCACTCTGTGATGAGTCCATTTTCTGCCTCTCTCTGTCACATCACGAGACATTCCAGTCCAGCACAATACCTCACAGTACCGTGGGATTGTCTTTAAGTGAATGTCCTCTAAATAGTTGCAGCCCTTCGATTGTGAGAGCTGCAGTCGGCATTTCATCTGTCAACATGTCCGTCTGGATAGATGACAGATGGACAAGCAGTGCGTGCAGATGGAGGGTGTGAAGGCCTGCCATCTCTCTCTCTCCCTCTCTGACTCATTTAGGGGAAGAAGATGATGAAAGAAAACCACTGTTGAAAGAATGGGGCACTGCAAAGGGTGGAGGTGGCAACAGGGCAGGACATGTGAACAGAATAAGATGATAATAGACAACTTAAAAAGGTATTCTGCATATTCTTCAGGTTTTCAGCAACATGTTTTTTTTCTAACTTTGCTTGGTGTTTTTGCACTGCTTTTTTTAGAGACTGCCTGACTGTGAAAATATCCTTATACTGTTCTTTTGAGTATTTGTGGGTGTCACGGCGCAGGCATTTATCATCCAGGTCATCCTTACTTTTGACTTGGCGCTTTAACCCTCCAACAGTCCTGTTAAAGCAATTTATTTTTCAGCCACGTAAAGGCAGCAGAACAAGCCGACAACGTTCTCACGGTAAAACGATATGGCTAATGAGTTAGCTAAAAGTTACCAATTTACACCTCAAACAGACGCGATGGAGAAACATTAGCATTAATTTGGAGTTTCGGTTCAAATATTCACTATTTGAGTTTGGTTTCCACCAACTCCTGAGGGAAATATCAGACTCTACAGCTGCTAAATATTCCACTTACTCACCACGTAGTCGCAAACTTTGTCTGTTTGCCATTTGGTGCTGAGCAGCTAGTGTACAGTGGGTTTCTCAGAGTTTTATCTTTGTAAACGCCGGCCTTCTGCTGCTAGAAACAGGGTTAATGAGAGCAGGTGAACCAAAACAGTAAAGCTGCAGGAAGTAAAACCAAAACAATGAGGGAAAGTGACTAGTGAAAGTGACTACGAGCAGCCCCTTTCACTCTACGTGTAGTCATGTGATCTGTTGTTTATATAAAAAAAAGATCTGGCTGAGGGGCCCCTGACCCCTTGTCCAATAGGTCTGTACAGTAATCCTGAGCTGCCAATCCAACTCTTCCTCTGTTTATTCCGAGGAAACGTGTTGATGTGGCTAGGAACATGAAGCACATCACTTCCTGTGTGGAAGTGGGTTTTACCAGGGAAAGACCTAACAGACACCACGTGTTGACAACAATATAGGTTCAATTAACTGGTTTCAAGTCCAATTCCATTTTTGCGATTCATCACTGAATGATGGATAGCTAACAAGCATTTATTTATGCTCTGTAAACCCAGATTTAGTTGTAATTGAACTTTTTAGTGGTCACCACTTATTATTTCATGTTTTGTTAAAAACCACATTCATTACTAAATCACATTAGTTTGTAATAATCAGCTGAAGTATGCAGTGACAGATCATATTAAGCAGAGATAACTAACAATGTTAAGTTTCTGTATGGGAGGGGCGGGGTCATTGGAACTGTTCTGGCTGAAGCGATGCAAAGGCTCATGGGAAAAAATATATTTTCTACACAGTTTCTATCCTAGTTAAAGTGTTTTTTAATAATTTTCTGTTAAAGTTTTGGGTGTGCATTTATGTTACGTGAGTTTTAGTTTTGTATGGTTGATTTAGTGTTCATGTTCATTTACATTTGTTGTTGCACCGTGACCGAGCCCAGTGGGGTGTGTGGACTGATGGGGTCTGGGCAGTGAGGTGGAGTACAGCTGATCACATTTATGCAGAGTATATTGGAAATTATGATCTCTGAATTGTTCTCTGTATGTATACATTGTTCTTCAAACTATTTTGTAACAAAGAAAGACATATTTATGAGAAAGATATATTTCTATAGTTCTGATAAGTACAGTGTGACATTTCATATGTATTATATTTGAGCTAAAGTAAGTTTACTAATGATTTTTAGTAATGACTACTAATGTAAACTTGATTTTTCTACTGCATCAACTTACCACTCTGTGATGATACAACTTGATTGTTTTGACCATCATAGGAACATTAATTATGCAAATACTGTTACATAACTTTTTGGATTGGAGTGTTGAAGATTGAACAAGGGTTTGAGTGACTGGGGAAAGGAAAAGAAGTCTGAGAAAAGAAACACTGAAGAAATACAGAGAAGCAAAATCCCTCACAGGAATCTGCGGTTTTGAAATTGTTGCAAAGTCAACAGTTATTATATTACTACATGACCTAACCCAGGGATTTACAAATCCTGGATCTGGTGGATTTCTCTACATCTGGTAAGCTTCACTGGTGATAAATAGCAGAGGTGGTGTATGTAAGATTTAAAGCTAAGACATATTACATGCTACATTTTTGGTTCGCAAGAGGAAAAAACTGGCCTGATAAAAGATACTGTACAAGGCAAATATGTGACTTTCCCGGGTGGTTTTCGTCCTTGACATTTTACTCTCTTTTTTTATCTCAGAGATTATAGCCTGTTTTTACTGTTTTTTCTGTTCTTCCTGTGAATTTGATTGACTTGAAGAGTTGCAGGGGAGGAAGATGGGGAGGACAGACAGAGGAGGAAAAGATGAAGAGAAGCAGGGAGGAGGAGCATGACACAGAGTTGAGCTGCTGACAGATGTGTTGAGCTCACTGCTGCTCTGCACTGACGAGATGAGAAAATGGAGAGGAGATCAGCGAAGACTGTGGAAGTGCCGAATGATACGGGAAAGAAATGTGCAGAACAGGAAGGGAGGAGAAAACATCACAGAGGCCCGATACCTGATTCATTTGTCATCCTTGAATCAAATTCATCGTTTCTTCTTGTTAAAGTTAAGGAGTTCTATAATTGTTCTGTCTTTTTGCTTCCTGGGCATTATTAACAATCTTAAAAATAATCAGTGAAATAACTTTCATTTCTTAGTGAAAAGCAAATCATGTAGTGCAACACATGGAAGTATTCACTGTGTATTTCTCAGCCTGGTCTCACAGAATTCCGTGAAATTATCACAAACTGTTAACACCGCATTACGTGGTGGTGGCACGGAATGTGTGAAAATTCTGTTTGGCCACCACGGAAAACAATGCCAATGTAAAGTCAATGAGAAGATGACGTAGCATTAAGAGTGACTACGGTAGCGAGTAGTATGAAAATCCACGCAGGGAGGTTGGGACTTTCACCCAGGAGACCGGGGTTTGTGTTCCGCGTGTTACATTTCCAAAACCCAACCGTCGTTTTCTTCTTTTCCGAAACCCAACCGTCCCGTTCTTCTTTTCCTAAACCTAACCGTCCCGTTCATTTCACGTGGGCCCATCACAGAATTTTTTGCGATTCCGTGAAACTGCCACAGATTTTGAGTTCATTTCTTGGAATCAGGTTGGTATTTCTATTTAACCTTTGTTTTACCAGGTGAAAGTCTCATTGAGTTATTAAGCTTTTCCAGGAGAGGTCAGGCCAAGAAGTCAACATTAATTTCAAATGTCAACAATAAACATGTGCGGTATCAGGCCATGGGTCCTGTTACACCAAAGAGCAGAGATTATCTTCTCAAAACATACATGCAGGTATTTCAAGTCTCAAGTGACCATCCAAATAAATTAGAAACAATCAGAAAAAAACATTGCTGGGCCTTTCAGAATGTAACCTGAGTGTAATTCTAACTATAAACTATATAAAGAAAACCTAAACAACTTTTCAGGACTGGAAATTTCCCAATATGAAAGCATGTTGTGTCTTAATTGCAGACTTTGAATTTCCTTTGCTGTGATTTTCTTTTTTGTTCATTGAGATGTTTTTAGTATGGACGCTTGAATCTGTTTAATGAAATCTGTTGAATCTCAGCTGCATTGAACCTTGCTACTTTGGCTCGTTATATTCTGATCCCCCCACAATGCTTATTTATAACGCAAAGGTACAGTAATGGAGGTTTGATAGAAATTTGAGAAAAATATAAGAAATTCTTAAACAAAAACCATATAGGGAAAAGAGTCAACTAGTTGACAACAATACTTTGATTACACTGTACACTAATGTTCTCAGTATAAGACATAGTAAGTATTATAGATACAAAAAAACAATTAATAAAAAATGATAGGCTGGATTCTCTTAGGCCTATGTGGCTGACCTTGTAAATGGATGTGAATCCATCACATATATCCTCAAACTGTTTAGTCTTAAAGGTGAATCTTAAAGGTGCTCTAAGCGATGTCACGTGTTTTTAGGCTACAACATTTTTTGACATACAGCAAACATCTCCTTACTAGCCTCTAGCTGCCTGTCCCCTGAACACACTGTAAAAAAACGCAGTCTCTGTAGACAGCCCAGGCTCCACAAACGGCAACAAAAACAAACTGTGCCAACCTGCACCACCAAACATAACAAACAGTCTTTCAGCGTTCCAGCGTTCCAGCCAGTAACCAACAAGAAGGATTTGGGGGTGGGGGTTGGGGGGTTAGTGCGCAGAAGCATGGAAGGGAGGGAGAGGGGAAGGGATGAGGAGGAGGGAGGGGCGAGCTAGCCTCATTTTGTTTGAAAATACTTCGAACGTCAACAAGAAGTGCCGTCACCCAACATCGCTTAGAGCACCTTTAAATGAGATCCACGGCTCTCATAAATCCTGTTATGTGAAAATTATTATTATTATTTTCTTAGGGCTGTTTTGGTTGAAATACATGTAGTATGTAGTGTATACATGTAGTTGCCTATGTACAGTCTCTGGTGTTGGAGTGAGTAAGTCAGTGAGCATACTTTTACCAGAATATATTTTTGAGTGAGTGAGCCATCACAATTATGGGTGAAGGTTTTGCTCTTCTCTGTTGCAGCCCCACTTCCTTTGGCCAATAAGATGGCTGCATTTTGACTCAATCTTGTTCATTGCCAGAGCAAATGTTTAGTCCTTTAGACCTTGAGGTTGCAAGACCTTTTGCTCATTCTCAGAGGGTCCTGGTTGGCTGGTTAAAAGGGTGTGAACCCATGGAGAAGATTCCTGGGCACTTGAGTCAACAGCAGCTGGTTTGTGATGAAGAGAAGCTGTCCAAAGAGCTTTTACCGGCAAATGCCTTTTCACTGTGAAAGGATGGCTCAGGTGAATGGAGTCAGTGACCATGAAGGGCTCACACACAGACACGCACCTGGAGATAGAACATACACAATACATACACATCTACTCATCGAAACCCAAAAGATACACACACACACTTACCTGAGGGATTGACACAGTTTAGTAAAGTGAATATGCAACATGTACACACAGCTACATGGAAGTTTGCACACAGATGCACACACACACAAAAGCGCACACGCACACACACATACACACACACACACACACACACACACACACACACACACACACACACACACACACACACACACACACACACACACAGATGAGAATAACACAGACACCTGGCTGGCATTGAAGCGTTGTTCTGTTTGCATACCTCTCCCTCTCTCCACTCATCCTCCGCACGGCCACAAAGCCACCATTAAAACTAGGAAAACAAAAACACAAAAAAGAGGCTAAAAGGGGGCAACAGGCGGCTTCCATCCTTCTTCTACCCATCCCTCCCTTCCAGACTTCCTCCCTTTCTCCGTCTCTCTGTACCAAATGTTTACATTCACCCCGTGAAAAGAGAGGGATGTGGACAGACAGGGTGAGAAAAGAAAGAAATCTGGCAGAGGGGAAGGGAGCCAAGGCCTTTAATGTCTGCCACAGAGCCGTGACAAAAGCCTCCTAATCTCGGTGTTGTCTTTCGGCCCCTTTTTCTCCCCGCACATCCTGCCAAGTGTGTGTCTCTGTGTGTACGTGTGTGTGTGTAAGACAGAAAAAGAGAGGAAGAAAGTCAGAGTTAGTGTGTGTTATGCAAGCAGCAGTGTGTGTGTATTTGTTTGAGTAAGTAGTAAAAAGACAGGTTGGTGTGTGAAAAGAGATTGTTTGTAATAGGGAAGTTATGTGTGTGCGTGCGTGCGTGCGTGCGTGTGACACAGGAAAGGAATCTTTCCACAGCCATGCTGACGTCACTCAAGCATGCATGGGACAGTTGGAGGAGGCTGGGCCCCTTCAAAGGCAACAGCTTGCCTGCCTTCACATGTGGGATGCCTGTGTGTATGTGTGTGTGTGTGTATTGATGAGAATAGTGGTCCAGGTCACCCATCCTCACCTGTTTCTTTTTGACTCCTAAACTGCCCCTATTCAGCTCTCTTCCGCTAAAATGCAACAAGCCTTGTGTGTCCAACAATTCCTCCATGTCATCCTTTTCAAAAGCAGCAGATGTGAAATAGACGTTAGACGTGTGTGTGTGTGTGTGTGTGTGTGTGTGTGTGTGTGTGTGTGTGTGTGTGTGTGTGTGTGTGTGTGACCTCCTGAGTGTCCCTTCCTCATCCTGTAGATCACTATCAGAGGCAGCTGTGGTCCAAAGGCCTTCACACACAGCAGAGGAATGCATACTGGAACTATAATGATATATACAAGCCTCAGATAGATTATAGTGCCACCTCCAGGCCGATCAATTCTATGTCAAGTCATTGCAGACTACATTAACTCCAATAAGTCCAATTTACTTCCATATTTTCTATGAACACAATGGACGTTTTGGGCAGTGCCCTTCCTCAGCATGTGCACAGGCAATTACATTGTAATTGTCACCTCAGGCTGGGTGATACTCTTGAAACTAATATAAATAAGAAAACATTTTGTGATATACAGTATATTATGGTATGAAAAATGTATGAAACACCACCTATAAAATGATCAAACCCTGTTCTACTTGTATGCATTAATCAAAAACAATTCGTATTTTGTATAAACAAAACAAAAACATCCTATATCATTCATGCAAATGACAGCTTTTTGTAAAATAATGACACAACAGGATCATATTATCACAATACAGTGACTGGAGGTTGACAGTTGATTATATTGATATATAATCCAGCACCACATGCTACTATTTGTACATTTTGCTTTTTGTCGTTAGGTGAGATATGTAGGATTTTTGGAAGTGTTTTGTTTTATCCCAATGTGATCTCTCTCTCTCTCTCTCTCTCTCTCTCTCTCTCTCTCTCTCTCTCTCTCTCTCTCTCTATATATATATATATATATATATATATATATATATATATATAATAGAAATAATTAGAAGTAATTAGAAATAATTAGAAGCATCCTTAACAGTACACCATGTTCCATGTAACATGCAACCTAAACAGAAAAGGTGATTATTATACACTCTAGGCCTACACAGGGACACTTTCTGTGCACCTCAGGAAGACAAATAGCTCCGGTGTGAAATCATTTAGTTCATGTCGTGTCTTGCCTAGAGGGGATTACACTTACAGCACCAAAAGGTACAAGAGTGAAATACTGAGTGACAAAGTGTGAAATCTGGATCAGATTAAGAGAGAAGCTTCTCTTTCACACACAGACATGCACACACGCACACACACACACACACACACACACACACAGATGGAGATGAAGAGGCCAAAAGAGAGAGTAGAAGGAGGGGTGGACAAGCTGTGGGAACACGCTGCTGAATAATTACCACTGACATCAGAATAGTTTTCTTTAGCTCTCTGAAGTGGCAGGGCTCATTTGTACAGCCTGGAGCCATGCAGAGGTGTGTGTGAGACTGTGTGTGCAGAGGGGAAGGCAGATAAAGAGGGAGAAGGAGATTCTCAAAGGTACAGAACAAGAGATGACGCAGTGTGTGTGGGCATAAGGGAGAGATTATTCTGATTTAGTCTTTTCCCTGTCAGAGTGTGACACCATGACAGCTCAGTCTGCCCTGGAGAGCAATTTCTCTCTAAGTGGACCTTAAAAAACAGGAAACGACTTCAAATCCCACTGGAGCGCAGAGGAGGATCAGGCCTACTGACTCTGTACAATACCCTTTAACTTTACGAACACACACACACACACACACACACACACACACACACACACACACACACACACACACACACACACACACACACACACAGTCACACCTGAGCCCTCTTCAATAGACACCATTCAACACCCTGACAACCTGGAACAATGGAGGCAAAAACGCAGGTCAACAAAAAGAGAATCGACCTGTCTGAACACATCTGGCCATCCTCGCCACCCGCCTCACCGCATCAGCTTTTCCTTGTGATGACTTTAGGTGATATCATGTTTCTATATGGCTACACTTTGCTTTGCCTTTACTTGCAGCTGTTTTGTAACAAGATTTGAGGGTAAAATCACGAGTCATGTTACTGAAGTTACAAGCGGCAGGCCAGGAGTGCGGAGATTATTGTTTAGGGCAGTTAACTACATCGCTGCCTAAAGGGCTTCCTTGATGCCACTGCAGCATTTTTCTGTCAACCTTGAAGTCTTGTCTTGTAGAATCCAGTAAATGCATGTATTGTTTTGTGAACATAATCCCAGTTTATCTTCGTAAATTGAACAGGTGCTGGTGCAGCATAGTGAGCATGACGTCAGATTGTGCCTTCGGCGAGAGGCTTGTAAACTCTGTAAATTGAGGCCTGTAGGTCTCTCTGCTGGATTAGTGTAAGTAGTTCACTTTTGAAAACAACATGGCTAAACAACTCTAACTCTAGAACATAACCTCACCTGCCTGACCAAATATATTGTGGACTATATTTCATTTAAAAGCAACCAGACTCGTGTCATCATTTCATCCCTTTAATTCATTGTGAGACAATTCAACAACACAGAAAGAGTTTAGTCATCAATGTACAGTACAATACAAGCCAAATAAATTTCATCTGTGAATCCAGGGTCGTTAAAACACTTTACAGAAACTCTTTGGTGACTCATTTTAGGTTGTGAAAGACATAAATACCTCCTATATACCTATATACACATCAGTGGCCAGGTGTATTTCCTCTAAAGGCTTTATGTCAGTTTATGTGTGTGTTTGTTAAGGAGGAGGGCAAACCAGGGAGGACATGGAGTGTCTGAAGGAGGAGAGAGGTTTGAAGATGGGAGACTTCCATCCAGAACTCTGGTCGTATGAAATATCTGGGGTCACTGGAGATCCTTGAAAACGACTGGGAGAGAAGAGTTCATTTACACTTCAGTTGTATTTCCTTTCTTTTGTTATTGTCATGAAATACCATTAAATTACCAAAAGCAACACTGCGTTAGTCTGTCTCTAAATACTTTCCAATGTTCCCAGCTTTTCTTATCTTTAAAATGATAATTTCTTAAAAAGGTTGTCATTTACTAAAACCAGCAAATGTCACTCAAATAGGAGTATAGTGTATTTGTTAGGGACAATTCTCAGCCGAACATTTGGTGTGCTCGTGAGTAGTTTGATTTATGTGCGATTATGGCTGTGCGATATGCAGCTTCTTGTTAGACTCACAATCAGTCAGACAAGTTGCTCATAGTGTCAACGTGAAGTTGAAACAGCTTAGGCTTGTATAAATTAGGATATGTAAAATAAGGAATCTGCATTATTGAATTTTATCATGCCTTTAATGAATGAAATGAGTCACCTGACTGTGGCAGAGCGTGCAGAATGGTTCGCCAACATGTTCTGATTGGACGACCTGTGAGGGATGGTGCCTAAACATAACACCAGAGAGATCCAAAGTTAATTTGTAAAACAGATATTATGGCTCATGATTTTTAAAATGCCTGAGATGTTTCTGGGTCATTATTGACTCATGTGTATCTTCTTCCATAACATGCTGCAAGTTCAGTTTGGAAAATCCTCCAGGAAGACAAGATAAATGGGGGAAATCATCTTCCAATTGTCACGCACAAACGTAGATGTTGCTACCCAACGAGGCAAAACATCTAAAGCATGTACACAAGCCTCTGCTACAGAAAGCTTTATAATAAATGGCACATGCCATTTGTAGTAATAACAACACATTTAATTGTCTGTGCCCAATGTATCTGCTGCTCTTTAAATATTATGATTTCCTTCAATGCAATATTTACTAAACCAAATGCTCACACAGATTTAGTAAGGATCTACACAATCCTAATAACATTTGAAGGCTGTCCCCTAATTGATTTTCCACAATGGAGGTCAAATCCTTTGAGGGATTAAAGTACATAATCAAAGAGAAGGAGCTCAATAGACGTTATCCTAAACATAACATCAGCCAACATCTGTATCAGTTTAATCACTGTGTGTGGTCAACCGTGGAGTCCATAACCACCAAACAAGTTTGCAAAATGGATTTGTCAGATGATTATAGTGCAATTCCGTCTGTGTCAATGTGACATCTTGTTTATAAATATGCAACTTTAGATGAATACCTTTGGCAGAGACTTAATTGTGTTACATCCTAGGTAACGTGTCATTTCTTAAAGCGCCTTTAGTGCCTTGCTTGTACACATATTAGGCGTCAAACCACTGAACGTGATTTTACTGGTATAATGTCCTAACAGAGCAGCCACCAAAGTAGATCCAAGGTTATGAGCTAAATTTGACATGGACAACAGCTCTTCCTATAGTGGAGTACCAAAAGCAAAATTGTATGATAGGCACAGCAAAGCACATACCCATCCGTCCATCTTGTGGAGGACTGATCAATGACAGTCTGGGGACAGTGTTAGGCTGAAAGACAGAGACAAATCATTATATTTAATTTGCTCATTTTTCAACAATTTATTAAGTAAATGTCAAGATGCTGTATAATCTTGACAGAGCTCATATGTTACATTACACAAACTGTGCAGCAGAAATGGAAGCCGAATGCAAGGAAAATAATGACACTTACTTTCCTGAACAGACTTCTATCATCCAGGTCCATGTTTTCAGTGCTGCAAGACATGAGAGCATGCTTCATTAAGTCCTGTTGGGTTCAGTTGGCTGAGCACTGCAGTGATGCCTGAACTTTTATTTACAACAAGCCAAATGTATATGTAACAGCAACATTCATAGTTTTACAGACATTGCAATACATTATTGTAATGTAATGTAAAACAGAATGCAAGTTGATCATTTCAACATTATTACACTAGAGTGAGATCATTTCATGCTTTTACATGATTGATTTTTACCTGGCAAATTCATAAAGATTAAATTTTAAATTTTAGTAGTATTTGATTTTTTAAACAGATTTTTTAAATTATTTTATGCATTCATTGGTTTAAAGGAAAAATAATTATATGTACATATGTATATGTATATACTAGTATTAGCTGTTGTTTATTCAACATTATCTATCATATTTATTTGTTATATTTATTGAAATCATTATGCATTTCTCCAAAACGTAAGAATAACTGAAAAATATCAAGGATCTTAATGAAACTCTTGATTTTGTGGGTCAGATTTTTAATTGTATTTAGTGACTTAAATCTAAATATTTTGAAAAGCACTCGGACATATTATTTCTATAACAACTCCTTAAATCCAAACTGAATTGACTCTGCAGTCGTGGCGGTAGTACTGCAAATGGGGTTAATATCTGCTGTCCATCATCTATTTGCTCAGTGGAAGAATCTTAAGTCTCAGTGGATGAAACAACATTAGTACTATTAAACTCAAGCAGACAATCAATCCTGTGTCAATGGTGTCTGGGAAACCCAATAGGGAATCTTGACTAAACCCAAGCAAAGCTTAGCTTATTCAGGTGTGTGTGTGTAGATAACCACAGGGCAGGGCAAAGCTATACAGCAGCTAAAGCTAACATAAGACATTGGGGCTGAACTCAGGATATAGCTTGTTTGTACTGTGAAATACCTCCTACATTCTCTCTCTTTCGCTCTTATAGTGAGTAGGGAAGGAAGGACAATACTCACATATTAGTTGTTGAGGAGTGTCTTGAGACGGACATGGGGGAGGTATACTGGATCTGTAGGACTGACACCATGCAAGAAACACAACATTACCAGCCACCATACTCTATTAATGATAATGAGACATTAGTGATCATGCAGGGAATGTAGGAAAAAACCTGGTTCAGTGATATGACCACCAGGACGGGACATGGGCCAGTTTTATGGTCAGTCAGTGGCCCTAATTTTTTTTTTTTCAGCCACTAGCCAATGCCAATCCTGCTTGGCTGTGCATCTTCTTACTACATGTAGTAGAGCTTCGTAAAACAGGCGTTATGCAAGAAGTAATAGTCTTGATTGGTCCGCCTTAATAACAATAACAATCGTTAATGTTGAATCCTGATTTATACCATTTTTGGGATCTAATCATTTTTATTTATTTTTTTATTTTTTATTATTAGTATTTTATAGCCTGGGAAAACCCTGAAAAACTTCTGGCAAATTTGAGATTTGCTCTGCAAGTCAGTCTGGCCCATTCAAGCCCAGTTCCAATGTTTTCAAATCAAGGCACCAATCACAATTGTTGAGGCGGGCTTTACACGATGACGATAGCACAGCGACGGCAATAGCTTTGGAAATGGTCTGACAATGAAGTTTGCCCAGACTAAGTATTTGTGAGTCTGGTCTCAAAATGGTTGTTTTTTTACTATTATCTCAAACTTGTCTGTTTCTAGTCCCCCAGTGTTTTTTTCTCTTTGGTTGAAGTCATAATTCCAATTTTAGTAAACAATGCAAAATTTGGGCAAATTCACAACCAAAAAGAATGTATAAAGTGATTGATGTTATATCACATTTAACTCTTACAATGAACAACAGTGAAACAACAATGAAGAATACTTAATGGGAACTGCTATCAAGGTCCTGACTCCAACTCAAGCCCATTTGATCTGGTCAGACTTGGGACTTGTCGTGGACTTGACTTGTCTTGGTCTCGGACTTAAGTGGTCTTGCCTACAGCCCTAATTTGAGTAGAGCACATTATGTTGTTGTTTACCTGATTTATGTCCATGTGGAGTATGGGAACTGTGGCTCATCTGAGGCCCTGATGAAACTTTGGCACTGAGTGACAACAGTAATAAACAATGTTAATAAATCAATCAATTGTCGATTTGAATCCTAGAATAAGAGAATGGGTGAGAACTCTTCTCCCCATTAAGCCACTTATCATGAATGATAAGTGAATGACAAGTGAATGATGTAGAGCTATATGTGGATAATCTAAATAATATCTTCAGATACATATTAATGTTTAATCCAGAACTTGCACTTAATACCATAAAAATATATCTCTTCTGTCTATAAAAGAAAAAGAATAAACCTGTCCCTTTAAACTAATTCAGTGTTGGTCGTGGTTGTAACTTTCCAGGAGTAGATGTGGCAGCAGTGACACCTGGTGAGAGGTGAGGAATAACAGCCAGCTGGTTGTAAATAACTTTATATGCTAAGCTGCTGCCAAACTCAAAGAGGTCATTTAATTCCAAATCAGTGCAAGTTTTACTTTAGATTTAGTCTAATTTCAGTCTTTTATTTCATGAGCATTATGATCACAGATGCATGACCATGCAGTATGACATTTGATAATCCTGTGCAAATGAAGGATGCTGAAAAGATTGTCTAAAATTAAACATCAGCCAAATGCTTTGGAAAATAAAAGATATTTTATTTTAGAATAGACCAGTTTGTGGAACAGTTAAAGACTGGCTAATGAAAGTAGCTAAAGTAGGAAAACTTGCCAGCTACAAATCAAAGTTACAAGCATTAACAAAGTGATTGCCCAAGAAACATTTTTAATATAGTTATATTTCTTAAAAAGGTATCAAATCTTGGAGAATGCTAAAATTGTAACACATGAGCAATACTACAGATGTTTCTTTGGGATGGGTTACTCATCTTTTAATATCCCATTATCAGAACTTCAGCATGTATTTAATTATTATTATATTATTCTTAATAAGTATATATATATATATATATATATATATATATATATATAAGTATCTACTCTGTGCTGTACCTCTGATGCTGAAAAGAGTTTTCCAGCTTAGTGATGTAGGCACTCTGTTCATTCAGCTTCCTTTAAAAGGAAAACATTAAAATATAAAGGCACCAAACTTTTCATAAACTGCAGTTTAAAAAATATGTATGAAAATGCATTAACGTATTATAAAGTTATGGTCTAACTTACTTTGCCATCTGCTGCATTTCTTGCTTCATCTTGACTAATACATCTTCTAGTTTCTCATTCTGTAATTGATAAAATGGTTGGTAACGAACTAGTACAGTAGTAGTTAATATCTATTTTAGTAGGCAAATAGAACAGGAAACAAATAAAATTGTACTTTCAACATGGTTGGGGGGGGGGGGGGGGGCGTCAAAAAATGTATGCCACCCAGGTTTTACACACACACACACACACACACACACACACACACACACACACACACACACACACACACACACACACACACACACACTCTCTCTCACACCCTTTGCTGGTAGTAGGTCAACAGTCTCTTTTGATGTCTTGCTTGGAACATTAGAACCTGACAAAAGGGAAGAAAGTAAGTCTAATGTAAAGTCTATATAAAACATGTAGTGTAACTCAAACAGTTAAGACTGTTTTTAATATTTTGTGAGATAGAAAATGACCAAACTTTGCTGATTTCCGTGAAGTGTTTGGTTGCCACAACATTGATGTCGGAGAACAGGGCCTTCACCTCTGAGCTGCTCTGAAACAAAGACATTTCACATGTCTGTAATGACAGTAGGACTGTGAAATGATATTAGTCTGTTGCGACTGTCATGCAGACAGCCCCACAGCCCCCACAGGATGCCATTAAATGAGAAGAATGATGCTTACTTTGTCAGTGAGAGGTGATACTTGGCATTTGGCGTTGCATATTAAACACTGACCTGGTTTGCCTAAAATAAAAGTTTCAATTATATATGGAAAAAAATGCATAATCATTTGAGGCTCATACTGAATAGAGGACATGTAGACTCTAAATCCAATACAGGAACTGAACAAAATTAGGGTTTCAAACTGCTGGCGCCTGAGAACCAAAATTAATTACAGTAAGTGTAACCCCCCAAAAGCCAGAGCAAATTAAAATCAAACTCTTGAGAGTCTGACTGAGATCAGACCTTGTGAACATGATTAGAGGCTCCCAAAGTGGGACCAAGGGACTTCCAGGAGAGTACTCTACTGTATACAGGAGATCGTGTATCCCATATCAAATGCTGAATGGTGTAATTTTACTCTGGAGTATATGAGGAGAAGCAGACACTAACAGAGCATGACTTGATGAGAGATTTCACTCCCTCTGCTGTTACATAAAAATGGACAATAACAACGTCAAAGTGTGACGAATAAATACTGTCAACATTGTCTTCTTAAGGGAAAGTTTGTTTACTGGGATGTCTCCTCTCCATCCACAAGTCCAACCTCCGCAGTTTTGGGGACCGAGCCTTCTCCAGGGCAGCTCCCAGGCTCTGGAACTCCCTCCCCCATGAGATCCGCACCTCTGAGTCCCTCAACATCTTCCAGTCCCGCCTCAAGACCCATCTCTTTACCTCTGCCTATCCGTAGCACCATGCCCCCTTCCCTTTTCATCTGTGCCTGATTCTTTTTTTTTTTGTCCTGTTGTGTCTTATTTTTGTTTTATACCCCGCCCTGTAAAGTGACTTTGAGTCCGTGAAAAGCGCTATATATATCCCATTTATTATTATTATTATTATTATTATTATTATTATTATTATTATTATTATTATTATTATTATTATTATTATTATTATGTAAAACTGAGTCATCAGCTCTGCAATACCCCTTGAAGTCCAACAGATGTCCCTGTTTAATCACTTTCACCTGTCTGGTACAACTGAAGTAGCTATGGCGCTGAACTGTTAAACACTAGCTAGCTATCCAAACATAACGTTACACAACAGTGATTAGTATCATAAACCTGTCTACCTTTCTGATAACAGATACTACAGATTATATGGCCACAGGTTGTGACAGCTAGTTTTCTTTCAGCACTGGGAGAGAAGAAGCAGGAGTTGCAACAGATCCAGTAAGCCATTTGAAGACCTGCAAGAAGATAAGGTTGGGTTTAGGTTAAGCTAACTGACTTTGCTAACTCGTTGTTGCTAAGGGTTAGCTAGTTTGTTGACTATCTAACTAACTGTTAAGCGTTAACGAATTTGGCTAAATGGTATTAGCTAGCTACACCTTCATTGGTACTTTAGACCAATTTCTGTTTACATGTATAACACCGCTAACCCCTTCTTACAGTTAGTTAACGTTAATTTATATGTAGATGTTTTACGTTACCTAGCTAGGATATCCCGCAGCAAGTGAAGCTAAATGCTAACGTATAGCTAGCTATCTTAAATAACGGATGTGTTGGAGCCTAACCTGATTGAACTTATGGGCGCTGAACCAGCGGCAAGCGCAGCGCAAAACCGTTACCAAACTACAGGCATTGTCTGTTGAAAAAATATCAGGAGTAGCTAACTGCCAGCCTAGTTAACGTCATAATATATTTCCCTCTTATATTTAACGTTACCAGTGTTGGGAGTAACGCGTTACAAAAGTAACGCAATTACAGTAATGTATTCCTTTTTGCTGTAACGCAGTAATATAACGCATTACTAATTACATTTCGGTAATATTATACCCGTTACAATCTCAGTAACGCGAGTTACAATACATTTTAACGCAACATTTACTGGTGTTTTGTTTTTTTAAGAATTCACCAACACCACGAAACATTTCTTCACAGGAAAAAAAAAGCCGAGAGTGTTAGTTCCTGTTGCTGTATTCGATGGTTGAGATGACTGCAGAGACAGATAGATAGATAGATCTGCGAGATGGATATTGTCAGGAGTTATTAGCCTAAGCTGTGTAGAAGCGAGCTGTCCCGTCACAACAGGTGACAGTACGTCAGCGCTGACAGCCGCGTGTCCAAGCTGCTGACAGATGGAAACATGTCGGGAATTAATGTTTGGGCTTGCTACACGTAATATCATTGCATTTTATCAGCCGTGGACAGTAACTATGCCTGTAGTGGAATGACTTCAAATGACGACCAAAAACGCTTGTCTTTTACAGTGACCATTTACTGTTCAATATGTTGCAGTTTGCAAACAAGAAAGTGAGCAACTTGCCAGACACGTTTTGCATCTAGCGTCTCACGTTCATCTCACTAAGCTAGCAAGAGTACACAACAGACAACTTCCGTGTAGTCTATTTCAAAATAAAAGCACTTCTTGTGACAGTTCGCAGTAAAACTAAATTACTGGTAAACAAATAAGGTTGTACGTACCTTTTCACATATCAGCTGTAAATCATGTAATAATGTAAATAGTGAGTTTTAATCACACTATAATTGGCCATTTCCTTTAGACTGTTTTAAACTAAACAACATGAATTTCTTATTCAAGTGCTTTAAACAAACATTTTACAACAATGCTATACTTCAATACAACTGTAAGGTACTTTTAATTGAGTATTTTCATTTTCTCCTACTTGTCTATTGTACGTTTTACTTATCTATTTTTTATAGCTTTAGTTACTTTGCATATTCATATTACAACCCCAAATCAGAAAAAGTTGGGACAGTATGAAAAACACAAATAAAAAAAGAAAGTAGTGATTTCTCAATGTACTTTGACTTGTATTTCATTGCAGACAATGTGAACACAAAATATTTCATGTTTTGTCTGGTCAACTTCATTTCATTTGTAAATATACATCCTTTCCTGTCATTCAGACCTGCAACACATTCCAAAAAAGGTTGGGACAGGAGCAATTTAGGGCTAGTAATCAGGTAAATTGGTTAAATAATGATGTGATTTGAAACAGGTGATGTCAACAGGTGATTGTAATTATGATTTGGTACAAAAGCAGCATCCAAGAAAGGTCTAGTCCTTTAGGAGCAAAGATGGGCCGAGGATCGCTAGTTTGCCAACAAATGCGTGAGAAAATTATTGAAATGTTTAAAAACAATGTTCCTAAAAGAAAGATAGGAAGACATTTGCTTATTTCACCTTCAACAGTGCATAACATAATTAAAAGATTCAAGGAATGTGGAGGAATTTCAGTGCGTAAAGGACAAGGGCCAAGCCTAAGCTGAACAACCGTGATCTCCGAGCCCTCAGGCGGCACTGCATCAAGAATCGTCATTCATCTATAAGCGATATCACCACATGGGCTCAGGACTACTTTGGCAAACCTTTGTCAAGTACCACAATATGTAGTTACATTCACAAATGCCAGTTAAAACTGTACTGTGCCAAAAGGAAGCCCTATGTTAACAGTGTCCAGAAGCACCGTCGACTTCTCTGGGCTCGGAGGCATCTGGGATGGACCATCACACAGTGGAAACGTGTACGTGTACTTCAGTCCCTAAACATCTTTTAAGTGTTGTGAAAAGGAATGGCAACATTACAAAGTGGTAAATGCTTTATTGTTCCAACTTTTTTTGAAATGTGTTGCATTTTAAAAAAAAAAAAACAATAAAAATCATGAGGAACACATTAAATTATGTGCTGTTGTATTGTCTGCAATGAAGTACAAGTCAAAGTACATTTAGAAATCACTACTTTCTTTTTTTATTTGTGTTTTCCATACTGTCCCAACTTTTTCTGATTTGGGGTTGTAATTATACAAAATATTATCAATAATCTATGATGTATTAAAGTGGATAAAGAGGAGGCTTTATTGATCTGGTGGTGAAATTCACAAGCTATAGCTGCCAAGTCAAACTTCTGCTGTTATTTTGGTGAAAGTAATGAAAAAGTAATGAAAAAGTAGTGAAAGGCATTACAATTCAGAGACAGCAATATTGTAATATAACTAATTACTCTCAAATGACAGTAACTAGTAATCTATAATATATTACATTTTGGAATTAACTTGCCCAACACTGAATGTTACTAGCATCTAATGACGTCAGTGTTTTACTCTGTTAGCGCTAATGTTAACGTGACCTATGAATAACGTTAGCTAGCTAATTACATGTATCCATAAGATACAAGACTGCTAACTATCATTAGCTAGTTAGGAGATGCATTAAAACGTCTAATACAACTTTTTCAGTAGCTAAGTAAAGTAAAATATTTGAACATGAGGTAAGTCAGGTCAGGGAAATATTGACTAAACAATTCATATTACTTTTATTACTTTTTTTATTACTTTAGTGTCTTGTGTTGTTGTGTGTTCAGTCCTGATTAACATCGTGTACATTTGCTTTTAATGGGGGCCAAACAGTTATACGGATATCAATTTATTTTAACAGAAGCATAAACAGGTGTGGGAATATGAGCCCAATTCAGGATTACAGTCCAGCCTTATGCAATAGCCTTCAGTTTTAAGGGCAACAGAGTTGAAGAATAGAAAGAGAAAAAGGAAAAGAATTTTAAAAAGAAAGAGAAACCTCTAGAAATATTGTAGTTTTGACAAGATTATCCATATCATACACTAATAACATTTTAAAAGCAGTGTTGGTGGATTTTTATTTAACTGTCTCACATCCTCCATAATCCATCATCTAGCCATGCATTGTTTTTAAAAGTATATATTTGGACAGGTATAGGCAGTACATGCTATAAGGTCATCAGGCTTAAAGCTGACAGGTCAGAGTTCATCATCAGACCAGCTTCTTGGCGATGAAGAAGTCTTTGAGTCGTTTCATCTGCCAGAAACCAACTGACAGCAGAATAAAGGTCTGCACCACGGCCCACCATAGCACTTTACTGTTGGTGTCCTCCCCGATCTGACGAAACACCTCCTCTTTCTCCTGAATGAAAGGAGGTGGGAATGTAAAACATGGAGAAGAGAAACATGAAATATTGTTGCTTTTCAGATAAAAAACCTTACATTTTGTAACTATTTAAGTTCATACTGAATGATAATCCTCATTCCTCATACCTCATACCGTCGACTTAATATTAGCAAATTCCACACTGCTTCTACCCTTTCCACTGAGGACAGGACAGTAAAATACTTATTTACCCTCTGGTACTCCTGCTGCCTGGTGATGTACATCATCTGATCAATGAGGTGGCTGAGGCTGTTCTCCAGAGTCTCCATGTTGTCTTTGGTCTTGTCGGTTTTGGGGTTAATCGAGTGCTCTCCCACCTGAACGTCCAAATGTAGCTTCTGTGCAGCACGAATGAGGACATTTATTTTTATTTATATTTATTTATTTTATTACAAATGTGTGATAAGTCTGCACACAATTCACAGACGTGACAGAGTTTTCAGTATCATATTGTAATACTGTATGTGTTGCTGCATTTCCAACTCTTTTTAAAAATAAATGTTCTGTTTGTATCCATAGGTCTCACCAGCTTCTCTCCAGCAAAGACAGCAAATCTTGTGGAGTTGGTTTGGAAGCAAAGGTAGTGCTGACCAGATGCGTGACTTGTGAAGGTGAATTTGCTAAATTTACCGTAGCGTTTGGACATCAGAACCTAGAGAGCAGGAAAGACACAGTTAGGCCAACATTTCCTCATCATGGGTCAACAAAATTGAGATGAGGTTTTGTTTCTTTTGGTTCTTTTTTGTCGGTTGAGTGCTGAGTAAGAGGAAGTGATGGGTCAGTATGTCAATCAGATATAGATGGTAGGTTCTCTCATTGATGTCCATTCATGTCCATTAGCATTGTAAATATTTCAAAAAGATGAATTTAAAATGAAACTGAAGGATTTTTTACCTTCATAATGGGACCATATGACTGTGCAAAAAGCAGTTGTGGAAACAAGTAACTAAGTACATTCACTCAAGTTACTTAAGTACAATTGTGAGGTTCTTGTACTAGGGTATTTTCATTTTGTGCTACTTTATACTTCTACTCCTCTACATTTCAGATGGAAATATTGTATTTTTGCACTACATTTATTTTCAGATCAAGGTTTTACAAACAAATATAGGCTCTATGATAATATGATGCTGTGTTCTGTTCTAGATCTACCCAAAAGTATATAACGCATTTAAAATTAGCTCCACCTCAACCAGCTATAACATTAAAGTACTGCTTATATGTTAATGCATCAATAATAATAGTCCAGTAGTATGTAAGTGATAATGTAGAGCGAGGCGGAAATTACAGCAAATACAACCCCGTCAACCCCGTAGATGCGTCAAATACATTTTTCTATTAAAGCCATATAGGATATTTAATTCATAGCTTTTCAAGCTTCAAAAACAAAACATTCTGCAGTGCTCTAATACTAAATAAATTGGATACATAAAACTACAGCACTGAGCACATGGCACTTCCTGAATGTGCAAAACATAACATAATATGTAAAATAATCAATTATGGCCCGGTCGATTATCGATGCAGCATCGTCCTTGTCCACGATTCGATGCATCGATTATTTGATTAATTTCAACACGTCTAACTTGCAGCCAGACTGGTTGTCAAAACAAAGAACACAGATTACAACACACTTAAAGAGAGTGTGACATTCTCTGCTCAGGATGTCATTACTAACTATATCTTTACATAGCACGTATTTGTTTGCTGCTATATTAATGTTCTGAATGTCGAGTACAGCCCCGTTAAGTAAATTATAAAAAAACTTCTTCCAGCACTGGCAACCTGGAGGTGTGAGACTAATGTTATTGTACAATAACAGAGATAACGGCTTATGCTGCAGTGCTAATCTTACGTAATACTGTTAAATTTTATCCTTGTTTGGGTTTGGTTTGAATGGGGAAACCGGCCAGCACATGTTTTAGTGTACCACCACACACACATGTTTATCTCATGCTGGCTTGGTGATAAACCTCTCCTGTGAGTGCAGTACCTCATGGTTTGGGTCTCTGACTGTCACAGTGACGCCGAGTTGAGGGAAGTGGGAATACGCCTTCAAATCCCAAGGCTCCAACAAGAAGTAACCTGAAGGTAAGATACAGTTTGTATGTCAATCCCACACAGTAGTAGTCAAGGCATTATACAGCTTTTAACATTTGGAATAAGGATTAGATTGAGCATAAAAAGGGAATAGAAATGATGCATTGTAAATTAGGATTTACATTAAAATTCATTATATTTAAAGTATACAAAATATAGTATGTAATATATAGATTCATTGACAAGTTACTGATAAAACATGTCAACCATGTACACATTTATATATATATATATATATATATTTGTTGTAGTTTTCACAAAGACTACTTAATCGGCAGTTTAAAAGTCATAAATGGCCTTTGCACTCGCTGTATTAAGAGATACTATCATGGATTTGCCTATAACATCACTGTGTGATTTAACAATCACGTGACAATTTACAATGCAGTTTTCCAAATCTAATTCTACAGATTGTAAACAACAGGAATATTCCCTCTCCAGGACTCACCGGTGACCAGCATGTCTTCAGGAATCTCCTCGATGATGCATTTTTCCTCCTGCTCTCCGAGATCAAAATACATGGCTGCTGCCAACATCAGGTAACACTGCAGAAGAAAGCCAATGCCTCGCAAACCCATTTTCAATGAGCTATTAAATTACAATACATGTGACATCCAAAAGTTGGCCTGTAGTTCCAGTTGATGTTTTTTTTTATAGATCTGCGAACTCTAGCTCAGGATTGACATATTTTTCATCAACTAGCCAAACACTCATGTCCTATAGCGTGCATTTATAGTGGAAGGCTATAAGAGAGACAGTTTGAGTGTGAGAAACTCACAGGTGCTGCTTTGTGTGACGAGACATTCTGGTCGTTTTGTCACTGGTTAAACTGGGAGCCAATAGCAAAGCTGCTAAGAATAGTGATTGACTGGGACTGACTACTTGCTGCAGATACAGATAATCCAACAGTGTGCTCATAATACACCAACGTGGAAGTAGGAGTAGCTCTCTGCAGTAGACTTGTTTAACACCTCCATAGACTTGTTTAACACAGCAGTAGACTTGTTTAACACCTCCATAGACTTGTTTAACACAGCAGTAGACTTGTTTAACACCTCCATAGACTTGTTTAACACAGCAGTAGACTTGTTTCCTTCACAGGGCCAAGTGCCTGCTCTGCATTTACTACACTAAATCCAAAGTGCTAAATGTTGAACTGTGCCTTGAGGGATATATCACTAGCTATCAACAAGATGCAGGAAGTAACATATCCAAGAAGGTGTTTATCCATTTTGGTTGTGCCTCTAGGCTGAGAATATGTGTGAGCACACTGCGGTGGTATAGTGAGTATTAGTTTATCTTGACAAATTAGACATGCACTTCTCATCTGACCTACTGACTTTTTTGAATTTGTATTAGTAAAATATGGTGTTCACCTTTTAACCTAGTAACGCAGTAAGGATTACTAATCTGTGTCTTTTACTACAGTATGAAAGAAGGTTAAAATGTCTTCGGAAATTGAGTGGAAATTGTAATCCAAACCATTACATACAATAGTTGCCATATGCTAACCCCAGATGAGGTCACTTATAAAGTAAACCCCCACACCCCACACACACACAGAATAAATCCTTCTCATATTTAGCATCTGCAAAAGTTATTAGTCCTCAAAGTAAGCAAAGAATCTGTTTTTCCTTCTCCTCCCACACTTCAGTGGTTTTACAGAGAGTGTGAATACTAAATCAATACGTTTAATCTACCTGCCATTGAAATAATAGATTCAGTTTTAAACTGCGATGGATTTATAGCATGTCTCGCTGCCATGTATTCCAAGACAGAGCTTGTAATGAATACTATCATTAATATCTGCAATTTACTGTGAACCACATAGTGCGACTTTAGTTCGTTCTTACAGCAGTTCCTTCTGTCATTTTGAAACGAAACAAAACAATTCCTATGATCTTGTTGTTTGTTGTATATTATAAACATTATGTGAGGGACATATATTTGTACTTTTTTACTGTATCCTGAGCATACCAAAAAAAATCCTGGAAACCTGATTGGTATGGCAATTCAATCTCACAATATATTCTCATCATATAGTAGTGTGTACTTTACACCTACTTCTCTCAGACTTAGCTGATGGAACTACTGTTAGGGAAAGCCAGAAAGTGAATCTGCACCTGTTTCTCCTGATTCTCTGGCTCAGTAATTTTCCTCTACTTCGTCATTCAAAACAGAAGGCGTCATAACTGATTTTACCTTTTTTATACTTACGGCAATATCATTCACTAAAAAATGTATCTGTTTCAAATTGTGTTGTCATCATCCTGCCAAGAAGGAAAAATTCTATCAAATGGGATTCCTGCTTCATAGTGGGACATGCTGCACTGAAGTGTGCTCTGTGAGATTTCAGTCCTTGTTAGCTAAATCAACATTTGGTGAACTATTTTAAATAGTTGGTCAGTACATTCATAAATTTTATGACCAACACTTCATCAGGGCGAATCCTAGCCAACACCGGGGCTAGAACCCAGGTCATCCAGTTAAAAGCTTTCTAGCTTCACTCAATTTAATCCCGCAGCCCCAGTGTTAGTCATTTGACTTTCGGAACCCATATGTAAGTCAACCCGAATCTGGGGTTCCGATTTAAAGGTCAGGCAATAGGTCAGGCACTAAAGAAGCATTTTAATCTATAAAATTGAAAACTTACAGTTGTTATTCTGATTATGTGAAGTTTGGCAATGATACTCCAAATATACATAATATAAATGCAATCTCTTGCTAAAAGAAACAGTTATCAATGAGGTCACAATACCTTTATTGGCCATACAGGAAACATACATTTTTTTGTACATTTTTAGCATTTGTTTTTTTTACAAAAAACGTTTGAACTAATATTTCAATAACATAAAGGCATACAACTTATTACTTTCAGATTCGATATACTGTACACCACAGGCAAAAATCCTGTTAATAAATATATTCTTTGTTTTCAGAAAACGATCAGTGTGAATATTACGTTTTGAATGTGGGAAGGACCGTACATTAATTACTATGTCTGACTCACTTTTCTGCTTGCACTACTATACTGCTAATGTAACTATTAAGGCATCATGTTTTCCCCTGTGCCAAAGCTGCTATTATTATGATTTTCTGCTAAGTATTTCTTGGGTATAGGAATTTTAGATCTTAAGTATCATTTACTGTATATTGATTTATTTCCAAATCCACTTGATGGAAGCTGCTGGGAGTTATAATCCACTGTGGGCAAACAAGTGTCTGTGTGTCAGTGTATGTGTAAATGTGTTTTTAGTTGATGTCTATGTTTAAAACAGCATTGGTCTGTCCCCAGACAATTTAGATAATCTGCCAAAACTGAAGTGGTGTCTAATAGCTTTTTCACCAAACTACACCTCTCTAGGGCTGTCAGATCTATCGATGTGTCTTGAGGATAAGGCATTCTGCAATTTAACAGTCAGACAATCAGTACATTAGTCGTTTCCACAGACAGACAGGTATAGCCAGGGAGGAAATAAGGGAGTCCGCTTTATCATATTTATGCCTCATGTGAATAAGCCGCAGACCTTTTACTGTTGTTTCTTCGTCTTCGTCCTTTCCTCCCTTTCCTGGCTTTCCTCTCTTTCTTCTCTCTCCTCTCCTTCCTCTCTTTCTTCTCCCTCCTTTCCTGGCCTAGTCATAAACAGTTGTCCGGGAAGCACTTCCTCTCTTCCTCCAGCAGGGGGCAGGCTAATCCATTGTTGGCTGGGTGCATAATGATGTAGCGTGTGCGGTGCTGCACACCTGAGTCTCCACACTTGCTTTTGCACAAGCCCCAAGGAGACCACACTGACACTTCACAGTCCAGAGGGGTATCTGCATTAAGAGGAGGGAATTATAACACATTAACATTTAGGCTGGTTCGTAATACTGCAGTTAGCTTGTGTCTTTCCTCCTTTTGCAATCTACTGTATTCATTGTTTGGAAGTGGAAAATTGTTGATATTTGTGAGTATTAAATAGTATATTATTAGAGTTTCCTTTTAATAGGTTTGAATGGAAAGAGCGGAGGGGGGGAATTAGTCATGAGAGGGAAAATGTATGCAGCTCTTTATGAACACATAGCTTCTTGTTTGATTCTTGGTAGTGGTTGTGCTGCTGGAGTTACGTGAATTTTTTTTAACCTTCATGTTATGAGTGAGTTTGCTGACTGTGTTAGCTCTTTGTCAGTGCAGCCCTGCCTCACAGTAAACAGTGCTATCACTTAATAAGCCAACTTCAGCAGATAGGGATTTGGAGCCTTGCTAAAAGGCACCTCAGCTGTAATACAGTGAAAGGAGGCTCATCGTTGAAGTGTAATGTTACATCATGTTTTTCTTGTTTTGCTCTGATTCTCCCTTTGTCCAGCATGGTGAACTTGCTAGGCTACTTCAGCCAACCTTGTTGTGAGCTTCCGTAGAGCTGATATGTATCACAGACATAGTTGTCGGTTAAAGAGTAGAAAAGCAGAAGGATGGGAGGCGATACGGAAGCTACTGTACATGGATGTACTGCCTCCTGGAGGGATGGACCAAGCAAGTCAAATCTCCCTTCTATTAAGGACAGAGGGAAGGATAAGGTGATACAATGCTGTAAAATGAAGCAAGGGTGATTTATGTTTTGGTATTTCACAGATTAAACCGAAGAAGATGTTTTCTAATCTATAATGAAAAATGTTGCTCAAGACCTGGGGCATAAAAGAGACGGAGGGATTAATGGAAGGAAGGGAGGATAAAACAGACGGAGGGGTAGGATGGAGCATTGGTACCAAGGCAGGAAACCCCAACAGATTCCTGGCCCCTCTCTGTTGTTTGTTGTGGGGTAGTCAGGGGAACGGACTTGTAGTCTTTGATGCTTCATCAAACCTTTACAGTCTACCTGAACACTGAATCTGATTACTGTGCTGTCAGCTCTACTGCCAGGTTGACACGCTATCTATTTCATTTCTCCCGTCCCAAAAAAACCTTTCCTGGTCAAGTCATCTGTTTAGACTTTCTGTGGTGATGTATTTATTTATAAAAGGTTATTTTCCCCCTTCTTGGAGAACATCAGTCACACAGTCAGGTTTTTTGAATACTGCATTGGCTTTACTTCTAGTTCAACACACTGATTGTCTTTTTCCAAGCCCTCTTTCTATTCTTACTTGCAGTTGGGTTTTTTTACTGTTACCACTAATCTGTCCAACAGAGAGTCTTACATTTTAACAGTCTGGGAACCAACATTAAATAAACCCAGCTTCACCTTATGGATCCAGATCTTGTTAAAACATACAGTACATGTCTGCATCCTATTTTGGGTCACGACTCAAACGTTGCTGTACAGAATTATTACCTAGTTTTCTTAAAATGCTCTCTCACTTTCTCAGTCTCTCATCTTTAGAGTTTTCCACTGGATGCCAGATGTGCCCCTGGCATTTTCTGATGCCCTACCCTCACTTGGCTTCTCTGGTTTCTGGTTGGAAGTAATTTAGTTTGTGTGTGGTCTGTAATGGTTCCCAAATGCTTTCATTTAAGTCAGGAAAAGACTAAGACCCCACCTCCTAGCATTGTGTGAAATCCTACATCTGTTCTTTTGCGCGACGTTGAGCATTTATTTTCTTTTAAATGTGTAAATTATTAGATCAGTGCAAGTGGAGTGGAGAGAGGCAGCTTAGGGTAGGAAGGGTAGATGCAAATGCTGTTTCCATGTTGATCTTACTAATCCATATTTCAGCATACTGTGCCAGCTATATATAAGTGCTTGTATTTGATTTAAAAAGGTTTATCTTATACCTGCAAAATATTCATATTTGAGTGTTACTGTTGGACATTTTGGCCTGGTAACAAAGTAACCTTGTTGAGTTTTCTAGTAAACAAACAGTGTTACGGCTCTCTGAACAATATTGTCACCCAATGTTGCGAAATAGTGTGAAACCGGTGGTAGGAACTTGTATAGCATTGTTTAACATAACACTGCTTCGTAGCACTAATAGTGGTCAAAGATTATCATGATGAAAGATAAAATTGTTGCCATCCTGATCAATTTCCAGAGTCATTGTAAAAAATCACTTATGTTAGTATTATAAAATGTGGTGAAGTGTTTTGTCATCAGTTGTTACCCCCACCAACACAGCTCCTTGCACTGTTTTAACACAGGGCTGATTACCACATCTGTCCTCTGTGTAAGTATAGTCATCATAACTACAGCACCATTCAGTTTTTTTTTTTTTACTAGTTGTGATCAGTCATTTATGACTATTATTATGCAAGTGTCTTATTGTCATCAACATTCCACAGTTTACCCAGTGCAAAATTCTGAGTATTTACTTACTTATGAGCTTGTCCTCAATCTCATTTCCTGTTGGCAGTTGGTTGGACTGGGTGGGCTCCACAGGCAGACTGATGATCCGATTGGTCTTCTTTATCTTGGTCAGCGTTAACTTGGCGATGGGCGGCAGGTGTTTCAGGCGGGGGTAGTAAAAGGAGTTAGCAGGGTGGCTAGGGAAGGAAGAAGTGATCTATGGAGGGGAAATGGACAAGGAATAACAGTTTATATGTGGTGAGTCATTGGAGGTTAAAGGAGGCATCAACTGTTATACAGTACATGTGACATCCCTTAATTATGTTAAAGAGATACATTTTTGGCAAATAAGATCTTTGTGTCTTGAGTAATTAGGGCACTAAAGTGCTCATGCCAATGATTTTCAAATGGTGATAATGATGATAATAGTTTGTACTTTCCACTATAGACACAGTGTCCTGAACATTTCATATCTAGGATGAACAAAACCTTCAAGGCATTTGTTTTATCTTCTGTTGTCAAATTGATTTGGTTTAGTGTCGTCTTCACACACAAGTGGTATAAAACAATGTGGACCTCCTTGCCAACACTGTTTTTTATCAATAATGTTAAGCTCATGTCCCTGTTTACACGATTAGTGATTTTTGGCTTTAGATTGATGTATGTTGCCCTTGGCTCCGGCTAACCCACCTGTGTGATTTTGTCCTGTGGGATGGTCTCGAAGTTTGGAGAAGAGAAGGTGAACCCACTGTCAGTTCCTGCATCGAATGGGAAAAGTTCCAGCGACACATTCTCTTTCCAGTGGTCGCCGGCACACAGGTCAAAGCTCTCCACACCCACAAACCAGTCCGGGCTTGGAATGAGATGCACCATAAACGACAGCTGCAGATGAAGAGGAGGAAGTAGGCCGTGTGGAGTAGATGGAACATAGAGAGAGAGGAAAAAAAGAGACAGGGGGAAATGAGGAGGTGGGTCGAAGTGAGAGATGGCGATAAAGAGAGATAGTTGAAAGACATGGGTGGGAAGAAAAGGGTTATTTTATGTCATCATATATGAATTGGTCTTAGTGTTTGCCAGTGGATAACTTATTAACCTTGTGTCTTTTGGGCAGTGAGTTTAAACCATTGTCTAATTTATATTCAGTAACTTACAAATGGAAATGAAAGCTGTAATGCACACTAAAGTACTCCACCAATTTAGTTTTGCTTTTCCATAACATTGTTGGAATCAGTTTTTTTTATGAATCTAAATCAATGCAGCAGAACCAGAGATATCATCTTTTTTATTTCATGCATTCGTCTTTCTTGTTAAAACGTGCCACATACATGTATATACCCACATATACCCACGGACAGTTCGGTTTAGATGTGTTATGCTAGTAGTGGGTATTGTAGCCTTAAGCCACCATCCTCGCGTAGAGATGAGGAGTGAAGTGGAGGTCTGTAAGTTCACTTAATTCTAACTCTACACCTCCAAATTCTTTCCATTGTCAAACGTGTATTCAGCCGTATTCCTAGTCCAATTAAGTCACTCACCTCCCTACATGTGGTGTTATTTAAGTACCAGCATCAGTATAGTTTGTTTTGTGTTGGTGAGCATCTTCTGTCTCCAACTGGCCTTTTTTCATTTCTCTCACCTCCAAGACACACTTTCGCCTCCTCCTCACTCTGTC
The DNA here is from genome assembly GCA_023631565.1 of Gymnocephalus cernua. NCBI lineage: Eukaryota > Metazoa > Chordata > Actinopteri > Perciformes > Percidae > Gymnocephalus > Gymnocephalus cernua. The sequence goes on from CM042435.1 coordinate 30,472,465, forward strand.
TCGTTTCATGTCCAAGCCTAACATTGTGTTTGGTCCAACCTGTCCCCAACTTTATGACCTACCCTGAGACTCTTTAGTAGAAAGTTAAACAGCCAAATCCTGCAGAGTTTTACACAGTTTTGTAGAGACATAACTTAAGCTTGCTCCATTTGGGAAGCTCTCTTTAGAGTGTAGCATATGGAAAATAACAGTCTGGAGCTGGTTTTATAGTAGCATTAACTGTTTTGCTGCATCGGCCTAGTTAAAAAGGCACACTCTAGTGTTTTTTTTTATAATCAACAATTAGCAGTGTGAAAAACGTATTACTTGGCTTAAAATACACTTGGGGCATTAACAAATGTTAGGTAATTACATTTCTTTAACAACCCTGGTCTCCTTTTTATAATTTTGGCTGTGTTTCTCATAATCGTTGTCCTGTGACATGCAACAGCCTTAACTGGGGTAACCACACCCCTAATCTAGTTTAACCCAGGTATGTAAAACACTTACTTGGAAGTTAAACAACAGTGCATGCACCTAAAATGTCCATTATAATGGTACACTGCTCAACTGCAGTAAGTATGGTGGGTCAAAGTTGTACCAGTTAGGACCTCTGCTAGGTGCATGGCAGTTGAGCTGGTATTTATTACAAAAACTTCAATTTTCACTTCTAAATAATCATCTTATAATATGGTCAAACTGGAAATATGCATAATCGGTGCACTTGATTGTTAGGGTGTGTCTATTAGTAGTATAATATCAATATATTTAATAGGAATAATGGCTAAAACTACAAAAAAAATATCCATGGTCCAATAAAAGCCATGATTGGCAACATTTTTAAGAAATCCTTTAGGCCTCTGACTTAGGCTAAGGAAAGCATTCTGAACATCAGGAAAAGGCCTCTGATATACTGACTGACTGAGAGACTTACATAGGAGTGCCTGGCGAAAACCTCAAACTCAGTGTTCATCTGGCCTGTGCCCCCCACAACAGCGGGAGCGGAGAGGATCCCATAAACACTCTGGATGCGTTCGCCGGCCGCTTCGACTTCCTTCATAAGTGTCCAGGCCTCGCCTTTCTCCGCAAACTCCCTCACTCCGTTGCTGGCAAACTCATTACGCTGCCACATGTGGTAGTCAGAGCTGTGGGTCACCCCTAAGAGCAGAGAGAGAGGAAAAGGAAGACAGTTGTTGCAACAGGTATTAGTCAGTTATCAGAGATATCTATATTAACTGCATTAGCCAATAAGGTTGTATTTCTTGTTTGTTGATATTAATCAAGTTACATCATTTCATATTTTGTATTATATACTGACCAACCAGGACATTTTGCTTCTTTGTATTTACTATATACTTACTATACGCTGTATGTAATTTCCTAAATTAGCTACCTGATACTCATACAGTCAGTACTGTTTCCCATCTTCTGCCAATACTGGGACTAATGAAATACAATTTGACACCAGTTTGCTGTGCACTTACCAATGAGGTTTGACCACTGTGCAGGGGGACGGTAGACAGGATACTGTTTAGGGAAAGCTGCCTGGGTCCACTTGCCGGAAAACGTTAGCCTGTACTGGGCAGTTTCAGAGGCCGTGCACATGGGGACGTCAGTAGGAACAGGCAGTGAATGAACGCCTTGGCCCAGTGTCAGCATCATGACAATCAGATGGTAGAGTGCCTCAGAGATGGAGAGGATGTTCCTTGTGCTGTCCATGTTAATGAGGGTTGATTTGGGGGAGGATGAAGGATCTGAAGGAGGAAAGGGAGGATAAGAAAGGAGAAAAGTCAGTGATGTTTCTATCATGTGTAATCACCACATACTACACACCTTTTCATGCTTTCTGCTGTTGCTACACCCCAAGAGGTCTGATTTGGAGCACTTTTACTAGCTGTTACCATAAATGTCTTCATTCTAAGGATTCAACTATTTTTATTCTGCCAAAGAGGATTTATTCACATCTGTCCCTGTGCATTTAAAAGGTTTGCAGTTAGTTATTTTTTATTTTATTGGTTTATTTGATAGGGTCCATGCATATTTATGAACATTGTTATATAAAAAACACCATGTAAATATGCCAGAATTAGTCATAAGTTCATCTGCAGTCCCTAGGGAGGTGACAACAAGGACTAACATAGAGACAGCCAGCAGTCATACAGCACTGATTCACTATAAATTAAAAGGTACACTCAATGGTTACGTATACATTGACAAAACAAAACAAAAATACATGATGACAAAGACATTATTCATCCACCTCTATACTGCATTCAATTTAACAGTGAAAGTGTATGGGTGATGAAATGTGTGACAGTTAAAAGTGAGTGCATCTCTGGTTTTCTAGAAGCCACTGTTTTAAGTGAGTTTTAAAGGTGTTGTATGTATGACACTCTCTTATAGGGAGGGGCAAGCTATTCCAGAGTTTACCTCCTATTATTGACAATATGTTTTGTCCAGAAGTGGTGCGTCTAAATGGTATCACACTGTGACAGAGGACAAGTTATCATTTGTCCTTTTCATTTTGACTTCTATACTTGAGGTTGTCCTTTTGCAGACAGATCTGGTCATGACAAGACTGACAAGGAGAACTGGTGAAAGGGCAAAGCGTCTGGCTGCAGCATCAGTGTCGAGTTTAACAAGTGGGGCATGTGAGTCAGAGGGAAAGTTTTCTCAATTCAACCTTCTCCACTGTTTTTCCAATGTTAAACTCAGTTAAGCACTATAGGATTGGCAAAAGGAAATTGTGCATTAATTTAGTAGTGTTTGTTGTTGCAGTAGTTACAGTCTGGTTTGCTCTAAACTCCTGCCTCATAGAATAAAGCTATGTCAGCTGACTTTCCTAACTTTGGATACCTCATTTATATCATCCATAGCCAACCTCTTTCAATGACTTTTTACTAGTTTGGATCTTCTCTTTCAAGTTCTTCTCTTTCAACAGTATGATTAAAAAGTCTTTCATATATATGTGTGGACAGTCCCTGATTAATGAAGAGCTAAATGTTCCCCATTGGGGCATTCATTTTTAATTAAGCACATCACAGCAGCACATATTTGCCTCTAAGAAGTATGTACATGGGCAGCATGCAAATAGAGTGATATGCAGTTTGCTTAATCAAGTAGACTTAATATATGAAATTCTGTTAATAAATGTGTAGGCTATTCTTACAAAGATCTGCTCTTAATCTACTCATTTACAATTTTGATTAAATGAAAGTGGGTGCTATTGCAATTTACATATTGTCACAAAAGTAGAGCAGGATGTGTTTAACAGCAGATGTTTGCATTTCACTGTAGCCCTAATTCCCCTATTTTCTCCTAAATATAACACACTGCATCCATATATAATCGGTTACATCGACACTTCGTTGTCACATATTTGATCACGCTATCTGAATTTGTTTTCACTTAAATATGATTGCATACAATTCCTGTTACAGAAAAAATTGCCAGTTATTATACCTGCATACTTGGTAGCCCTCTGTAATACAGCTGACATTTCCATTAATGTAATGATCTCTGTGCTGTAATGTAGCGACAGGATGAAGATGTGTTGCAGAAACTACTCACTGATTTTGTTCAGGGTTCCAGATGAATGGAGGGTTGCAGCAGATGAGTGGAGAGGAGGGCTGGAGGTGAGGAGAAGGGGAGAGGAGAGCGGTGGATGTGGCTGTCAAGGAGAGTGACTGCGAGCCTCTAAGTCCTCTTTCGCCTATTTATGTCTTCCATGAGGTTCACCCCTCTCCCTCCTCTCCCTTCTTTCTCCCTTTTCTTCCCCCTCCTTTCTCCCTTTTCCTCCCCCTCCTTCCTCCTCTTGCTCCACTCCCCTCTTCAACTTTCTTCACTTTTATTTCAATACTTTCAAACTGCTTGTCAGTGACCTGCCTGCCTCCCTCATGCCCTTTGACTTTGGCTCTCCCTCCTCCTCTCTCTCCTACTCTTTAGGTATAGCCTATTAACTGGCTAATGTATTCAGCAGTTCTAGATGCACTGCCAGGGGTCCTGTGCAGCTTAGTGGGTAGAGTGTAATTTCACAGTGTGATACTGTAGGCTGCTATTTTTACAAATATGACTTATGAGGCTAATAATGTATTTCTATCTCTTGGTCAGGTTTTTGAATTGCAGCTGAGCTGCTAGATCAAATTCCAGTACTGGTTTTTAACTCATGTAGGAAGTTATATTGCCTGTGTCACAGTCAATTTGCATAACTCCTTTGATGTGTTTTTCAGGGACTCATAAAGTCGAGATGAGACATCATTTAACAAAATATCAAGTAATAATAATTAAGATATAAAGAGACGGTGTGTTTGATGGCATAGGGTCAGGGTTTAACAGAAACCTCAAACCTTCAAAATGTTTTTTAGGTCATTTTAGGTTTGTATATTACTAATGAACTTGGTTTCCTATAGGACCAAATCAGTGATGTATTCCATTTACTATAAATTGTGATACTTCAGCATTTTCTAAACTGCACCACAGATGTTTTGATTTTCTACAATCCTGGCAGCAGTGGCTCTAGTTGCCAAACATTTTCTTTTAAATGAATACACTTAACTAATTGTTCTACGTCTAAATGTAGTTCCAGTAAGTACATTATTTGGAAATGTCTTTGGTGATGCAATGGACACTTTGAGCATTTGAGATTTGAAAATTGGTTCCAAAAGTGTGTGTGTGTGTGTGTGTGTGTGTGTGTGTGTGTGTGTGTGTGTGTGTGTGTGTGTGTGTGTGTGTGTGTGTGTGTGTGTGTGTGTGTGTGTGTGTGGGTTGAGGGTGTGGTACTTGACTTGCTGAAACTGGAGGTGGCAGTCAGCTTTCCACACACTCACGTGCACACACAAATACGTGCCAGCATGCTGAATCAGCCCACATCTAATGATTTCCATATGGTCACTCTCTCCCCAATGCATTTGCTTTGTATTTATTTATTTATTATGGGGAACTGTGTTGTGTATGAGAATGTGTGTTTATGTGTGAGCTGTTGGACACTCGAATTTCCCCACGGGGATGAATAAAGTGTCTTGTATTCTATTCTATACACCCCCACCCCCCACCCCACACACACACACACACACACACACACACACACACACACACACACACACACACACAGACCAGTTGCCCTTAATCAACCTCTCTCATTTTCCAGGATTTATTGTTTATATTTCAGAATCCAGTCTGCTTCTGTCAGTGGCATTTGAAAAGAGGAAGGTTAACTCATTACCGCCTTCATAACTCTTGCACAGTGAGCGGTGCTGTTCTGTATATGAGCAATATTGCTGAAGTAGGTGATTTTGGTCCCTGGGACAGAGTACTGCTAGCTTAATTCATGAGGTGGATTCACAGGTACGTACATCATGTGCATAGTGTACACCTTAGCACATTGCATAATCACTGCCGAAGGCAGCAGGGTGCCATATTCACTAGAAAAACCCATCCTTTATATTCTTGTGTCTGCAGATATCCACACTGTTGCAGTGTCCTGGATCAAACCTCTGAATCCCAACCATGTCCTGGTCTGTTGCTCTGTTGCAACAGACCACATTGCTCTGACCCTCGAATTGCCCCACAGAAATCAACATCATCAAGTTATTATGAGTAGTAGTAGTATTATTAGTAGTATGTATCTTGATGACATGTAGATGGGTAGACCTACCAATAGACAAAACACTCCACTCAAGGTCCAGTTACACTCTGAAGTTTTCTCAGTCGTGATGAATGTTTGAACTTGTTCATCAACTCCGTTATTCTGAGCACTTTTAGGACTTTTCTACCATGTTGGCTTAAAAGTTGATCTTCACAGTTCATTCTTGACTTTGAAAACAGCTACTGGCAAGATCAAGCTTTCGACAGTGTCACATAGACTTCATCTGTATGTTTATTGCAAGTTTATATTTATTTTATCTTGTGTCATTTCTATGTCTAAAATATAAAAATATTTGATATCTTGCTGCCTGAATGTGAGTGAATGTTGAAGTCACACTTACTGTACAGTACTGTTTTAGTGTTTTGGGAACTGTTGTTGATGCAGAGACAGATGTGACTCTCACAAACATATACTGTCCATGGTCTCAACTTGTGTTATTGCATTATTACCTCTTCTGTTACTGCAGCGATCCACAACTTTATATGTAAAGGATGGCCTATTTGTGCTTTATATTTTCAGCACTTAAAGACTAAGGTCTTGATTTAAAAGCAAAATGGAACCGGTACAAGATGATTGTGTGTTTGTGTAGGAAAACAAACAGTTGTATGTTGTTTGAAAGGAAGCTGTAATAACTTGGGGAGAGGAGAGTCTAAGAGAATGTAAGTCCAGAAGCACCACGAGAGCCTCGGGCCAAAGAGGCGAGTCTGGCACGTGCCTGCTGCAACTGCAGTGGGAGTTGAGGATGTACATATTGTGGTGGGAAACTGGGAGTAGTGTCAGCACCCCATATATTTCAGTCGTAATAACGATGGCATGTAGATAGAATAAAACTCTAAAGGATGGGAACCAGAGTCTGAAGTTCAGTATAATGGGTTTGTTCATCTGAGACCTTTTGGAAATTATACTATGTAATAATGTATAATATATACTTTGTTGTAATTTGGTTACCAAGGGACAAAACTGACTTAACTAGCATACCTGTAACCAATTTCTGAAACATACACCATCAATTCACATTTAATTTACAAAGATAAATATAGAATTTACTAAATATCTATACATACAGTATATTACACACAAGACAGCTATCATGTACACAGTAAGACACACAAAAAATAAAGGGATAGTATTGATTTGTTGAAGTAGGGTTGCATTAGGTACTTATCCATAGACAGTGTATTAATGGCTTCAGTTCCCCACGTAAACTTAAACAGGGCTGTTTGACGGCAAGGTAAAGTGGTGAAAAATATTCTACATATAGCGTACACTTAAACTAATGTTGTTTTTTTGGGTGGGCTTTTTTTTAGGTGGCTAAAATAAGTTTTGCGGCCGCCCCTATTTACAACATTACATTGCTTAACTTCCATGTCTGTACTCCTGCCTGTCTCTCCAAACTGGGGGCATGCCGACCGCCATCTACTGTAGGTATAGATAAGTACCTCATACAACTCCACTTAAAAAAATCTGAACTATCCCTTTAAGCAATGATGCCATAATGTTATAGTCCCAAGCTGTAATTTTGTTGACCAAATAAATTAGATATATTTGAATTTACAGTAAAATAAAGATAAGACCCTAGGCAAACCCCATTCTTGATACTATTTGTCACAAGGTTACTGACAAGTCTAACTTTCTAATTTGAATTTTTGAACGGGCAGAAAGGAATAAGAAGAAATGAATCTGTTGCATAGTAGTGTAGGGTCCTTAGTATAATACTGTTAGCAGATACTAAAGGCGCGTTTGCTGCTCCCAGTTGTTAATACACGTCATTTCCAAGAGAAATGCAGGACCTGTGTTATTACATTCTGCTTACTTCTTTCTTTTGAAACATTTTTGATGCAAACAAATCTGTCTATATTTAATCAGTTTATTAAAAGCTCTGAGTTTGGGGAGCAGCTTCCAGTCGTGTTTTCAATTTTGGTGATGAGTTGAGATTTAGTTTACATTTGGATCCTATAGTGTGCCTTCATCAGTTATTAAGTTCAAACAAAGATCTAATCAGTGTTATTGTCTAACAGTTAATTGTGACACCGTTAAGGCACTGGAAGGTTCAGAGCCAATATATACTGATCAAAGTGTCTGAATTGGACATGACCTGTTGCAGAATGAAAGTGTGTGTTGGCTTGGAGTGCTGCGCGTGGTGTTTCTTACATTCAAATTCAAAACTTGAATCAGCCAGTACAATACTTGCCATTGGCTGCACCCACTAACTTCTCCAGTGTTTCATATAAATAAAGGTTGTGAAACAGATTTGATCCTTTTTATATCCAAAAACTACTTTACACGCTAAGTAACATCATTGAACTTTCTAAAAGAAACTGGAAGGAAAGCTGAACACATTGATTTCAGTGACCGGGTGAATATCAAGATGCTGAAGGCCACCAAGGGGCCACCATATGTCAACCTAATGGACCGGAAGGCCTGTAAACAAAACAGCAGAATGTGTTGTTGTTGTTGGGGTAATGGCCAGCGTTGCTATGGTGACAGAATGTGAGTTCATTGTTTTGTCTCTGGCTTCGTTTAAGAGAGGTTTAGCGCTGACCACATTGGATCTGGAAATACTGATAAACAGACACAAATATGGACACAAAGAGAGGTTGAGTCATGTGCTTTCAAACACACACACACACACACACACGCATGCATGCATACATTTCTCAAACACAGTAAATAAAACAGAACACATCAGTCACATGTCATTCATTATGAATCAGTTACTATCCCCTGTCTTTCTTACTTACACACACACACACACACACACACACACACACACACACACACACACACACACACACACACACACACTACCCTGGTCTTAGCAACCTCCCCTATCCCTGGGGCCTTGTTAGAGCAATAATCACCCCTGATTTCCGGGAATAATTTCCACCACTGTGTAGGAGCAATCTGTGTGCATGTACATTAATTTGCACATTTCTGGATACATTGTGAGTGTATTTGTGTGTGTCCCTTCTAATGGAAGCTGCAGATCAGAGCAAAAACCAGGCCGATGGTGATATTTTATATCTATGCAGCACATGGCTAACTCTGGTTTTTGGCTGGAGCTTTACTCATGTTTATGCTAGTATAACGTTTCTGTGGTGGATGTAGTACTTCTTTTTTCAATGTTGAATGAATATTTTGTACTTCCACTGTAAATATACTACTGACTTGGCTTCACCCATGTGAAGGACTGTAATATTGGCTTCTTTTAATGTTGGTTGTACAGGAATTCAATCACAAACTGTCTGACCTGCCTCAACCCTGTAATGATACACTATCTGAGTCCCACTGTTTGAATCCACAGAAGCAGACTGCTGGTATTGTAACTGACTGTTGAATGTTTGTGCCATCATAAATCAAAACCCACCACTGTCAGACAAGCCAATATTAAATGTCAAGACCAAAGCAGTTTATGTCTGAGAATTGTGGATGAACAGCTCTGGTCCAGGCTATTAGGTGACCGCAGATAACGCATACTATTCAACTTTAGGATATCACATTTGCTGAGGCTGCTGTTCTCGCTCCCCCTTAGTCGTTCTTATGTCTTTCATTGCAATTTGCTGAGCAGTTGGCACCTGGATTACATTGTTCAGTTTTACTAGAAAGGCTTTTAAAAACTGCACAAAGCAGATTTGCACATGGGAAACTCCAAATGGCAGTGAGGGGTCATGTGGAGGAGAGAGGTGCAAGATCTAATGGTGGTGACTGAGCCATCACTGTCGTTTAGTTTTGAGTGGCCATAACCTTTGTCAGATTTCACTTTGAGAAAATAGGCTACTGGAGCAGAAAGGCTAATAGTTAGCCCATTTTCCACTATGTTGTATAACCTTTTGAGGTTTTTCTTTGCCTTCTTAGAGAGCTTCAGCTGGGTCAGGAATTATTGCTAACGTGGGCCCATTTTGACATTGTGATTGTTGGCAATATAAATAAATTAAAGTTAATCTACAGCAAGGGTTTTCAAAGAGACAGCTGACCCCCCAACTCCCCCCAACACCACTTCCCATTATGCTTTGTGGGATTTAGAAAGGAAGTATAATGTATACTGTTGCCATTGATTCAGTGAGTTAGCCAGTGGTAGTCAGTTAAACTTCCAGGAGGAGCAAAACCATATTATTGTCACAGTACAGTTCAGTGCAGTAAAGTACATTATGATTTTCATTACAAAGGCTTGCTAAAGAAAGTGTATTTGATTGTCTTCTAACACTATTACAAAATATGTGATGCAAATCACTGCAGCCTTTCTCTTTTCTTTCTCTATGCTAATAAGTGAAGAGGCCTGTCATTATTATCCTGGATTTATATATTTTTCATTAGTTTATAGTCTGTTTTTATGTCCTCTATGGAATTGGGTATCAACCTTGTTGATTGCCTAAAATGTTTTGAAATAGGGAATCAGATTTTTATTGCTGTTACTTTGGTTTTATGTCTTCATATTCTTCTGTCTATATTTCTTTTTCTCTGTCTGACGATATTTCAATATTTTGCCCCCTGCTGTCTCTGTCTTTCTCTCTTATCCAGGGTAGACCGCTCCTCCTACCTCTTTCACAGCCTCTTATTCTCTTTTGCCCTTTCTCTTCTCTCTGACCCGCTAAAGTGAGATCCCATCATGTTTTTCCCATCATGCTCTCCTCCCACCCTGCGGTGAGGCGGTGAACCCCCGGCCGGAGGTATAAAGGACATGATTTACAGGGCCCCTTTCGCAAACAAAAAAAGGGAAAAAAAAACATTAAATGAAAGTTCAGTTTTCCAGCACAGTAGTCTTATGCTTCATTGCAGGTTTCACTCTTCAAAGTTTTGACTTGAAATATGTACAGTACTCCGGCAACAACGGTGTGGTCCAATTTTGAGAGGTTGCAAAAGTGCCACAACGTAATTCCACAGGAGAAGAAAACAGTGATAAAGCCGGTTTCAGTTTTCTCCATGTGTGTTCTGTTGACATGTCTGGATGGAGCGACAGGGAGATCCAAATGAGGGAGGAAGTGGGAGCAACAGTTAAGCATTAAGGCCCAAGGCTGTGGTATTGACACATTGTAATTTTCTGTTTTAAAAGAAAGCATGCATGTAAAAAATGCAATGTAAAGTCCCAATTAAATGAAGTCTGGCTTTTTCATCTTGTTAGACAGTTGTTTATACAATTTAAAGCTGATGGTGGTTGTGGAAAGCTGTCGTTTTTAGCCCTTGCAAAACTTGGAAGAGGGGATTTTTTGGATTGGACGTTAACGACACTGTTTACAAGTGTGATAAGCATATCAACATTTCTCAAAAGCAAGAGTACCAGGACTGGATTTCTGATTCTCTGCCACACAGATATTTTGACTGAAAAACATTGCACAATGGCTGTTCAAATCCAAAATATTTTGAATTACTGAAGCAAGACACCATTTGTTATTACTCCAAAATAGTACTTATTTTAACCACTATTTTCCCTGAAAAATGTCGGAAACACGTCTGCATCTTTTTCAGAAACAACCTGTTTCATACTGTTGTACAATTGTACACCCTGGGAGCTTTCCAGCATGAACACAGCCTTCTGCTGTTGACTATGGCCAACAGAGCAGAGTCAAGTTGATCATACAAAACCTCTAATTGCGATATGAAACCACAGATGTTACACTACAGAGTCAGTTAGGGGTTTGACTAAGCCTATCACTGATTCTATAAAATGCTTCAAACCCAGAAGTCTGGAAATTAAAGCATCATGCTTGTGGCTGGAAAGTCACCAATTCACATCCTGGACAAAGTTAAGAAGAAAAATCAACAGAAGTTTCCAGTCCCTAAGCAACCAAGATGTTTTATTCCCAAATGGTCTGATGGAACAGGTCCATAGTCTGACTGTGTTTACACTGGAAAGCTCCCAGGTGGTTGTGACAGAAAATGTAGAACTTCCCCAGATTTTACCTTGATATAACTGGCTAATGAAGTAATGAAGTGAATTGAGTGAGAATCTAACCTCTAAATGCTGAATTTATTAAGTTCTGTTTTTTTTTTATTTATATATATATATATATATATATATATATATATATATATATATATATATATATATATATATATATATATATATATATATATATATATATATATATTTTTTAAACTGAAAATCGGTCCTGCTTGGGCTGCAGTGGAGATGGCTGTTAGACTCAGCGCAACAGAAATCAGAAGTATTGGCATTTAGTCACCTACCACTGCATGCATGGTGTTTTAAATGCAGACTGGTGTTTGTTGGGGAATCAAACATGCAACCAGTTGGGTATGAGTGGAGTCTATCTGGCGGACAGGTTGCAACATAATCAGAAACAGATTGAGTCCTAGTCAACATCTCACCTCTGCTGTCAGTTGAAAGCAGCTGTGCCCAGACAGACAGACACTCCTCCTGAACCTAAACACTGTCAGACAGTGACAGACTAGGCCCATAAATTTCACCACTGGATGTACTCCAGTACATCTGTGCTTCAGCGTCAAAACAAACCCCAAACACCCATAAATAAGGGTTATAACACTTACATAACCACAATAAAAAGAGTAAAGCTATTGGCCTAATTTCTGGGATCCATTTGGTTCCTTCTCTATTTAACAGCTCTGTTCAGTTATCCAATATTATAACACTTAGCTTACTGGCAACAAAACATAATTAGTAGAATAAATGGCTGTTAAAGAATAATACATACTTTATTGATCCTGCAAGGGGAAAATAAAATGTTTCACTTTGTTGTTAGTTATATATACACACATTACACACAGGCCCGAAATACATACACATGCCACGACGTATACATGCACTAATGGAGAGATGTCAGAGTGAGGGAGCTGCCCATGACAGGCGCCCCGCGCACCCCCAAAGGTTTAGGTTTAAACAGGCCTACAGTTGGCAGTGCACAGACCAGAACAAATCCAAAACTCAGAACTCAGAAAGTTACACACTCAATTTTAATAGTTTAACAACACATTCTGGGTAATTTCTGTGTTTTTTCCTATCAATTCTGATTATGTAATCGAAGAACTACAGTAGGAGTAAACTGTTGGCACTGATTCTCCTGAACATGATGTGGTAAAACGATTTGTATGTAGTGTACTGTACACAGAGGCTTTGGCTGGAGGTTGACTCTACATTATGGTTCAATGCTGGTTTGAGAATTGAGGCTAATTATTAACATCAAGGTTAGAACAAAACTGTAACGCAGAGGTTTGTGGTGCTAAACAGGAAAGCTAGCTATGAGTTACACACTCAAACTCTACACAGATATTTTCATTCCATAATTTAAAATGACGACCTAATTATATAGTACATCTCTTATGTGGAAGTGTAGCATCATGTCTGACAGGACGGAAGGACTCTGTATAGGACACAGACACACACAGAGAGTGATGGTGGATCACTCTATTTTTCCACTTATGCTATTGATGGATGGGAGGATGTTATTCTGTCATGTTCTCATGTACCTGAATTGTAAAACCATCAGGGGTTACACGTATAGGCATTTCTAGGTGTTACCCTGTATTTGATGATGGAACGCTAGCAAGAGGCTTGACGATTGGGAGTCAACATTAATAGGGAAACCGATCAATCAAGTAATCTGTTGACTGAAGTAAGCCTGGGGGTCAGCGTATTCACAAGGGACTCTGTTATATAACTGTTATTTACGTAGTAACAAAACAGATCATCCAAGAAGAATATAAAACATGTTATGACATGTATTATGAAGATGCACCCCCACCCCTGTGCAACTTTACCCTCTGCCTTATATCAACAATATGTCCGTTACAGTAACGGTTCAGCCAGGAGAAAATGATTAGAGCTTGCAAATTTTGTTTCTGTGTGCTAAAGAAAAATGGAAGGCAGGAGTTGAAAATGGAATTACCAAAGCTTACAATTTCCATGAAATAGACTAAAATCCTGTGAGTGTCCAGATATTTCCTAAAATGTATTTAATATAATCATGCTTATATTAATGTTTTGAAATCTTTCACTGAATTTGCATGGGTCACTTGTGTTGTGGCAGGTCTATTTATTCAGAAACCGCGTTGATACCCAAAGGATACCATGCCTTTCTGGATGTATGATAAGGAACTTGTAAGTGGCAGTCACCTCATTTCTTTTTATGTGTCCCGCTTACATATAAAATCGTTGCTTTGACAACAGCAGTTAAAACTAAAAGTTAAAAAAAGTGTTAAATTGGTCAAATCTACATTACCAATGAAGGCGACGGATTTAAATTAAAATATAACACCTGTAAAAGTCACGCATACAAAACTTTGCAGCTCACCAAAAGGAAGTTAATATATTGAGTACTGTGGAGTTGCCGTTCCAGAATGTAGGAACTGGTAACACTCAACAGTTTGTTTTCACACTCTTATTGAACAATCCTTAGATAAAGATGAAATGAAAATCACGTGCATTTTGAAGAACAAGACATTGTTCAAGGGAACATTTGTCCCTTAATATTTTCCCTCCATTATAAAAGCAAATTAAATACTTGATACTGAGGAAACCTGCAGCTGAAAAACAGGTCAGTGTGAGGACGGCTGTACGTTGTGATTGTTGGAAGAGAAATGAGTTGGACAGAAGTCTGTCCAGCTTCCAGGCTTCAATACAGATGAGTTACTAATAGTTTGGAAATGAAGGGACAGGGGAGGATATTAAATTATCACTGCAGTCAAAAGAAACCCTCAAAATCTCTGAAGACGTATACTTTTCACCGTGCAAAAAAACATCCGTCTTAAACTAGTCTTCCTTGACTAAAGGTGAAAACGTGTGAGATAACTTCACTGGTTCCCAATGCAAAAAGTGATGACATTGGGAAATCTTGATAATATCACTCCAGATGTATGGATGTCAAGATAAAATCACTTTAAAATTGCTTAAACAAGCCAGTTTGCTTTAGTTAAGATTACCTCACCCCTCTGGCAGATTGTGCCTCCCTTACTTTTGGAGAAATACAATTTGAAGACTCAACATTACACTGAATGACCTCTCGAGATGGATAGTTTTTGCAGCTCAGGAGAAAGAGAGAACCTTTTTCATTGTCCAGGTGACGCCAACAGATTTGTTTTTATTCTACAATATGCTTTGAATGGTTTCCACAGATATAAAGGTTATATCACTCCCTCAGCATGCTTGAGGATGATGTCAGTTTTAAAGTAAAGATGAAAATAAAGCAAAAGTAAAAAAGCTACATTTCCACAGGACTGAGGCGTTGCATAACAACACTTGGACAATGATGCTTTGTTGTAAATCCCCTGGTGGCATATGAAACTCTGGCCAGTTAGTTCTGCAAATCAAAGCCTGATTGACAGGCTGTTGAAGCAATTGGGACACACACACACACACACACACACACACACACACACACACACACACACACACACACACACACATACACACACACACATTAGGCAATGCTCTCACAGTGACACAACTGCACTTATGAATAAAGAACAGAATGAATAAAAATGCAAGAACACATACAGAAACCTTCAGTGAAGATGTGGTTTAATATTTGACCAGATGTCTGCACAATGAAGAATTTATAGACTTTCTGTTTTTGTTATTATGTGAAGGAAGAATTGCACTGCAGAAAAGGTGTAGGCACATTCACACACAATCATCAAGTCTCATAAAAATATAGACATTTCTTTATGGCATTATTGCAGGACAAGGTACTTTAATACACACAATACATACATGCACACACCAAAAGAGGCTCTCACACACACTCCCCCACCTTATCGGCTTACAGTAGGTCAGCTAGGAAGATCATCTTGTTTCTTGTGTCCCTCTCTGTTCAGGGATTTGCCATCCCTCTCTGAGGAACTGTTAGGTAATGCTGTGCCGCTGCCCAGAAATCCTGCGATTCTTAAGAACACAGCCATACACCAAATGGAGAAAAAACTATCAGGAGCACCTGCTGTTTCCATGAGCCTGGCTGACTAGGTGAATCCAGGTGAATCTTCTGATCCCTCACTCCGCTCACCCAATAAATCGCCTTCTTCCCTCCCTGGACAGGTTGAAGAGGGATTTTTGAGCCGTGAGACAATTCATACACATACATGGATTGTGTCAAAGCAGATGCAATTCAATATCACAGTCCCCAAAATTGACAGTTGCAATAATATATAAGGGTTTTTGTGTTGGTGACATTTCTTGAGACATTCAGTAGTACCTCAGGAGGTACGAGAGAGAGAGAGAGAGAGAGAGAGCATTAGAGCTGCAACGATTAATCGTTTAATCGATTAGTTGTCAACTCTTAAATTAATCGCCAACTATTTTGATAATCAATTAGTCGATTTGAGTAATTCTTTAAGACAAAAGTCAAAATTCTCTGATCCCAGTGGTATATAACACTTGTGCTTTATATATTTTGTACCCCTAAAATCGCATGTGGCCCCAGCCTGGCCCCTCCATTTGAAGTGGTCTAGAACTGCCACTGATGGCATTGCTTTGGCTGAGTCATAGACTCTGCTTATAGTGTCTGTGACATCACTTGAAGCTTTGACCATCATTTTTCAAGCTTGTTGCTCTTTGGTTTTGGTTATTTTGAAATTCAAAATTTGGGCAACATCGTGATGCCCGGGCGGAGTGAAGAACAAATCTTCATGTCTTAATATTGGTGCAGTGTAGGCCCAAAATATGCCTGTGAATGATCTTAAAATGCACATTCAAATATTTCATTGTTTGTATTTTTTGTAGTCATATAATGTAGTTGCTGTGTGTGTGTGTATGCAAGTATTGCTCCTGTAGATAGTTTTAAACTTTTGGTTTTTGGCTTTTTTTCCATCTACCTTTTCATTCATAGATCAACAAGATTAGGTGTCAAAGGTTCGATCACAGATTTGTACACATGACCTTTAGAAAAAAGTTTCCCCTCGTAACTCCAGAAATGCCCGCAACAATTGCGGTCATTTACTTTCTCATTCTAGTGTTGCCAAAGTTGGTTCTGGGCAATTTCTTTTGTAACCTTTTTAGGTATTACTGAGAAGTCTTTGTGCCAAAAAAAGCATTACCCTCGTTTCATGTTGACATTTTAGGAAAGTTCAAGGGAAAATGGAATACCTAATGTAAGACTTAACAACTATACCTGGAATCAGTTATTTTCCTCTTGTATCTGTGAAAAATTAAAGTGAGATAAGAATTACTTTTTTTTAATGAGATGTCTTTAACACCATAATCCGTTTCATTCTGCCCCTGGTTTCCTGTGATGTCTTGACAGAGTAATAAGGTCCGCACTTTTGTTTTTATAGGTGTGAGCTGTTACTGCACAATATTCTGTGTAAATTGCCTTACCAGCCGGTGTGTCTCTCGAGTTTCTCTTATAATGAAATAATGATGACGGATGTGAGAACCAGAACTCTGACAGCTGAGTGTGTGTGTGTGTGTGTGTGGGGGGGGGGGGGGGGGGGGGGGGGGGGGGGGCGACTGAGAGGAAACCTCTGTTTCTCTACCTGCCTGCCTCTGTCTCTTTGTCCGCTTGACATGCTGGGAGGTTAATGAAGGCAGAAATAGAAGTTGCTGCAGCACCACACAAGACAATGCTGTTTAAATTGCTGCTGTTTGCTCACAACTCTAACTATATGTTTGTTTATATACAAATGTTGCTGAAGGATGCAGTTTGCAACACATCTTTGTATCTGTGTGCATGCGTGCGTGCGTGCGTGCGTGCGTGCGTGCGTGCGTGCGTGCGTGCGTGCGTGCGTGCAGCATTTGCAAACCCTCATTTGAATCTTCCTCCCTGGAGTGTTCATTATCTATATGATAGGAGGCCATACTATTACTTCTGTCTCTCCTCTCAAAGTTCCTATTTATCTGCACATGACTAAATGCTGCAAATAACCTTGTTATATTATTCACTGTTCCATGTTACTAGATATAACAATGATAACTGGCTGACTATGACGGAATATTAATGGTTTATAGCCCAACAGCATGTCTTTACAGCAGCATGGCTAACATCAACAACGGAAGCTAATGTTACCCACAATCCATCAGGTGTATCTCAACTATGGAGCTGATAGTAGCTCCAAATACACAATACTTGTCAAGGACAATGATGCTCCTCACTGTTTAACATCAGCTGGGATTTTTTTAATTTTACATTTATGGGGACAAAAAAAACTAAAACATGCATGATAACATATGCATCCTTTTATTCCAGTGATTCATTTTATATTAGATATTCATGAACCTCATCTTCACCAGCAATGCGACAATAGATACCCAGTTCTTATTCTAAGTCTAAAAGAAAAACATCAGTCTTAACGATCTCCATACTTATAAACAAATTCACCCTCAAACACAACTTATTGAAGGTATTTACTGCATCATTGCGTGGATATTTCAGAATTTCCCTGTTAAAAAACAAAACGGAAACCTTTTACATTTGGCAGTCATTAAAACCAGAACAGTAACCTAGATAGAAACATGGAGAAAGGTTCCTTTTATATAACATCAAAACTTTAATACAACCCCAAATCAGAAAAAGTTGGGACAGTATGAAAAACACAAATAAAAAAAGTGCAAAGATGGGCCGAGGATCGCCAGTTTGCCAACAAATACATGAGAAAATTATTGAAATGTTTAAAAACAATGTTCCTCAAAGAAAGATAGAAAGACATTTGCTTATTTCACATTCAACAGTGCATAACATAATTAAAAGATTCAAGGAATGTGGAGGAATTTCAGTGCGTAAAGGACAAGGGCGCAAGCCTAAGCTGAACAACCGTGATCTCCGATCCCTCAGGCGGCACTGCATCAAGAACTGTCAATCACCTATAAGCGATATCACCACATGGGCTCAGGACTACTTTGGCAAACCTTTGTCAAGTACCACAATACGTAGTTACAGCCACAAATGCCAGTTAAAACTGTACTGTGCCAAAAGGAAGCCCTATGTTAACAGTGTCCAGAAGCGCCGTCGACTTCTCTGGGCTCGGAGGCATCTGGGATGGACCATCACACAGTGGAAATGTGTACTGTGGTCAGATGAATCAGTATTTCAGGTATTTTTTGGGAAAAATGGGCGCCGTGTGCTCCGGACCAAAGAAGAAAAGGATCATCCAGACTGTTACCAGCAACAAGTCCAAAAGCCAGGGTCTGTCATGGTATGGGGTTGTGTCAGTGCCCTTGGCAAAGGTAACTTGCACTTCTGTGATGGCACCATTAATGCTGAAAAGTACATAGAGGTTTTGGAGCACAATATGCTGCCTTCAAGAAGACATCTTTTCCAGGGACGTCCATGCATATTTCAACAAGATAATGCAAAACCACATTCTGCACACATTACAAAGTCCTGGCTGCGGAGGAAGAGGATACGGGTACTTGACTGGCCTGCCTGCAGTCCCGACCTGTCTCCAATAGAGAATGTGTGGCGCATTTTGAAGTGCAAAATGCGAAAAAAGAATTGCATTATAAACACAAATCTGCGCTACGGTTTTCATTGAGTTGGCACTCGATACAGAGATTGTGTGATCACACAATCTCTGTATTGAGCGTTTGAGCGTTTGAGCGTTTACTAAGGAACCAGAAATGTCTTAACAAACGAAAGACAAGTTTATTTGTAACATGTAGGGATGTTACAGTTCATTGATGGTCAAGTTTAATGAAACTCCCTGTCCATGTGTTGTGTTACAGTAATATTGTCTTTAATAATAATAGCCTAATTGTTTCATATTTGTTTCTAATAATCAGTTTTAGATATGCAATGAGTGAAGAGGCCTTGCAAACACAGCATGTGTTTGGGCCAGAATGTGTCAAACCTGTGCCTGAACAACCGTTTTTTAAATAAATTATTATTGATGAGTTAGAACATCAGTTGAATATTTGAACCCAAACTGTTAACTTTTATGCTGACATATAAAACTTTAACACTATTTGTTGCAATTGGTTGTTCTTGAATTTAATTATAAAATATTGTTCAGTATTTTGTGAAATCATCAAGAATATCATTATTGCAGATGTACCCTGAAATATCGTAACAGCGGGCGGAGGGTGCGCACCAGTGTATTTTTTTCAGCGGCGCTCGACAAACCGGAAACAGGAAGCCTGAACGAGCTCCTGGGAAACCGGATGCCAGGACTCGCCGCCTGACTGCAAGTCTCTCCTGTAAACTTACTGGGTTAAGATGAGTTCTTTTTTTGTGAATGAAAGGCTTGATCTGATGAAGTAGCTCATTGAATCAAATCGAAGCACTGTTGCTGCCTGTTCTGCCGTTGTTTATCTTTTTCTTCTTCTTCTAGTCCTTAGAAAGAAAAACATCGGTAGCCTTTGCTCCTTAGTGCCACAACAAATTGTATTCACCCTGCATGCCTTAAAGCACCAACATAGATAATTTAGCTGTAGAGGTATTGCAGTATAGTTCTCTAGTGTCTCTCCAAAGGCTTCCTGGATCAGCGTTCGGAAAACAGTCTGTTATTAATCTATGACAGGATGAAGCGCCGCCATGCGATCTGAATGTATTCTCCACTTAGTCCTAGAAGAAGAACTGCGCTTGATTTGTTCAAACACAATACTGGACGCTTTTGCAGATGGTTAAATGTTTTTTTGAAATATCCCTGTTTGGATTAAGTAGAACAAAGCTGGTGTTGTTTTACTTTGAGAAGAGAAAGAAAGTCTATGAAAACAGACTATTGTTTTGAGGCACGGGTTAAGTTACAAGTATGTAAAATGTCATGTTGAGTTTTATTACATCCCAGTCACTGGCAGGATGTTTGCTATTATGAGTGGATAGGCTAAAGGTCCGACTCCAGCTAACATGTCTCACAAGAACTCTGCTCCAGAGTTTCAGAGCTTTAGGTTATATTTCTGTTTGATCTACAAACAGAATTACATTGGCTTTTAGGCTTTGACAAAACTGTCATAATAGTAGATGTGAGAGGACCACAGAGCAGAAAACCCCTCTAGTTGGAGAAGTTTTTGCCCAGTTGCATAAATCTCACTCTAATAGTTCTTTTTTTTCTCTATTCTTTTTGTGTTTCTTAGCAAAAGATAAACCCCACCTAGACTTTTATAATTTCCAGCATATTGCCCCTGTATTAGCTCAACTAGAATTTTATGCAACCATTCAGTCACATAGTTCAGATATTCTGATGGCATCAATTTTTGTTTATAGATAAATTCCTGGACAATCCTGGTGAAAATTGGTGCGGTCTATAGAAAGTCAGTTTCAAACAAAGTGCTTGTTGGATTGCGGGATTGCTTCACCACACCGTTCTGACATAGGATCTGGGGGGCCTCATCGGACCATTATGGTAACTTTTCAAAACCAATAATCCTACAAGTGAGCTCACTTTATGCAGCGATTGGCCGGGTGTGCAAAGAAAGTTAACAGGGGAGTGACTGAGGACTTGAGGAGAGACTGACCAAAAGTGTGCGCTGTTCTACCTTTTTGAACGATTATTGTGTCATGCCCCTCTCTATGATGGTGGAGGATCCACCCTGGGATCTTGCCTACCACATTTGCTGCAGTACAAATTAATGTATGCAGCTTTGTATTTGTAAATTGAAGTGGGAGGCATACCGGGGCAGTGTCTTAACATAGTTCTTAATAGTTGTTAAGATAGTTCTACTGTTGGCAGCTTTTTAATGATTTGTAAAAGTAAAATTAGATTGACCCTGTTTCCATTTCTTCACCCACCTTTTCTTGGCTCGTGTTTGTTCAAATTCTATTGAAATGATGAAGAATTATATACAATGACATATGTTGTTCCAGAGAATTTAAAAAAAAATAAAGCGTGATATACATTTTTAGGTCATAAATATAGAGGCAATGTGAAATTAAGATGCATTAGTGTGTCTGTCATTCTGAATGGGCAAAATTCCAGAAACAAGACAAAGGACATACGTAGAAAAGCTAATAGTAAGGGAAGTAGTGTTTCTAGTATTATGTTTACCAGTGTGTCTGTGTGTACATGTATGTAGTCCTACATCTGTGGTCATCTGTCAAGTGTCAGTCTCTCCCACCTCACATACATGTGGGCACAAAACAAAACAACAGAAAACCCCAGAAACCTGGATGCAGTAACTGGGGCACCACCTTCACAGACTT
This sequence comes from Gymnocephalus cernua, assembly GCA_023631565.1. Classification (NCBI taxonomy): domain Eukaryota; kingdom Metazoa; phylum Chordata; class Actinopteri; order Perciformes; family Percidae; genus Gymnocephalus; species Gymnocephalus cernua. The sequence continues at coordinate 30,494,125 of CM042435.1, forward strand.
GTTTGGGAAACACACATTACTACTTTATTTTAGTAGAGAGGCCTTTACCTCTCCATCTTAGTCATTCTCCATATTTTTCTCATTGTCATTCTTTTCTTCCTCTCCCTCCTATCTGTTTGTATCTTTAGCTGTCTTTCTCATAATCTTTGTCCGCTCATTCGATTCCTTGCGGTTTCCCCAGCAGTGCGGGCTCTATCCAGCGGTCTATTTATTTTTCATATAAACCATTTCACTGCCCCAAAATGTGTTGTGACATTCACAACACATTTTCTACATGTGTGCCAGTTATTGTTGTAAAGAAAATTATAAATTGAGACAATATAGCAGGCAAATTGGAAGTGCACCATTTTTCCTTGTCACTAACAAAATAATGATGACCTGACAAAGCGGCCAATGGAGTTGGCACCTTTTGGGCAGCATTTACAAGCATTTGTCTGGTGTTTATTAACCACCAGACATTTTTCTTGGCAGGGTGGAAGAGCCCTATGAAACAGTATGTGGACCCATGGAAACTGAAACCTGCCACTGAAACAAATGTCAGTGGAAATCCAGCATTTGGTGGTCCACTCATCTCAGCAGGGTGCCTCACCTTCTGAATGTTAGGGTGGCCACTGTATTCCCCAACATTTTTGGGGATAATATTTCTCTGTTAGGCTTTATCTGGACTATGCCCAGTTGAGGGGAGAGCAGAGCAGAATATAAAGCGAAGAAAGAAAATGTCAGGAGAAGAAACCACAGAGAGGAGAGGAAAGGTGAGAAGAGCAGAGAGGAAAAGGGAGATGCAAAGAGGAAGTGTGAAAATCCATCCATTTCCTCCACGTCCATCATCGACCAGTTTATCTGTTATAGCCTGGACCCACCTCATTCAAACACACACTTTCTTTTGTCACTTCAATCAGAGAGTGCACACATTTGACAAGGAGTTAACATGTCACAAGGGATCCAAGTGTGTGGTCTCAAAGCTAAAGCTGCCTTTTCATTGTATGACTTTGTATGAAATTCACAGCTGCATTCAGTAGGTTTACAGGTAAATTGGTAAACTGCGATTTTCCTTTGTTCTTTTTAAAAAGCAATCAAGGCATCTCCATGGCTGTCACTAACTGCTTTGTCCTAATATTCCAGTCAAATACATTAATTAAAAAAAATGAAAGGAAAAAGTATCAAGTAGTAGAGGCGTAGTCGTGGTAGGGAGGGGTTGCAGTTCGGTGGGCTGGGGATCTCATCGCTGCTCTTTGCAGATGATGTGGTCCTGATGGCATCATCGGCCTGTGACCTTCAGCACTCACTGGATCGGTTGGCAGCCGAGTGTGAAGCGGCGGGGATGAGGATCAGCACCTCTAAATCTGAGGCCATGGTTCTCAGCAGGAAACCGATGGAGTGCCTTCTCCAGGTAGGGAATGAGTCTTTACCCCAAGTGAAGGAGTTTAAGTACCTTGGGGTCTTGTTCGCGAGTGAGGGGACAATGGAGCGGGAGATTGGTCGGAGAATCGGCGCAGCGGGGGCGGTATTACATTCAGTTTATCGCACCGTTGTGACGAAAAGAGAGCTGAGCCAGAAGGCAAAGCTCTCGATCTACCGGTCAGTTTTCGTTCCTACCCTCACCTATGGTCATGAAGGCTGGGTCATGACCGAAAGAATGAGATCCAGGGTACAAGCGGCCGAAATGGGTTTCCTCAGGAGGGTGGCTGGCGTCTCCCTTAGAGATAGGGTGTGAAGCTCAGTCATCCGTGAGGAGCTCGGAGTAGAGTCGCTGCTCCTTCACGTCGAAAGGAGCCAGTTGAGGTGGTTCGGGCATCTGGTAAGGATGCCCCCTGGGCGCCTCCCTAGGGAGGTGGTCCAGGCACGTCCAGCTGGGAGGAGGCCTCGGGGAAGACCCAGGACTAGGTGGAGGGATTACATCTCCAACCTGGCCTGGGAACGCCTCGGGATCCACCAGTCAGAGCTGGTTAATGTGGCTCGGGAAAGGGAAGTTTGGGGTCCCCTGCTGGAGCTGCTCCCCCCGCGACCCGACCACGGATAAGCGGACGACGATGGATGGATGGATGGATGGATGGAAAGGAAAAAGTAGGTTGTAGAAATATGTAATTGTCCAGTATACACAAACACCCAATATACTGATACAAGAGAAAAAAATAAAGAGACATTTTAGAGTAGAATAATCTGAAAAGAAATAACGAAAAAATGGTTATTAAACCATTGTTTGACTTTTTTGATAGTAACAAGCTCAACAATAACAGCTTTTTACATATTCGTGTCAACCAAACTTCACATACAAATAGGCATATTTGTGCTTGCAAGCATCTTGTATTTCAAGAGCAATGAAACGAACTGGAACAATCTGTAGAAACAAAGCCAGTGTATTTAACGTTATAAGTGGAAATTTGAAGTGACAAAAATCACAGATTTTACCATCAGCCACTTTTTCCACCATCCATCAATTCCTCACAAGTTTACTGTTTGGGAAAGGCCCCTCTTGTACTTTTGTACGTCCATTTGCAAGAGCTGTTTCATTAAATCTTGCAGTATTTCATGCCTCATACTGTCTTGTCCAACTGCCAAAGCTTTAACAAGGAAAAAGTAAACAAAAAAGCAATGTCCCTCTTGAACCCTGTGAAACAGGGTTGTGCTATAACATTGATTCATGTAAAATGCCTTGGCCAAGGGCAGCTTGATGGTATTTCCTGAAGGTGCGGAGAGCGTTAGTCAGTTATGTGTCCTTTCGAACATCTCTAAAGGCACAATGAGTAGGATTTTCCTGAAAAACAATGTATAGACAAATATAATCCCTCTCAAATATCCCTTATTAACCACTAGAAGTGTGTGGCGGTGTCTGTATCTGCACAGACCCTGCCCTCTGCCTGCTTTGTCTTATTTTTCTGTGTTTCATTTCTGGGCGTCGAAATCTATAAAAACGTAGCTACCAGGTGCCTGATCGTAAGCACTCATCCAAGAGGAAGCTACGAAAATGGCAGACACAGCGCTGAAAAAACACAAATACAGTGAGGTGAAATGCTAAGTGGATAAAGCTTGTTTCAAAACAAGAGTGAATCTTGGGGTTGGCTTCCACCTGCTGACGAGCACTGTAACCCTCGTTGAATGTTGTGTTGAATTTTAAATCATCCAATCCATTCATGGTTACTTGAGATAGCCGATATGTGATCTGATCGCCAGTCTGACAGGCTGGCTACATTTAACACGTAATTGGATATAACATATTATGCATATGCGGACTGGCTTCCACTTTAATCAATTAAAATGCCAGTTACACTTTACTTGAAGGTATCAACATAAGAGGGACATAACACTGTAATGAACGTGTCATAAACATAAACAAGTCATAAACGTTTCTGACATAACGCTTCTTTTAGTAAGTGTCATTCAGTTTTTGTCATGACAAGTTATGGTTAGGGTTAGAGTTAGGGTTCATGTTTCATGTGACAGTGTTGGAGGCGACAAAGGTCAGAGCAAAGTGAAGTCTCTGGGACCAGAGCAGACGCTCGTAAAACAATGTCTGATTATTTAAAGGAAATAAGCTGGTTTGACAATGGAGATGCAAGATATATGCTCTAGTCCAGAACATAGGACCTTCGTCCAGTATTTACTTTCTTGCTTTCTTCCAGACACATCTGACCAATAAGCGGAGTGAACGTTCTCGCGTGGTTTTTAATGGCGCATTTTGGTACACTTGGATTTTTCCAGGTGTGAAACCAAACCAAACCAAGGGGAAATCGCTCCAAGTTTACAAACTCATCAACTGATTTGGACCCAAAGCAAACAAACTATAAGTGTGAAAACGCCCTGCAGATGCTTATTTCCTCCCGTAAAGTCCCAGCAGCCTTGTAAACATTTCTCTTTTCTTTTGCACAGTGCCCTTTGAAGGTCCCCATGCTGGCTGAATAAATTGTGCCCTCTTCCAGTTTTCTTTCTTTTGTCTTTTACTGCATCTGGTTCCCATCATGCTTCCTGAGGTTTAGATTAAACCATCTTAAGTTTCCAGCTGCTGGCGAGCCTGTTCCAGTGGCTGTAACTTTGAATGGATGAACCAGAGAGGGAGAGAGGAAGTGACAAAGAGAAAGTGTGGATGGAGAGATTTGGGGGTATGTAGGGAGTAATAGAGAGAGAGATAAAGAGAAAGACAAAGAGATGAAGCAGAGGTCTTTCCATGTCGCGTGTCAGAAGTCAGCTACAGTCTGTTCAAGTTGAGGTCTCACATGATTGGCAGCATCCAGCTAACAACCATTTCTGTTTCTTCAATAGACAAAGACATCTGAACTTTTAGCTGTTAAAAAGATTATTGAATATTTATACTGTATCTTATTTCTACAGAAAAACCTACCTACATAGATTGGATGAAAACCTGAGTTCTCGTTTGCTCAGTCCTACAATTGATTCATGTTGAGATCTTTAAATCATTGACAGAATCAGTACAGCGCTGGAGACGTTGGTCTTCTGGATAATCCATAGCACAAACAAAAGCAGTGTTTCTGCTAATAATTCAATTCCACATATTGTTAGTTAATAATCAATATTATTCATCAGTGTTGTGACCAAGTCATGTTTGCTCAAGTCCCAAGTAAGTCTTAAGTTATTTTTTGGGGGCAAGTCAAGTCACAGGTTATGTCAAGTCAAGTCAAGTACTTAGTTAAGTCAAGTCGAGTCCTTAGTTAAGTCAATGTGAACCAGTCAATTCAGTTCTGATATTTGCATATCAGGCTAGTTAGCTAACGTTAGTTGTGAGTGAACAGATTGTATCAGGCTTATGTTAGATAACATCAGACCTCGTGGTAGGCACTTACCGACTTTTTCCCTGCGCGGACATTTTTAAATCCCAAACTGATAACTCGTGGCATAGACGCAGCCATTGTGGTGGTCTGGTCCGACTAATGAGGGTTTATCAGGGGTCTTTGATGTTATGCGTTGCCATAGCAAGGAGTTTGACTCCATAAATGTCCAATCATTACAATCACGTACAGGGGAGCTTTTTGAGTCGTCCAATCATGATTTACAGTTTGTGCTGCTGATGCTACATAGTGTACTTGATAGAGAGAAACGTGACAGCATAAAATTATATTATTTTATAGGCTATATAACAGCTAACATTCAAACCTATGAATACACGCAAGTCATTATGCCTCAAGTAAAATCTCGAGTCCACGTTGAGTCTCAAGTAATTTTTTTGTCAAGTCGCAAGTCATCAAAACTCAAGTCCACTCGAGTCCAAGTCTCAAGTCCACATCTCTGTTATTAATGTAGTGCTTATTGTATGATCTGATTAAATGACTCTAGGCTCCATGTTTGAGCAGTCAATGACTCAGTGTAGGCTGGGAACTGTTGCAAAATGTGTTGACAACCGCTGCACTAATGTGACACAGGTGCACTGTATATGTCTCGAGGAACATCCAAAAATGAATATAGATTTATTGCATAATATAAATGAAACTGGAAAACAGATGCAACAGCAGAGCCATCGCAGATTCAGTTGTTATAGCTGGTTTGCATGTCTTTCTCCTTAGTATGACTGTTTCAGCTGTACTAGTGACATCTGTTGGAATCAACTAGTAACTTTATATTCACTGTTGATGGATGCAAACTTCAAACTAATTGAGTAAAAAGACCACCGTGTATTGCTTTTACTTGTATAAAAGAGAAACTTATTGTCCTAGATTTTTTAAGTTTGTCTAACCAGTCGCATTTGAGTGACATAGTAGTTGGAAATGTGCCAACCGTTTTTAAGCAATTGTCATGTTAAGAAGAGTGTGAAACAAGACTGTTGCTATGCCCTTTTTATACTTAATATAATTCTGTTTTCAGTTAGTACTGCGTTGACAAAAGTGATAAAATTAAGCATATCAACGTCAATATGCATACTAAATTGATTTACACTGTTGTCTCGCAATGCAGTCCACGGCCTGCTGATTATTTTATAGATTAGTTGAATAATCAGTTGGTCTAAAAAACATCAGAAAATAATGAAAACTGCCAAAAGTGACAGCAAAAGTGTTTTGTTTTGTCCAACCAACAGTCCAAAGCCCAAAGATATTCAATTTACCACAGTATAGGACATAGGAAAGCAGCAAATTCTCACATTTGAGAAGCTAGAAATATCATATAGTTTTTTTGCATTTTTGCTTGAAAAAGGACTTGAACGATAAATCAATTATCTTATTAGTTACTTCATTACATGTCAAGGGCCTAATCAATCAATTGCTTTAACTCAACTATTCACAGTTCATTCACACAATTGTGTTCAGTGGTGCAAAATTCAAAACACAAAGAATAAAATCTTTTGAGAAACCTCTTTGTCAATTTTCCAAATGTTTAATTGGCAGTCACAGTCATTGTCCTCATGTCTTGTATCCTTTCTAGTTTCTGGTTTACTAACTACCAAAATAGTATACACAGTGTTAGTGCTGGGCGGTATGACCAAAAATTCATATCACGTTTTATTTTTTCAAAATTATGCCGGTTTTCCGGTTTTTGACGGGGTTTTTTTTCATGCATATTCAGATGTTCAATGCATTTTCTACTCGTTGAGAGAGGAATTACTGCAGTAAATTGACTTAATTGACTCATTACTCACCACTCTATTAAGCGGGACCATGTCTTTAGCTAGGTGGTTGGTGATGGAGTTTGTAATCTCGATCCACCGTTTGCTATTTCTGTCATAGCAGGTCCCTCTAGCAAACGCGTCTTTAAGTAACATTTGGCTCGACTTTTCTTTGGCTTTCCCCGTGTTACCTGCTGATGTGGAGGGCGCTGAGCCTGCTGACTTTAATTTCATACATTCTTGATATTCCAAGACGTGTTTGCAGCTGAGGTGGTGGAGCAAATTGCTCGTATTTTAGCCCGACAGCACTTGCATAAAACGGTTGTTTGGTCAACGTCGGATTTTTGGAAACCAAAAAACCTCCAAACAACAGACCCGGCGGCTCCTTTTTTTGGCACAAGTTCGTTTCTACTACTTCTGCAGCATCCATCTTCCGTGTGACATCCCTCTGGTGCACTGCTGTTTACCGTCGCTGCTTAGAAGTGCAGCATTTTAAAGGGTCCGTCTAAAACAGTGTCGCGCGGCGCAGCGTAATGTTCGTTCCGGACGTTGTGTTATTAAACACGTGACGAAAATATACACCGGTTTTCGGTATGAACCGGTATACCGCCCAGCACTACACAGTGTATACTTTAAATAATTTGCACACAGCTTTCAAACTCTCATGTTTACCTGCAGCGGCTGCAAAAGTAACATTGAAAGGACTTAAGTACAGCATTTGGTGATTCATTTTCTTCTTACATGATCAACATCTGCTGGCTATGCTAACAGGAAGCTGTCAGTCGCAGCCGTGTTAGAAACTAAACTATCAAAACAAATTAGACACAAACTTCACCTTTCCACAGTTTATTTCCTTTTAAAATAATTCATACAAATGCATACAGTCACAAACATATCTTTGTCAGGTTGTCAGTTTTGACCAAAAATAATGATATTTACTGTAGAATATAGAATATGTATACTGTATATTGCTACGCCTACTACTTACTACCATAAAGGGGACCAAGGTAGGCAACAGTGGACTGTGTGTTACTACCAGGGATGGAATTTCAAGGAGCACCTCGAAAAGCACCTAAAACGCTAGTCTGTTGTTTTTCACTTATGGCACCCTTCGGTTTGAATGAGGAATGCTTACAGTTTATATCAGGGAGTATAAGCAAAGAGTTTCTCCCCCACATAATGACAGGCATCTGGTGTGAAAAGATTAAGAGTAAGATTCAAACTATTGCAAGCATTTTAGGGCTGAAATCTGACAGTGATATTTAAATGTCACCTCAGTAACTTCTTTACTAGACAACCCTTCAGATTCTGGCCAGTAAGAACTCAGAAATACTCGCCAATGGGTCATGAAATCTCCATCCCTGATTGCTACTTTTACTACCTTCCCATGAAGAAGACCAGGTAAGCAACAGTGAACTGTTTTTACTAATCAGCTGCTGGTAGAAGGGGATCCTAAAAGCACCGTCACTTAGCTGGCCTGCTAACATCAACAACATGTGAACTGGAATAAATATTCCCGATATTGTACTGGTACGTAACATCAGCATCTTGTTTACATGGTGGCAATGTAACCAGTAAAAGCATAGATAACTGGTTGAGTTTGCTAGCTTCGATTTGAAGTCTAGTTCTTCTAGTTCTTAGTTGTTGTTATTTTACATAATGTTTAGTTGTGTATTTAGATGGCAGTCTTTGTAATGATGCCTTGTGAAGCGTACTAGTCACTACCCCTTCTCCCAGTGCTGCTTTTTTAGATACACATACAACCAAGTCACATTGACACAGGCAAGCAGAACACCATACAGTATGTACACATAGACATAGAGGCCACTGAGGGTGGTTAAACAGTATACTCAGGAAGGACCCATCATGAAATGTTAAAGGGATACTAATCAGTGCGTTCTGACATGCTATCATGAAACGCCTTTAGTTTGTTGAAAGTTTATCAAACTGACAAGCCCATAGAGTATTTTAAAAAGTCTTAACAGGTCAATTTGGGAGTGGATTAATAATATGAACATTTGCTTTGACCCCTACCTTCATGAACACAACTGTTCCTCATCACTCAGTAACCATTAACTGTCCTTCACTCAGTAACCATTAACTGTCCTTCACTCAGTAACCATTAACTGTCCTTGACTGGATGTGATATCTGTACAAGTGAGTTTAACTTCACATAGGAACCAAAAAATGTTGTTTGCAGAAAGCAGAGTAGTTGAATAATTGATATATAGAGTTTGTTGATGCAGTTTTTCACAAGTCTGTTGGTTGATTTGACAGATCCATAGCATAGCATAAAGCAACACACAATGTTGTGCATCATCTGTAAACCTTGGTGTTCTGAACTGTTCATGCTCCATGACTTGGAAAATTAATGTGTGTTAATAGTAGAAGGACTGGATCGTTAGACATGAATACGACAAAGTATTAACTTTTTATGAGACTGTTTTTAAAACTGTAAGCTTCTACAAACTCTCAGTGCATTGCCTTGTCCACAACCTGCTCCCAACCACTCTATTCAAATGGTGACTAGGGATGAAGTCGTTCCAGCCAAGCATACCATTACACCACCTCCCTACAGCCTTTCCTCCCGCAACCCCCTCAATTTGGGTCAAACATTTACATTAAGTCCCTAGAGCAAAATCACATGCCCCTTAAACATAACAAAGAAAAGCAAACATTAGATACATTTAACTCTTGTTAAAGTTATTTTTATCTAATGTAGCAGGACACGAAAAGGCAAGCAGGTAGAAAAACAAAAGCACTAAGTGGCATAAAAAGTAATTAAAAGAAGAAAATATATACCAACTGCGGAAACTTAATTTCCTGAGATGGTGTGCAAAAAGCTGCCTCTTTTTTTGGGGGTGGAGGGGGGAGTTCTTAATTTGGGGACACAAAACAAAAACAGATATTGTATTCTCAACCAGTTTGGCTACATAGAAACCCTTTTTTTGTTAAGACTGGAATACAAATAGCAGTATCTTCTTGGCGTAAGTCTAAAAACTGTACACAGACAGGTTACATTCATTTCATAACCTACTACTTTTGCTTGTACAGCAAACTAAGGAAAGGACACAGAAAAAGAGAGAAAGACATGAAACCCGCCCCTCTAACTTTGGACGCACTACAGTCTAAGACAGCAGAATTGGATTCTGTATTTTTTCTTAACAAAATAAACAGATAGTTATTGTATTCATTTTTTTTTTTTTTTTTTTTTACTTCTGACACAAACTTAATCATACTGTAGTTGTTATGTGAAGATCAACCTGTGGATCTTTACAGTCTTTCTCAGGACTTCTGGTTGGAGCAGAGGACAACTGTCTTGCTCTTTGATTAGAGCATCTGACAGCTACCCACTCCTCTTCATCATCCTGTTTATCATCATTATCATCATCATCAACTTCTTCTTCTTTGGAGTGTGAACTGGCTGCGAACCAACCAATTTGCCAGGGGTTGTGAATCAATTGTTATTGGGACCTCAACCTGTCCGTCTGACACTCTGTGAACCTGTCTGATAACAATTTGTCACTGGGGAACTTATCACTAGGATCCCGGTTGCCGTGTGTGTGTGTTCATGTGTCTGCTGCTACAGTTGGTCATTTGGATGCTGCTCTCTGTCGCCCTCTGGTGGCTTGACTGTATTTTGTCCAGGGGACGGGACATGAGGAGGGTGTGTGACAGCGGGCGGAAGGGTGTGTGTGATGGGCACAGCGCTGGGCACAATGCCTTCAACGGGTGGCGGGAGGCCGCCAGCTGGCAAGCTCACCACTCCTGGGGGATACCTGGAGAGGGAGAGGGAGACAGAGACGCAAAACTGAGTCATCAAAGTACAATTGAAACTAAAATTACAAATATGTGACCTTGTTTTGACCTGAAAAAAACACATTGCAGTAGGCCTCCATTCAAATTAGACAAGCCAATTGATTTTTAACATCTATAGCTAAAAAGCTACAATAATAGAATACTTTGACATAGTATTGTAGCCCACTTTAATATTGCATCTACAACCCCAAATCAGAAAAAGTTGGGACAGTATGGAAAACACAAATAAAAAAAGAAATTAGTGATTTCTAAATGTACTTTGACTTGTATTTCATTGCAGACAATACAACAGCACATAATTTAATGTGTTCCTCATGATTTTTATTGTTGTTTTTTTCAGAAAAACTAAATTCCTATTTTGGTTCTTGCAACACATTTCAAAAAAAGTTGGAACAGTAAAGCATTTACCACTTTGTAATGTTGCCATTCCTTTTCACAACACTTAAAAGACGTTTAGGGACTGAAGACACCAAGTGATGAAGTGTTTCAGGTGTAATTTTGTCCCATTCTTGCTGCAAACCAGTCTTAAGGTGGGCAACAGTACGGGGTCTTCGTTGTTGCATTTTGCGCTTCAAAATGCGCCACACATTCTCTATTGGAGACAGGTCAGGACTGCAGGCAGGCCATTCAAGTACCCGTATCCTCTTCCTCCGCAGCCAGGACTTTGTAATGTTTGCAGAATGTGGTTTTGCATTATCTTGTTGAAATATGCATGGACGTCCCTGGAAAAGATGTCTTCTTGAAGGCAGCATATTGTGCTCCAAAATATCTATGTACTTTTCAGCATTAATGGTGCCATCACAGAAGTGCAAGCTACCTTTGCCAAGGGCACTGACACAACCCCATACCATGACAGACCCTGGCTTTTGGACTTGTTGCTGGTAACAGTCTGGATGATCCTTTTCTTCTTTGGTCCGGAGCACACGGCATCCATTTCTCCCAAAAAATACCTGAAATACTGATTCATCTGACCACAGTACACGTTTCCACTGTGTGATGGTCCATCCCAGATGCCTCCGAGCCCAGAGAAGTCAACGGCGCTTCTGAACACTGTTAACATAGGGCTTCCTTTTGGCACAGTACAGTTTTAACTGGCATTTGTGGCTGTAACTACGTATTGTGGTACTTGACAAAGGTTTGCCAAAGTAGTCCTGAGCCATGTCACCATGTGGTGATATCGCTTATAGATGAATGACGATTCTTGATGCAGTGCCGCCTGAGGGATCGGAGATCACGGTTGTTCAGCTTAGGCTTGCGCCCTTGTCCTTTATGTACTTAAATTCCTCCACATTCCTTGAATCTTTTAATTATATTATGCACTGTTGAAGGTGAAATAAGCAAATGTCTTCCTATCTTTCTTTGAGGGACATTGTTTTTAAACATTTCAATAATTTTCTCACGTATTTGTTGGCAAACTGGCGATCCTCGGCCCATCTTTGCTCCTAAAGGACTAGACCTTTCTTGGATGCTGCTTTTGTACCAAATCATAATTACAATCACCTGTTGACATCACCTGTTTCAAATCACATAATTATTTAACCAATTTACCTGATTACTAGCCCTAAATTGCTCCTGTCCCAACCTTTTTTGGAATGTGTTGCAGGTCTGAATGACAGGAAAGGATGTATATTTACAAATGAAATTAAGTTGACCAGACAAAACATGAAATATTTTGTGTTCACAGTGTCTGCAATGAAATACAAGTCCAAGTACATTTAGAAATCACTACTTTCTTTTTTATTTGTGTTTTCCATACTGTCCCAACTTTTTCTGATTTGGGGTTGTACATAAAGTTTGGGGACTCAGAACAGACATATTTTTAAAAATGATTCAAATCAAAGCATCAGAGGATAATAAATGAAGACTTTTATTGCTAAGTATGGATCAAGCTCCATAAAAGGTTTTTTATAGTGTTACTACTTAATAAATATTAACGTCTTTAAGACTTTAAGCCCTCTGTTTTGCATCAAAGGGTTTCTATTGAAAGGTTAGTCCCTAAGCCGATATAGAGTTGTGGTTGTATTTTGTGTAACATTGGTGGAAAGAGAAGCAGTCTATTTTGGCAGGAAAGATGGGATTGGATTTGTGCACCATCATTTTCATGCATCAACAAAATACTGAAGTTAGGACTACAAATAATGATTATTTTCATTCTCAGTTAATCTGCAGATTATTTTCTCAATTGATCAATTATTAAATCTCAGTGAATGGTGAAAAATAACCATCACAAAGTTTCAGAGCCCAAGGTAACGCTTTCAGATATTCCATTTACTGTCATATGTAAGATATACTGTATAATAAAGGCAAATCCTAACAATGGAGAATTAAATGACAACTGATTATCACAATAGCTGCAGATTAACCATTAAATGGACTAATTATTTCAGCTGTACTGACTAATGCCTTGATCAGCCTTCCGTTTGGCCCTACAGATCAGCTGAGGACATCCCTACAGACTGACAACAATGTGTTGTTGTAGCAGCAACTCTGATGAATGCAGTATAACCTGGTTGAAATGTGGCCAAACAGAAAACATGCTGGCACTCTCTTATGCTGTGTGGGTATCATAGCAGTAACACAAGTAACATGCACTATATATCTGTAATTACATTTAGAAATCAATCTGCTGTCATTTTACATTTCTAACCGTCACAAAATGTATTTTCAAGACATTTATACACTTTACCAGGGTTTGGGGGGAAAAAAATCAAACTGCACTGACCACTACAGGTTTCTTTATCCTGATGATTATTACCTATAAGCCCCGTTGAGCTCGGGGTGGACGGTAGCTGGGTCAACTCCTGCCCAGTGGTTGTTCTGGGAGAGGAACTCCTTATTCACACAGTTCTTTAGACTGTCTGGGACACGACCTGACAAATAGTGAAACGGAGAAAAAGAAAAGGAGAAATATGAAGTGTTAAAACAGAAATCTAGTGTTCTACAATTCACACTGGGGATCTTGTTAGTGTTACTGCATTACATTTCAAAGCAGGTGTGATTTCATTAACCAAATTTCTCCAGACCACACAAACGTTAGACAAGATTTAACAGGCCAATAGTAAAAAGACAGAGCAACAGGGGAAAAAAGGAGAAAAGAGGGGGGAAAAAAGAGGCTGGACCCCACGAGTTTAAAGGGCTGTTTGAGGGTTAAGACTTGGTTTTAGGATTAGGGTTAGAATTAGGTTATGGTTAGGGTGAGGGTAAGAGTTAAGGTTAGGTATTTAGTTGTGATGGTTAAGGTTAGGTTGAGGTGCTAGGGAATGCATTATGTCAATGACGGGTCCCCACAAAGATAGTGAAACGCACTGTGCGTGCGTGTGTGTGTGTGTGTGTGTGTGTGTGGAAGGCGGCGGGCAGAAGAGAGATAGAGAAAGAGGAAACAGACGTGTAGATGCTACAGGAGCAGAGTTATTCATGTTATAACGTCGGCCCTGGTCACGATCGGAAACGAAGCAAGTAGGAAAGGTTAACACATTGAACATGTGCTTGTTGCCCCATGTGCGCTGATGCGCTCATCTGTTGACATTTCCGAATGCCTTCCAACAGTTGCTTAATAAAAGCGGGCTTTCCACACAAACAAACGTAGCCCACATGTGTCATTAGTATGAGAAAAAAAATGAGATTTTAACTGTGTCGGGCTCGGGTCGGGCTCGGACATAAATATCTCAATGCCTGTCGGCTCGGGCCAGGTTCGGTTACGGCTCTGTCGGACGCGGGCCGGGCTCGGACAGAAAAATTCTGCCCGATCCGGAGTCTAGTGTGCGTGCGTGCGTGCGTGCGTGCGTGCGTGCGTGCTACCTGTGATAGCCCTTCGGATCTCCCTGGCTGCCTCCTCTCTCATCTCCAGCGATGCCTGTTCGCTGTACCAGGCAGCGTGTGGGGTGCAGATCAGATTGGGAGCGTCCTTCAGCGGACCCTGACTGAAACTGACACATGTACACAGTGCAGTCAGTTACAGCTGTAACAAGATTATTTCATTTAGTGTTGACTAATTACTAGATTATTATTTTTTATGTAATTCACAAAAACACTTTATTATGTATTCCCTAAAAATAATTCCATCCTACTGTATATTATATAACACAGTATTGGAGTAATAGTTGTAAATAGTAGTGGAGTAATATTCCACAATACAGTATGCTCTGCTGATAGATAGATAGATAGATAGATAGATAGATAGATAGATAGATAGATAGATAGATAGATAGATAGATAGATAGATAGATAGATAGATATAACAGATAACAACATTACTCTTTATGTGACAAAAAACATAAAATCAGTGGGTGATTACCTAAAAGGCTCTGTCTCATGAACATCCAGAGCAGCTCCACGTATCCTCCCCTCCTTCAGGGCCTGAGCCAAGGCCTTCTCATCTACCAGACCCCCCCTGGCCGTGTTCACCAGGAACGCCCCCTGGCGCATCTTTAACACACATAAACACACATTCAGTCAGTTTGAAATACACAATAATTAATATAATATTAATTTTTCTCCCCATTAGTTAATTGTCTATAAATTAATTGCAAAATACATTTACACACACACAAAAGCTTAGAAAGCTGTTGTTCTTTACTTTTCTCTACTCTCAGTGAAAAGATTCCTAGTGAAACCTAACCATAATAATAAACATGTGCTACATTTTCTTTTCACTTGCCGCCCTCCAGCAAGGTCAGAAATAAATAAAAGTATAGCCTGTGTCTTGGGATGAAAATTGTCTTTAGGCTGAGCCCTGGAGTTGGAGGACAAACGGGTATGTCCTGAGTGTATCAGTCATCATATGAAGTACATGCAGTAGAGAACCTCATTCATCTGTATGTAGGTAGTGAGTAGAGTTTAGATTCTCTGCCCGAGCCCGGGCATCAGCATGCAGACCGTGGCGATCAAAGGGCCGTATTAATTAGGTGATCGAGACAAGAAAGTCTCCTATATGGTTCCAGGGCTTTGATTATGTTGCTGCCTTGATCTGTTACCCACACTATTCGGCTGAAGGAACTCTGGGTCGAGGTTTTTTGTTACGTTTCTTCATTCAGATCCATTTGCGATCCATTCCATTCTGAATAAAGTAAAAGCGCAGTTTCCGTGCTTCGTCCCTGTTGCATTATTCATTAAGATAATTCTAAACAGATTTCTGTAGTTACAACAACTCTGAATTGTAGTTGAGAACGTCAGTTGTAACGGCCCACGTATTAAAACATTGTCGGGTTTAAATCGGGCTCGGGCTCATAATTACAGTTAATGTGTCGGGCCGGGCTTGGACACAACGTGCACGGGCTTCGGTAGGGTCGGGCTTGATGTTTTGGGCCCGATCTAAGCTCTAGTAGTGAGCTTCCCTGGGTACCCACTTCTGTTTAGTATGTATGGCTATGGGATGTAGTAGATGATGTAGGGATAAATAAATCATTCAAGTGTGTGTATGTACTCAGTCATAAGTGTGTGTGTGTGTGTGTGTGTGTGTGTGTGTGTGTGTGTGTGTGTGTGTGTGTGTGTGTGTGTGTGTGTGTGTGTGTGTGTGTGTGTGTGTATACACGCTGCTGTTGCTCCACCTGTTTGATGGTGAAGTCGTTAATCAGGTGGTGGTTGTGTTCGTTGAGGCTGCAGTGCAGAGAGACACAGTCAGAGTGGAAGAGCAGGTCCTAAAGAAAAATACAGGAAAAGATGAATCCCAATCTTCTCTTTACACTTCATATGGTTGCTCACTACTGCAGGCTTCAGAGAGAGAACCAAATCATGTTTCAGATCTTCTGTAAACCAATTCTGTTTTGCATTTTTGTAAGTCAATAACCGATCTTATTATATGTCTTTATAACAAATACAAGTGTTATCATATATTATTGTTTTTTATTACTGACAATGTCACAATTACTGTAAATGTGCACAAGAGGGCGTCATTCCTTGGCTACATACAGAAGGCACAGCACCATAACAGTAAATGCACATTTGTCATGGTGGAGGTGGAGAAAGCAGTGTTTTGTCTGCAAAGAGAAAATGTGCCAATAGATTTTTTTCCCCAGTAAAAAGAATATTTAGTCTAAATTGGTTTAAATTCCATGGTAGTGCTGTGCTGGTGTAAATGATACTTCAGTCAGTGGCAGTCAAATCTCAGTGTTTGGTGTTTTAAGCCCCCAACGTCGCCTTCCAGGCAACGCAACAATGGTTATGTTTAGGGTTAAGGTTAGGGTTAGCTACCTGGAAGGCGACGTTGGAGGCTTAAAACACCATCGAGCTCAAATCTCATACTGGTGTTACGTGCAGAGCAACTTAATAGAAACTGAAACCAGTAATAATGATAACTTCATTTCTACAACACCTTTTAAAACAAAGTTACAAAGTGCTTTACAGTAAAAGTAAATAGAATTAAAAACAAAACAAGATAACATAATTACAACAATACCATCACCCCCACAGAGTGTGTGTGTGTGTGTGTGTGTGTGTGTGTGTGTGTGTGTGTGTGTGTGTGTGTGTGTGTGTGTGTGTGTGTGTGTGTGTGTGTGTGTGTGTGTGTGTGTGTGCGCGCGCACCTGTAGTGTGGTGACCCTTTGTAGTCCCAGGGATCTTTCTACACCGTCAGCCAAATAAGGGTCATAGAAGATCACATTGAAGCCGAAGGCCTTGGCTCGCAGAGCTACAGCCTGGCCTACTCGACCTAGAAATGCATGAATACACAGTCATGAAGGCACACAGACATTAATACACACACAGGAGCCTTTAGACAAATTGCATACACATAAATACACATTCAAATAGAACAAAAAACACAATTTGTTTGCATCTGATATTTCTTTTTTTTAGGTTTGCCTTGTACAAAATGGCATAATTATCTGGCTACAATACATGTGCTCATTATTATTGAAAAACCTTTCAGACTACAGGGAAGAGATTTGCAGTCGGCTTCTAGTTAATCCGCTTATATTTTATTGGCATTAACTCCTTAGGAAGCCAATTTAGCTGAGCTAAGGACAAAAATGGAAATGGAAAAGAGAGAAAAATCCTTTAATTAAAAACTTCAGTCTGACCAACCTCTATCAGAAAAAATAAACAAAATAAAAATCTTTTTAGATGTGCGACCAGCACAGCTCTATGGATGGTGTATCGTTCGGTCAGTCAACCACTTAAGTCCAGCCTGAAATATCTGATCAACTTTTGAATTGATTGTCATTAGATTTTGTACAGATATTCATGTTCCCCAAGAGGATGGATCCTAATGACTTTGATGATCCACTGAGTTTTACTCTAGCGCCACCAGCTGATTCACATTTTTTTTTATGTCTTTAACTATTAAATTCAGTACAGACATCCATGCCTCTCAGGGTGAATTTAATAGCTTGAAGTTAGTGTAAGTTTCTATTTCTACAATTAGTTTTTTGACAATATATCTATCAAACCAAAGACATTTCCATCAGCCTCAGCCGTGCGTTCTATTTAGTGCTAATATGTGATGGAAGAAGTATTCGGATCATTTCCTAAAGTGAAAGTATCAATACAACAATGTGAAAATTCTCTGTACAAGTAAAAGTCAAGCATCTAAAATCCTACTTAAGTAAAAGCACTGTATGGGCTGTAAGATGTACTTAAAGTCTCAAAAGTACTCATTCTTCAGTAAAATGTCCCCTGTGACTGATATATTATTATAGAATACATTATTAGATAGTTAATACTGATGCATCGATGTGTAAGCAGCATTTTACTCCTGTAGCTGCTTGGGGTGGAGCTAGTTTTAACTGCTTTTAATACAGTTAGCTAGTTTAGTCCAGTGGTTACCAACCTAGGAGTCCGAGTTTTATAACTTTAATAATGCATTGTATTTTATACACTTCTCATATGTTTTTAATGTAAAAATCTTAATCAGAAAAATAACTAGTAACTACACCTGTCGATGATATAATGTAGTAAAAAGTACAATATTTTCCTCTGAAATGTAGTGGAGTAGAAGTAGAAGTATCATAAAATGGAAATACTCAAGTAAACTACGGGTAGTAAATGTTACTCCAGTTACTTTCCACCACTGGTGCTAATTAGCAAATATGAGCATGCTAACAGGCTAAACTAAACATGGTAAACATTATACCGGCTAAGTATCAGCATGTTCCTATTGTGAGTACATTAGCCTGTTCACATTACCATTTAGCTCAAAGCACTGTTGTGTCTATATACAGCATTACAGAGCCGCTAGCTTTGCTGTAGACTTTTTCTTGTTTTTACAACAGTATGCTAAGCAGGTGTCACTGCAGAGGCAAGGCAAGGCAGCTTTATTTGTACAGCACATTTCAGCAACAGGGCAAGAGCAGTTAAAAGCAATTAAAAATATAAAACCCGATAAAATACAAGAGTAAAAGTTGCAGTTTAGGAAATGAACAATTATTCAAAGGCAGGCAGCATCAAAAAGAAAGGTCTTTAGCCTTGATTTAAAAGAATTGAGAGTTGCAGCGGACCTGCTGTTTTCTGGGAGTTTGTTCCAGATATGTGGTGCATAAAAACTGAATGCTGCTTCCCCATGTTTAGTTCTGACTCTGGGGAAAGAAGGCTGACTTGTCCCAGACGACCTGAGAGGTCTGGGTGATTTATAATGTAGCAGCAGATCAGAAATGTATTTGGGGCATTAAGTCATATGTATGTCGTGACTTACCGAGCCCTATAAGTCCCAGAGTCTCTCCTCTGATCCTCGCAGCTCCCGACGCCACCTCTCGGATTTGCTCCACGCTTTGAACCCGCGTGCCCTCCCGGAGAGCCTGGCATGAATAATAAATCATTATTACATGCAAATATCACACAGACAGCATGACAATTTAGACACAATCCAGTCTGCACTTAATGACCAAAGTCTAAATCCCTTTGGATATTGTGATCATGGTTAGAAAGTATAAGTCTAAATAAGTATTACTTATAACTGATTTGAGGAACAAATCATTTTACTGTACCTCTTCTTACATCAACGTCTTTCAAATACAGCAAC
Source organism: Gymnocephalus cernua (assembly GCA_023631565.1). NCBI lineage: Eukaryota > Metazoa > Chordata > Actinopteri > Perciformes > Percidae > Gymnocephalus > Gymnocephalus cernua. The sequence continues at coordinate 30,513,444 of CM042435.1, forward strand.
ATTCTAAAGAAAATGAAACGTTTCAATTTTGCTGATTTGTCATTAGATAATTATTGGTAATTGTCGAAGCTAAAATTGTGATAACTGAATGTACACCTCTAGCTAACACATTTAGAGTTAGTTCATTTAAATCCAAATTAATTTCAGTCCATTTATCAGCCACACAAGGACACCAACCTGGTGCAGCCAGGTGATGCGTCGGTACAAGGTGAGGATGTGACACAGTGTGGAGTCCGCCGTCTCCTCCACCGAGGCTGCTGGCATATTGCACACAGCTATGCCTGTTGGACCGGAAAGCAGATAAGGATTAGTAATAGCTTTTTTGGGGCCATTTGATGAAGTTTGGGAAAGCTATTTTGGTGGAGAAGTGCAGACTTAAGATGTTGTGTCAGCAACTTTTTCTACAAACACTACTTGCAACTTTCAAATTGCAGAGCCTCTTGGTGGAGGGTGATAGGGGATGTTCTGGCTGTTTTTTATGTAAATAAAAGGTTTTACTGACTACTTTAAATATAAATATTGGATGCAAACATGGAAATACCTAACAGAAAAACATTTTGGGAGATTGGGTGAATTAGCTGTTGAGCATTGGCGGAATGTAACTAAGTACATTTACTCAAGTACTGTACTTGCGTAAAATTTTGAGGTAGTTGTACTGTACCTGAGTATTTCCATTTTATGCTACTCCATACTTCTACTAGAAGTATGGAGTAGCATAAAATGGAAATACTCAGGTAAATGTCATATACATGTGTATATGACATCTTAAGTTACTAGTTACTTTGCAGATTATTAATACAAAATATAAATCAACTAATAAATGATTTACTTTATTTACTACGAGTAAGATTTTGAATGCAGGACTTTTACTTGAGTAATGAGTGAATATAGTAGAAAACAAAACTGTCTATTTCTTATAGCTTGATTATGCATATAAATGCAATCACAACAGTTAGAACAGCAGACAACATCAACAATGGCTCTTTTCCATTTAAGTGTGCCAGTTATCTAGCCGCTCAATCGTGTTTTAAGCCGCTAAGACGACGTTGGGGGCTTAAAACACCAAACACTTATCTAGCCCAGCATGACTCTGGCTCAAATAAGAAGCCAGCAGCCTGCTGTGAAAGGTGCTATCAGTAGCTCTGGGGTTAAATGGCAAGTAATTAAAAGTAATTAAAAGTCATATGTGACTAAACATGCCATTAAATAAACTATGTTAGTAAACAAGCATTCTGGTTTGAGCTATATATATATATATATATATATATATATATATATACACACACACACACACACACAACCCCAAATCAGAAAAGGTTGGGACAGTATGGAAAACACAAATAAAAAAAGAAAGTAGTGATTTCTAAATGTACTTTGACTTGTATTTCATTGTAGACAATACAACAGCACATAATTTAATGTGTTCCTCATGATTTTTATAGTTTTTTCTTTCCAAAAAAACAAAATTCCTATTTTGGTTCTTGCAACACATTTAAAAAAAAGTTGGAACAGTAAAGCATTTACCACTTTGTAATGTTGCCATTCCTTTTCACAACACTTAAAAGACGTTAAGGGACTGAAGACACTAATGAAGTGTTTCAGGTGTAATTTTGTCCCATTCTTGCTGCAAACAAGTCTTAAGGTGGGCAACAGTACGGGGTCTTCGTTGTCGCATTTTGCGCTTCAAAATGCGCCACACATTCTCTATTGGAGACAGGTCGGGACTGCAGGCAGGCCAGTCAAGTACCCGTATCCTCTTCCTAAAGGACTAGACCTTTCTTGGATGCTGCTTTTGTACCAAATCATAATTACAATCACCTGTTGACATCACCTGTTTCAAATCACATCATTATTTAACCAATTTACCTGATTACTAGCCCTTAATTGCTCTTGTCCCAACCTTTTTGGAATGTGTTGCAGGTGTGAATGACAGGAAAGGATGTTTATCAAATGTAATTTACATGTCGTTTATCTGACGCTTTTATCCAAAGCGACTCACAATTACTATATATATCAGAGGTGCACACCTCTGGAGCAACTAGGGGTTAAGTGTCTTGCTCAGGGACACATTGGTTGATGTATCGTAGTGGGATTTGAACCCAGGTCTCCCACACCAAAGGCATGTGTCATATCCACTGCTAGTTCCAAACTTAAACATAAACATGACCACAATATCTACATTTTATTAATACTGGTGACCCATATTACTATAACACTGTGTAGGCTAAAGCAGTAGCATAGGGCACTGGAAGCAAATGATGGTTGTGTTAAAGGATGATGTTTATGTACTTAACAGTTAAGCAGAACAGTGCAGCATATGGCCAGCACAGACTCTCACTTCCTGTGTGTGTGTGTGTGTGTGTGTGTGTTTGTGTGTGTGTGTGTGTGTGTGTGTGTGTGTGTGTGTGTGTGTGTGTGTGTGTGTGTGTGTGTGTGTGCGCGTGCGTGCATGTGTTGTGTTCGTGTTCTCACCCAGTTCCCCGGCAGATTTGATGTCAATGTTGTCATAGCCACTACCGATGCGCACGATGATGCGCAGAGCTTTAAACTTTTCTAGGTCTTCTCTCATCAGAGTAATGGTGTGGTACATCAGAGCTCCTACGGCTTCATTCAGCACCTGCATACAGACAATTTTAGTTATTTAAATCATAGCTATATAGCAATATGTGCTTGTGAGTGTATGTGAAACATCTAAGTGTGTGCAGCCTTACTTAACCTGTGTGTTTGCAGAATAATAGGATTGTGCTTTGAGTACACAACAGTACATATGGACAAAATGTAAAGGTCGAGTCATAAGCATTTGTTTGTGTAGGTGTGAGCAGAAGTCGAGCGCAGCTTCGCGGAAATCACTTTGAGTGAGCAACCAGTAACAGTCACAGTGTTTCCATAAACTCAGTATTCTTCAAATGAGGGTTTTTTTTCTCCAGGAAATGCTGTTTATATCGTTCTCACATCCTGTTCTTTTAATATCCCTGCCAGCATGGAATGACTGCTTTTCCTGAATATTACCATGGAAACGAAATTTTCATAACCACAGGAATCGAGAGTAGGTGTCTCTGCATCTAACAAAACTGCCTAATATCAACAGGAATCTTACTCACATGGGATCCTCACTGGCTCCTAATCAGAATGACAGTTTTTTTGTTTTAATTGAAATATGAAATATAGTCACTCAAAAGCAGATAAAAAATTGATCATCTCATAGAATGGGAATACGTGATGTGTGTGGAATCCAGTTAAGTCATCTTTTAATTGGTTCTCAGTTAATCTTACAATATTTTTCTAACGTTGCCAGCCCTCCTCCTCGTGTGTGTGTGTGTGTAAGAGAGGATGAAAATGGCATGGGGTTCAATTACAATAAAGAAGCCCTTTTAATTACACAATGAGGTGGCTGTTTACTAGAGAGACAGAGAGAAAGATAGTGAGCGAGGGTGAGCCATCTGTTTCTTCCACGCTGTGGCCTACTGAGCGCGCTCACAGAGAGAGTGTGCCTGGCAGACACCCAGAATGAGACGTAACCCTGCCAGACATACAAACCTACTTACAATCCATAGTGGCTGTGGCAAGATCTGAGCCTGGCCCACATTTTAAGTTTGCTCTCTTCTTTAATTTTCTTTCCTTATTTTTTCTTTTACTTTTTTTGTCAGCCTTGGATGTTATGTTTTTTTTTTTTTTACTATTTAGCTGTGACTACCTCTACCATTGTTCATTTCATGCAAATTGATGTTGCTCTCTAAAAACATACTCACTTCCTTTTCCAGAGAATTTTTAGCAGCACCAGATGTTAAATAAAAAACATGTATCTACACTATCATCTATCAATTACAGCAAAGGTAAAAGCTTTATGGAACTGCTTGCTGAATCCCGTACCCCTTGTATGATTGTTGCATTTATTTATATATTCCCGGGGCAGGTTATGATCTTACTTACAGTGCGTACATGTGTGTACATGATCTACTTAAGTGTGTTACCTTCTCGTGGATCTCCTGTGTAGACTGAGCGTCACAAAAGGCCACGGTTGCTACGTCTTTCAGGATGGGCATCTCCACAGTGCAGTCTCGCCCGTCCAGCAGCGCCACCAGCGGGCGCGGATGCATGGGCCCATTCATAATGGGTGGCCTAATGCCTACACAAAAAAGAGAAAGAAAGAAAAAGTGTCAGATGGGCAAAACAAAAGTGGCAATGAAGAAGATGGAAAATACAAGTACAAGTCTTCATTGTCAGAGGCAGTGTAGAATTACATTTTATCAGCACATTTTTACACCTGCACAAAAGCAATCTCCCACAGAGTAATTAGAAGTCTTGTATTGTGGGAAAAAAGGTAATTTATTATTACAGGCATACATTAATTTGCGGGGTCATATCTTCCAGCATTTCTTGTTGTCAGTTATGAAATCTAAAACTGAAGATGATATGCTGTTTCTCATGGGTACAGATGATGTCCTGCTTCATCTACATCCCATAATGTTTTTGCTCCAGGCTGATACAGTTGCTATGACAACTGTGTAACAGTAAGCATGGAGGATAAAAAATCTCCAAGAACTGGTCGTTTTTCACAGCTGTTTTTCTCCTTAATACTTTTAAAAGGTTTTATTGCTCCAGTTTATTTATTACAAACTTTTTGATGAAGTTTGCTGACTCTTTGAAACAGGCAGTAATTAAGAACAAGGAAGGAAAAACATGCCCTCGAAAGTGCCCTCAAACGTTCAGGATATCCCTGTAGAATTAAGATAAGGAAGCAAAAAACACAATCATAATGAGAAGCATACTTTTGTATTTCATCCTGTTCACATTGTTTTAATTACATAGTCAAATATTCATGGAAAATGTAAGTGCTCGCCTTTGTGCACCACTGGGAGCCACTTACTTTAGAAAACTTAGACTGAGCATGAAGCATGAAGCTCTAGATTATGTCTCAATTGTCTCTTATGTAGCATATCTTGGTTGAAATTGAATGTTAAATTACGACAACATGCAACAAAAATGTGATATTTCACAGCTGAAAAACCATCAAAATGTCACTAAAAATGATAAGTCGGTAGATATGGGTTAGGTACGGCAGTTCAGGAGATGGTAAGATACAGTATGTATCATGAGAGACAGCCAGCATTTTAAATCTGACTGAAATCTGTCGATAAAAGAGTGAACTGCTTTCATGTTTTAAAATCATCTCTTCAGATTAAACCATTACCCTGATAGTGCTGCCAGGCCTAAAAGGAGGATAAGTGGCATTTAACAAGGCAGATATGCCTGACGGCCCCACTAGTGGGCTGTTGCTGAGGTTTAACAAGAGCGGTGGTCCATGGGAGTTGCATTAATTAGTTTTCCTCCTATTTCCTCCCACTGCAATCTGCTTGGATCTTGTGGTTTATCTCTCCTTTCATGTAACTGAAGGGTTAATCATTCCAGATCACTGACGGACATAGACTGAGAACAAAGACATCTGAAAGACAGACAGATGTAGATTTAAAGGGACATCTAAGGCAGTGTATGCAATTGGGTCTGCAATTGATCTGCAAAGTTTTGACAGCGCTCTAAAACACTGTAGATGAAATAAGTGCAGTTATGCCTGTTATTGCTGATGCTGACTGTACCCATCACTCATCTCTGACTTTTTTTTCTCCATCTGAGACGTGCGGGCTGACATCTCATATCAGTAACCCCGTCTGTCATTTCACTCAAAATATTCAACCGTAAAAAAGAAATTGCGAGATGAATACACAATTGGCATTCTGTCAGTTTGAGACAGTTTTCCAGTTGCATGGGCTAACATCATGAGAAAGTAGCCAAATCATTAAACCAGTCATTTCAAAATCAGCATTCTACGGCCTCTACATTGTTTTGAATGCCAAGGATCCCTGAAAATCAGACTTGCAGACAGAAGCTTGGCAGCTCCAAACCCTCAAATTAGATTGGAAAACCTGGGCAGGGTAACTGAGAAACACTCTTCCCTCAACAGCTATCATTAAGTAGCCCCTGAGCCATATAAATTAAAGGAAAAATCCTTTCCAGAATCATACCTATTCTACCAGCATATATCATATAGCATATCATACATCATATAGCATATTTATTTCTGATTTACAGTGCTTTCCAGTTGTGTTTTTGTCATGAAGCTTTGTACTTTACCGGTTTTCTTGTACTTCATCTATTGTATATTTCTACTTAATTTACTGACTTCACGTTTCCCTGAATGCCCTTTCACAATCTTCAGAAAAGAGGTGTTAACGTGATGCATTTACAGTGATAAAAATGCACAGGGATTTTCTGGTTTATTAAATCCCTTTTGCAAATGCAACATGACTTGTGGTTGAATGAGAACGAGAATCTGTCTCTTCTGCAATCGATCGATTTCTTCTTGTATGACTGTTAAGCATTGGTGCAAAATAGTTTAGCGAGACGCCACTACTTTCTGATTTTGGAGGCTGGCATCAGTGTTTTAAATAGCAACATGTTTTACAGCTGATAAAATAATTGTTGTTGCATGGACATGATGTCACATCATCTACATTTAGCCAGTTACTAGTCGCTGTTATTTTTAGGCAATCTTCCTTATATCTGCTCTGGTGGTGCAGCTCAGTGACCAGAAGGTGGGGACTGTGCTGTACTGGGCACCTCCCAGGACTGAATATAGATGTATAAAGTATAACTTCTGCATGAATAACATGAATAACAAGCAGGGAGGTACTGAAAAAAATAGCATGCAATAAACTTCCCAGGACAGATGTAGATGGATGATCTTCCTCTTTCTTGTCGAAAATAAAATCTAAAAAGATTTAGCTCAGACTTGCAAACGGGGTGATTTAAAAAAAAATTTAAACTCAGTGTTTTTCTCTGTTTTTCAGTGAGTCAGTGTGCATGCATGGGTAAATAATGTATACAGTTACTGTACATGCATGTAAAAAGGATCAAACTTTATTCTTAATTGTCACATACACACAGTACAATTAAGTGAAATTCTATTACTGCATTTAACCCATCCTAAGTATTAGGAGCAGTGGACAGCTATACATACAGTGTCCGGGGAGCAACTTGGGGTTCAGTGTCTTTCTCAGGGACACTTTGACATGTGGCCGGATGACCTGGGATTGATCCGCCAACCTTGTGGTTGTGGGCAACCATTTTACCTCCGGGCCACAAGCCACCGCGTATGGTTCATTCTCCAGTGTGCTGCAGTGTTCAGGGGTTTGGCTATAATAGAAATGTATTCAGAATCTGAAAAAAAGGGTTTATGTTATATATTTTATATTTGAAACGTCAGTATTTAGATTTGATGTACTATTTTTGGTGAGAATACTTTTAAAATACCTCACTGCTAATTTACAATTATGAGCTATTTTTAAACCGGCATGCACATACTTCCTGCATGTATCAGGCAGCAGTAGAGCAGAGCGTTGGAGAGTATACAAAGAGCCATGTTACTGTAGCCATTATTGGTATTATTGGTAGTATTGGTACATACATTTAGAATCATGAATTTAACACTGATATTTGCACCTAAATTATTATTATTGCATATTGTTTTAGTTGCAGAAATTTACAGTGTTTGACCCTCATTAGCAACTTAGAAATGTATCTATATACTTATTATAAGCACCTGTATTGCATCTTTGTTAAGGGTAACAGTGTGAGCTAAATGTCTAAAATCCTGGTTTTGCTTACAGCATTTTGTAGTACTGACAACTTGAACCTTAGTGTATGAAGATAAAAGCACTTCCTATGTGCTTCCACTCTTGAAACAAAACTAAAGGATGATAAACACTATGATTTTGCAGCACTCAGATGCTGCAGAGAAGCAAAGGCAGCCCACAGCTTGGCACAATCCATCGCTCAATTTCTGTATTGTCTTCTTATCCTCATCGTCAGATTACAGCATGAAACCTGATCTGATGAAGCAGCCCCCACAGCACAGTAAGACCAATAAGGGGAAACTCAAATCCTGCTCACAATGCCTTATGTGAGCTGGCAAAACAGTAGCTTTCCATAATAGGATTTGCCTGGAGGCCATTGCACTTACACATCAATACAAAATCAATGGTGCATTGCTGAGAAATTGCAATTCAACAACAGCAAAAAGTACTCTCAGGCCTTCAACACAACCGTCATTGTAACTCAGATGTAATCATAAGTAGTACACTCGCCTGTAGGCGCTGCACTCTACTGTATTTTGGCCTACAGACTTTTTTTTAAAGCTTTCATTTAAGCAGAAACTAATGGGAATAAAGCGTGACTTAGCAATGTCATGTGTAATCAAGTAGGCATGATGTTCACTTGCACAAAGTAAGGAAATCTGGTCGGTCTAATCAGTTGTGAAGCAGAGTGGCATTTTTGGAAAGTAACAGAGATTCCAGACATTTCTCTGACTCACACTCGGTCAGAGTGAGGGAGGAAATAGCTTTCATTCCAGCACCAAGCATGACCTTGGGAGGACCAGCACTACTGACTGCTGAGTAGTACTATATGATAAAACACTTATCCATTCTATCTCTGTCTCCCCAACACACACACACACACACACACACACACACACACACACACACACACACACACACACACACACACACACACACACACACACACACACACACACACATACATACACAACATCAGCACAACACTGTGAGTAATAATGCACGCTCTCTATACCTAAATCAAACTAACTCAAATGGCCATTATCTCCAGGTCTCTTTTATTTAATGTATTTTCTGGCTTTCTTGCCACATTAAACACTCATTAAATTCTTCATTATAAGAAATAATTGCATAGACTTTACTCTTCTGAGTTCCTAAAATCTAAAACCCTGTATTTGGTCAACATTTTGAGGCAATGTAGTAATAGTGTTTTGCAGCCACAGCAACATAAAAAATGGGAAGAAAAATAATTTGGTGAAAATTGTTCATGCAAATTAATAATCATCTGCATGGTAACAACTCTGCTTTTGCAATATGTGCTTAAGGACCTGGGACTCTAAATGACACCCACAATATGCAAACTACGTCCCTCAGGAAATTTGTAATCAGACCAAAATTATGCTAAAGTTGTTTGACTGACATTTAGAGATGGAAAAAGCATCTGCCAATGACTGCTGGGACTAAATCATGCAAGCCAGTGAGAAAGCCCGGCAGCCTGCCTGTATCCAGCTGTCATTGACCAGCTCATGAGAACAGCTGGATTTTTTGTCCCAGAGGAATGAGACAATGTTTTCAGACTGTCAGTCAACAGAGACAATGTCAAAGATCTTCATGTGTTTTAAATGTGCAGGTCACTGGGAAGTCTGCCGGCCTTAATAGAGAGTGATCTGCCAAAACAAGCTGTGAGTCCGTGGTTTTGACCGGCACTAAAGAACCACAACAACAGTGTGTGAAATCACCCACTCGAATAACAAGGGGTTTCATTTCCAGAGCATCTGTGGGTCTAGTTTGGTATAACAAACATTGTACTATAAAAAAAAACGGTTAAACTGAAACAATATGTCAATTAATCAATTAGTCAAAATATAGTTTTCTCAAAGAACTAGCTTGAAGTAATTTGTCAAGCAAACAATTCCAAGATCCCCTAGTTCATGACACACAGACCTTTGAAATATTATGATCAAATCTTCCTGAATTAAATCTCTTTTCGGCCCCTTTTTGAGTTAACTGAAAGTGAACCTCTGCAACATGAGACATTCACATTTCAGATACAGTGTTTGTATTTTTCGCTTTGCAGAAAAGAGGAGAATGTTTGTTGTCGGCACCTGTGATCAGTCAGCCGCCTGCAACTGTAGCAACCCACCACTGAGCCACAGCATGGCTGATTTATAATGTCCCTGGCTCTTCTGCCAGGCAGCAACATGGCGTGGTGAAAAAGCCCCTGTATCCTTGTCTGTCACCGCCTCAGTGTTGATTTCGCCATCCCTTCTTCTCTTTTGTCGATTCATTTTCAGATCTCCATCTCTCATTTCAGTCTTGTTTACCCAAGGCTTTCTTTATCTCCCTTGCCATTTCCTTTCTTTTCTCCTGTCCTGTCTATCTCTCTAGCGATAAGAAAAGCCACGCTTTTATATCATTGCTGTATTTATATGCTTGAAAACGCCTGAATGTCTGGGTTAAAGTGTTCAGGTAGCATGATGTTTCTGCTGTCTTTTGTTCTTTCTTTTTGTCTCTCTCCACCCACACTTCAACACACACACACACACACACACACACACACACACACACACACACACACACAATACAAGGTCTTAATTTGCAGGTACTGTATCAGCAAGCCAGTTCAAGGTTTGTCAGCTTTTTGTTCTCCGCACTAAAGACACAAGCAGCAAAGCAGACAGAGAGATGAACAACTCTGGGTATACCAGCAACCATTTTTGGCAGCAGCTTTGTTGTGGCGACCAACTCAGAGTCAAAGTTTGAATATGCAGATTTTAGTTCCAGGTGTACTGTTAATTCACCTCTTTACATATTTACTGATCTCTCTGTTTTAAAGCATTTCTACTTGCATTTTTTGTTAGAAAGAAGGTGAATAGACACAAGCTATGCTTTGAAAACACCCTGTTCAGATTTATACCTATGTAACTACAAACTACATAGGTCTAGATCAATAAAGCTATACAGTTAACAGCACCCACACACACACCCCCGCACTGAATAAGATGCCATGAGAGTCACAGACAACATTGCAGGCTGGATATGCAGCCTTTTCATGTGGTGAAACACATCATTTCCATTAAAAATACTAACTAATTTCATTAGATTGTGTAGTGATATACAGTATATTTTTTCAACCTCTAAGCTTCTGATGGTGATGCAAACTTAACAACCTGAAAAGAGGAAAATAGCACTTCACCACACTACATATCAAGTGTGATTGGTGTCACTAGCAGGCACTACTAATTTGTGAGATGTGATGAACCAAAAAGGTTAAGAAGCACAGTCTTAAACAATACTTGCCCTACATGAACTACTACATTTAAATACAGGCTTTAACTGGATTATTGAATAGCCATCTTGTGATAGTGGATTAACTGGTAATATGCTGAAGAAAGTCACAATCATTTTGAATGCTCAATTGGATTGAGGTCAGTTACTCTGGAACAAATGTGCACCATTAATGGATTATTAAGGCTATGAGGCATCTATTGTATTGTAAATTAAGGGGTCCCAAACTGGCATCCAGGGACCCACAGGGGGTCTTTAAGTGGGTTCCCCATCAAAATGAAATGTGTTTAATTTTACATACTTGTTCCATTTATTAGTCAGTATGGCTGTTTATTACTGTGAATATGAATAACTTATAGTTGAGAGGATTGGGATGCCTAGATGAGATTTATTTTATACTCTACAGCTCCACAGTCAGTCAGCAGTAGCAGATGTACATACTGTACACATTTAGTCTACCACGTTTATTTTGTTTTCAGATCTTTGATGAAAAAACAAGGTGCTGATTTTAAAATATGAGACTGTCACTGTTTAAAATGATAGAATGAATAAAAAATGACAGTAAAAACATTTTAGTGCAGACAAATGGATATAAATTCATGTCTGATGACATCAATAGCAAAAATGTGCCAGCTTGCAGACTGCTGTCTCTAAGTGCCTGCTACATGGATAACAGCTGAGCAAGTTAGGGTTATGACTATGCTGACATATGAATTAATAACAACTACAAATAACTGTCATGCTCCTCAATACATATACATTTTCCTTTTTGAATAGAGTCCAAGTGTAACAAATAATATTGGCTAACTATCATTGCACATGTCATGCCTTAAAATACCCAGCCTCTCGGTAGCGGCTGTTAGATCTTTTACTGCTGCTTCCGTCGAAGCCCAAGCTTTTTCTTGTGTGCATTACATATAAGAGACTAAGCCTTTCAATGGTTGTCAGTGCGCACACTCTTTCTGCCGAGCACTTAATGCTTAATAGATTTCTCAGTGCTGTCAATTATACCTGCTTAGGTGTCTTTTTTATTTTAAAATAGTCAGATTTATGAGTCTCAGCTTATTTTAAATGCTCAATTCAAAATGCTCCTTTGTAATGGAGGTGTAGTTAAAATTAAAATGTGAGCAATGTTATATAGAAACTGTGTGTACAATAGTAGGCACAAATTTATAATAAAAAAATACTACGTAACATTCTCATAACAAATCTTTAGTGTTTTGGATATGTAAGCCTTATGAAAAGTTTTTATCTTAAAGATAAGACAACAATCCACTGAACCATTACTCGGGTGTGTTTCATGACATAAATTAATAGTACTTTCAAGTGTGTGTGTGTGTTTGGGGGGGGTGTCTAAATTGGTAACATGTCACAACATGAGCAGTTCCTCCTTTGACATAATAAAGTGTCTATATGGAACCTTCTGGTGGAAACTGCCTGGAGCTATTAAGCACAGTCACATTACTTGTTACCTGTTAATCAGTTTATAAATTCATCCAATACTAAATTCATACACAAGTCTAATTATGCAAACAAGTCTCCAACTGAGCACTTGGATTACATTTTAGTATTTTGTTTAGCAAATACGATTTATATAAGTGATTAGGAGAGAGTGACTGGCGAGTGTTTGTCAGTCATCGAGGCCTTTCTAATCAGATTAAACATGAATCAACGCATCCATCAATCACCAGGGACAAAACACTGATTTTAAATCAGCCATGAAAGGTTCAACGATCTCTGCTGTGTGCCAAAACAGATCCTATGACCAGATGACTTTCACAATTATTGACTGGCAGTGATTTGTGCATGAGCATCTTAAAACGGGCAATCCTCCCTGAACCATAATTCTTAGTTGTTATTCCTGTGACCTTGGATTCTTCTAGCTGTTAGGGCATAGTGTGGACAGATGTGGGGATAGCTCCCGAAGCAAGTAAGTACAAGAAAAAAAGGGACAGAAAAAGATCAGAGCTGCAACATATTCTTTGATGTCATCAAGAGACACAATCCGCCTGTTGATGACATCACAGATTACAATCCCTACAGTTTGTTTTGGGAGAAACGACTTCACAAACCCAGATTTAGGTGACCACAGATACAGTGATTCAGCTTTAGGGTTGATGATCATTTATCCTCACACCCTCCTCTTCCTGCTCCACACCCAGCCCCCCCCCCCCCCCCCCCCCCCCCCTCTTATTCCTCAGCAGCCCTACCTTGATCCCATTTTTCTTCCAGCCCCTATCATAAGTAGAATCTGTCACCTGCGTGTGAATCCGGCTGTGTGAATACATGTGTATACTTGAATGTGTGTGTGTGTGTGTGTGTGTGTGTGTGTGTGTGTGTGTGTGTGTGTGTGTGTGTGTGTGTGTGTGTGTGTGTCAAGGCAATCACTCTCCGTAGAAGAAGCACAATGAAAGGGAAATATGTGTCATGTCCTTGCTAGCCCTCAATGGAGAGACAGATCTATTTCTGTCGCCACAAATGGAGGTGTTCAAGCAGCCTTCAATAGCAGAGATTTGCCTCTTCACACACACACACACACACACACACACACACACACACACACACACACACACACACACACACACACACACACAGGGAGCTAGAGAAAAGGCTAACCATTCAGAGAGAGGCTGAGCGATAAAAAAGATAATAGAGTGAGCGAGAATTAAGAAGAGAGGGAGGCGGAGGAAACGGAAAAAGGGAGAGGAAGAGAGAGAAGGGGGAGGGGAAGAGGAAGGCAGAATATTGTACACTGAGTTCATAAATATTGGCACAGACACACACACACAGTTCCCACATAAAAGCAGAGTGCTAGTTGTTTACCTAGAGGCATGCCTTTGTTGAGGAGATGTGAGCTTCCCATGGTGTGTTCCCCAGCTGGCCAGCACACAACAGAAACCTACAGTCTTCACACAGCAGACATGAACAGGAATCCAGTCAGCATATGGCGGCTGTGGCCAGCTACCTCGCTTCCCTTAGTCCTTCTCCCAGCCCCTTAGTGACAAGCATACACATGTGCTCCCCCTCTTCTCTCTCTCTCTCTCTCTCTTTTCCCTCCCTTCTGTCCCCTTTGCTCGCCCGCGCTCTCTGTCTGTCTTACCCCTCCCTCCTTCTCTCCCTGGCGTCTCTAGCTACCTCCCTCCCCTCCCTTTCTACTACAGCAAATCTCTCTGTCTTTCAGTCTCTCCCTCTATGTCACTAAAAAAAACGTGCAAGCACTGCTGCATTTACGGGAGGACAAGAGCGTGTAAAAGAGATGGGGGGGGGGTTGACAAAGCAGGAATGGGGAGGAGCTTACGCTGGCAAAATTCACCTTTTGTTTCCTGAAAGACGACAGGGATAAAAAAAAAAATGAGTTGTGCAATTACAAGTCTGCAGCAAGAGGGGAAAATGTGTTCTGTTTGACAAGAGGAAAACAATTATAAAGCTTTATTGTAACAAGTGGGAACATGTTATGACACTTTAATCAGTGTGTGTTTGCCCAACCAAACTTAACTGCTGGTTTCTAATTTTACTTTATAAGTTTACTTCTGCAATTATTCAGATCTGACATCCAAGTTTTTTTTTTTCAATTACTAATGACCATTAAACCATTCACACTTATTAATTCACAATACTAAATAAAACATCATATTGGAAGATTTTCATGAATCCAGAATTTCTACAGGGGTAAATGTGCTGCATTTGTACCCTATTTTCATACAAATACTACTACCAATGGCACGCATGAATACAGGTGTATTACTTTTTTTAAATTATATTCTACGCTGTAAATTATAAAATCTACTTCTGATCATATTCTAGTTTGATGTTTAAATGCAACTCTGCAACTTATAGTACTTTGTGATATTATAATGAAAACCATGCAAAAGTCTTATTCCTTGCTACAGAATTGGACACAACTGTTGCTGAATATATCATTATAATATTGTGGGACAAACAACATGTGGAGTTCTTGATAAGTTTATCTTGTAAAAGAAAGTGTCAGATGGAAAAAACATTCTCAGCAGGTACTTTGAGTAAGAAAGTCAAGCTTGTTCTGCTGAGGCTCCACGCAGAGCTTTCGCCGAAGCCTACATTAAGTGGCCTGAAGTTTATACTTGTGCGTTGTTGTGTGCGTCGATCTCTTTAAGAGAATAGCAGGGCTGGCGTGTGTGTGTGTGCGTGGGGAGTGTGTGGTAGAGCGAGTGAGAGAGTGAATCTTATCTTCGGAGCGAGTACCGATTTTGGAGGTGGAGTCCTGTGTTTTCTGACCATGGTGGGATTTCATGTTGTTTATGGAAAAGGAGAACACGGAAATGAGTAGGGGGGGAAATGCAACGCTACCAAGCCACGGCCAAGCGACGTGCGTCACTGCGACGTGTAGATACATTTTTTGAAAGGTGCACGTCAGGCTACGGTGTAGGGTCCGGCGTAGGGTCCATGCCTCCACGTACGTATGTACGTAGCCACGGCGTCGATTTAACGCAGAAGCATAAATCGGCCTTCACTCTCACACACCATCTCATTACTTCTGTGGTTTGCAACAGGTAGCATGTTCTCTGTTTGATCTGAGACCCAAATTCCTTTCTACAGATTCTTATTTCCCATAAAAATATATGATATTCATGAACTATTAAATGTAGGTCACACAGCATAGTGTTGTCTATGATGTGCCATGGGTTTTGTCTTCTCCCATTATGCATGTAACTAGGGAAGACAGTGTTTTTAATCAGATACTTTTAACCTTTGTACCATTAAATCACTTTAAACTCTCCATAGCAACACCTATCCACCTACTCAGACTCTTTCTATTGCTGCAGCACGGATGTTACTCTCAGCTACACTTGGCCACTTGATAACCACAGTGATATAAGCAGCCTCAGACGCCCCCTTACTGCCAGGGCCTAACCTAGTTTAACAGCAATGATGGTTACATCACATCCTCACTATTGGCAAATGTCACACACAGCCAGTGGGTGAACTGTTTTCATGTCTTCAACAGTGTGAATTTCCCCATTGTGGAATTAATAAAGGATTTTGAATCTTGAATCTTTATAGGAAAATGAGCAACATGCTGCTCCTTGTTTTTTTGCTTTATTTAGACACTGGAGCAGGGCCGTTCGTGAATTCTGGCTCCTTTTAAAGAGTAGATAGCTTGAAGCCCTGACTTTTTTCTTTGATAAAATAATCCAACTGGAATCTCCGGCAGTTCTGTTCATCACCATCTTGTACCTCAGTCACAATGGCACAAGTCAGAGAGCAGAGACATCTGATGGGAATTATGCCTAATAATTTAATGATGTCCACACCAGATTGGGCAGACACGGTGAGAGAGGACATGACTCAATCATTCCTCATAACGAGACGTAAACACTGAAACTAATATAACTGTGGAGTTAAAGCCAAACATTGTGTCCAAAAAAACAAAACAATAATATTTTTGACCAGCTGCAGGTGACACCATATTGGGAGACAGTAAATGTTAAATAGCCTTAACACTATAATAATATTAATAATACTGAAGGCTGTGCCTTTTGTTCACAATTCCACCATTTTGTGTGTAATAATATATCAAATTCAGTTGTGTGTGGAAATTACTGCTGGCCCAACCCATGACACTAGCTTAAGATGTACAAGCTCGGTCCAAGCCACTGTGTTTGTTTTCCATTTACCGAGCCAGGGCTGTGTAAGAACACCAGATTTTTTTTTCAGCGCACACACAACACATGAGGAGATATTTGCTGAATTTGACAAAAAATGTATTGGATTCAAATCGAGACTCCACCTTTTAATGCCCAATTCACACAGCAACTCTGAACAGTGGCAAATGGGAGGTTCCAAATATGTTTCTGTGGAAGCAGTGGAGTGGGGGAAGTTTTAGATCTTGCTTATGTTTCGTAATGCAAACGTAGACTTGAAGTCACTTTTTGACATGCAGCCAACATTGTCTGCCACTTTAAAGCGCCCATATTATGCTCATTTTCAGGTTCATAATTGTATTTTGAGGTTTTACCAGAATAGGTTTACATGGTTTAATTTTCAAAAAACACTATTTTTGTTGTACTGCACATTGCTGCAGCTCCTCTTTCCACCCTATTTTCACCCTGTGTTCAGGTCTCTGTTTTAGCTAGAGAGTGAGACATCTCACTTCTGTATTATCTTTATTGGCACTCATACATGTGCAGTAGCTAGCTGTTTGTTTCTGCAACAGTTAGTACAAGGCAGGATTAGCTGGGAGACTTCTTCTAAACAAGGGTACACTTCCAACTTTGCGTGGAATACCTGCAGAACAGGGACATGTAAGTAGTTCTTTAGATTATGGTGAACTTGTGTGTGTTGTAGCAGTGTTTTGCCATTGTGAATGAGCTGGCATGCGCTAGCATGCGCTAGCATGGTACAGTTAGCCACCTCGTCTCGGCTACTGATGTAAAAAGTAGTGCTGTCAAACCATTAAAATATTTAATCGCGATTAATCGCATTAATGTCATAGTTAACTTTTTTATCTATTCTAAATGTCCCTTGATTTCTTTTTGTGTCATATTTTTTCATTTTAATGCTCTTAACATGGGAAAGTGGATCAGCTGCTTTGTGCAAATGTTTTTAATTGAAAACATTGCCATATACGTAGTGTTCATTTTCACACTAACATTCTCACTTGGAGCTAATAATCTGTCACATAATGTAACGCTGTTACCTCGATTTTCCATTGCAGACAGTACTGCCTCATGCCTGAGGCGAGCATGGCTCGTTGTCATAGCGACTATGGTTTCCCCCGACTCATTTCCTGGTTCTCCTTCTCCATAAACAACGTAAAATCAAGGAGAGGGTTAACTTTTCCTGCTCCAGGTTTCCCACCGTGGTCAGAAAGAACAGAGGAGACACTTTGTTTCTCTCACTGACTGTAGAGTCGCTACTCGCTCGCTCCGAAGCTAATCGCCGTCACGAGCCTACAAGCTATGCGGCTCGCAAGCCCAAACCGTCCGCGGCTTGTGTCTGTTTTGTTTCCGGCCTGCGACCCGCCCTTCAATCACTACTATTGGCCAGGCGTCCAAGGTAACGTAACTCCATTTGTTCAGGTCCTATCCCCTGACCAATCCACTATCCTAACCACTCGAGGTGAAATGCCTAACCCCAACCAATCGAGCTGCTTCGTAGGGCGGGACATGGCGTGGCCATAGACAGTTAAAGAAATGGACTAACAGATCCAACAGATTCTGTTGCTCTCTCTATGCGTTAATCGTGCGTTAAAAAAATTGTCGGTGTTAAAATGCCGTTAATGCCGGTTTTAGCGTGTTAAACTCACAGCCCTAGTAGAAAGCCCTGCCGATTTTGAACAGCTCACCCGGAGACTGAAGGCAGGAATCATTCAGAAACCCATATCTCACTCAAAACAGCATGGATGTTTTTTTTTCCAAGTTTGTATTCATGTGGAAGCACCAGAGACACAAAATAACACCCCAAATCCCAGAAAAAGTGATTTTTTTCATAATATGGGCACTTTAAACAGATGTGAAGCTGTTCCTGGGTTTCAGACTTGAAAAACATGGCGGCTTGTTCCTCTTTTTTCACCTCAACACTATTAACAGTCTGACAAAATCTGTTTCTGATTTTATTTGAGGCAAGAAAAAACCCATGTACTGAAGTGTAAATAATGTTTAAATCACAACAGCTACTTTAATAGTTTGCTATGGGATTTAGGAGCTTTGTAAGTGGGTAATGCATCGCATTTTGCTCCATATTGCAGAAAGTATCAGCCACTTTCTCTAAAGCAAGAAGGACTTAAGCTGCTTAATGTCTCGCCTTAATAAGCATGATGTATTACTGTAGTACAACCTGGGGTCGACAATGTGAGAAGCTACAGACACATTTATCGTGTTGACGGGACAAATTCACTCCAACCACATCTTACATGCAAGAGACAAATGTTCCCTGGGAGATAGAGGAAACATGAAACATATTCGGTGCTTCTAAATAAGGATGGAGAGAGGGGAAGACAGTGCAGGGAGAGAATATATGGACTCATCTAGCTACAGAGAACAGGAACAAGTAATGATCGGCAGGATATGTAATGCTGCTCATGAGGGAGAAGGAGGAATAGAAGAGAGAAGAAGTGAGGGGAGGAAAAAGCAGACAGATTTAGAGATTTCACCTCAGTCTTTCATGTGTGCAAACTGAGCAGATATTCACACATATGTATATTGTGTGAAGTTGGACATTAGCAGTTACACCCTTTCCTCTCCTTATCACTCCACATCTGTTATTTCTTCCTCTTTTTGAAATTTCTCTTCATCTTCTCTACCTTTCGCTCCTCACCCTCTCCCTTGACCTCCCTTCTGTCTGCCTTTCCCCTGCCTCTCTCCTCTACATTTCGTTACCTCCTGCTCTTCCATCTGCCCATCTTGCTCTCTATCTTCAATCCCTCACAATTTCTTCCTCGATCTCCTTTCGCTCCCCATCAACCTCCCCCCCCCCCCCCCCCCCCCCCACACACTCCTCATTCCCGCATCTCTTTCACTGTCTTTTTCCATCCCTGCCTTGATCATGATACATCTACACACCCCGCCACCTCCCACTTCTCTCTCTGTAGTCACTGCAGCGTGTCTAATGGTACAGCTCCTTCTCAGCAGATCCACCAAGCGGAGGCCAGGCGAGCAGCAGCCCTGACTAACGCCTCCCCACCGCTGGCCTTATCAAGACTGACAGCCAGCTCGACCCAGAGCTATCGCTAACACACAAACACACATAATTACAAAGATACAAGACACAGAGAAATAAATGTACACTCACATAAGCAGTTGCATGCAAAATACTGTATATTACATACTATGGCGCAGGTTCAAACGCAGATACAAAAAATGCAGCTGCAACCAAGCCAAACACACACACACACACACACACACACACACACACACACAAATGCATGACAAGAAACGTGAATGTATGCACACACAGAGCTACAGATGCAAACTTACACTATAACTCTAAATGTAGCTTTTAAGAAACATAGAGTGGTCATTGTAGCTGTAAACGTGTAAATACAGGCACACATACACATGCAGGCAAACACACACACACAGACACACACACAGCAAATTGGATTTATGGATACTGACAGTGAGCTGCAGAACAATGTGGATGCCACTACATAGGAGAGAGCAGATACCTGAGAAACTAGCAATCTAATCTACTATAGGAGGAGACAGGTACAACAGGCATTAACAATCTAACTCATGCATAGAATAAAAGAGTGAAAGGTGGTGGTGAAATAGGTAGGAGCAGCAGGACAAACAAAAGAGATGAATGGAGGTACTGGTTGTCAGAAAATAAAAATGAGGGTAAGGAGGAAGAGTAGAGGTGGATAGGAGAAGGAAAGCCAAAGAAATGCAGATGCAAATAAGGAAGATGGCTAGGGAGAGGAAGATGAGGAGGATAAGAAAAGGGAAAGAGTAACAAGTAAAGTAGAGGAATTATTAATCTTACAGAAAGTGCGATGTAGAGAATTGACTGACAGGTTTAACGCCTCATAAAAATGTAACTGTAGAATAGTTTAAAAACTGTCACCTCCCGCAACAGAGAAGGAAAGAAAAATCTTTTCAACATATATCAACCATAGTCCCTGTCTCTCATTTATATAAAGTGTTTTATATTTTTATTTCAACATAATGACATTATTTACCATGGAATATTTTAGGGCTGCAACTAACAAGTTTTTTTTCAAATCAAATCTGATTATTTTCAAAAACAAATTCAAAATGTTAAATGTCAGAAAATGATGAAGAATGCCCATCACACATTTATAAATCTCAAGGGGATGTCTTCAGGTGTCTTGATTTATCTGTCCAGTCATTCCCCCTCTCTCTCCACTCATTTCCTGCCATCTCTCCACTGTCATAATAAAAAAATATATATATATTTAAAAAGTTGCCTATAATCAATTGTTTAAGCTGTATTATACCATGTATTTATTCTTTAAAAGTTACATAACCTTGTTTAAAGAGGAATCCCTGTATCGTACACCTGTGATGTTTGAAATAAAGCTCATCAATAGGAAAAAACAAGTAATTTACTCTAAAATCACAGTGAACTTGGCTCTTAGTTCCTCACATCTTTAATTGATAACATATGCTGAGGAAGATGGCCATAAAAGGGGTGCACAGCCCACCTTGGGTTCAGAGAACATACACTTCAATGCCTGCATGCTCCAATATAAAAAAGTTGATTTTAATAAAGATGTAATTTGAAGGTAAGCCCATTTTTTAAATGACTGCCATTTTTTGTTGTCAGTCCTTAAAATGAAAGACTAATAGCTTATTTCTAGATTTAATATATTGCACTAACATTCAACAACCACTCTGTGAAATCCGTCATAAAAGATGCAGAAATACACGTCTGCCAATTTAGTCATCAATAAAAAATAATCCTCATGTCACACAAACTGTACACACAAAAAACTAAAATAAACACTCATATTCAGTCACACCCAAACAAGTCTTCATGCTGTAAGTGTACACATGCATCGAGTTATTTCCACCGTTATTTGGCTTGGCACATACTTCTATCACTTCAAAACCATGTGTAAGCACAGCTACTGCTATCACATAAATGCACACGTTTTCACACACATAGACATTGACACACATTCACACATACTACACACAGGAAGCACTCGATAGGGGGCCAAAAATACATCACAAACATTGCATCACCTTCCTTTCCGTGTGTCCACTGTTCCACTTTGTTCCTAAGCTGGGTGGGGGTGGGGCATGCAGCAGATAATGGGCCAATTGTAAGCGGTTAGAGCTTGTACCAGCCAATCAGCAAAGCCCGGCACTGGACAGCGGCCAATGGCAATATGTTCACCACGGCTTGGGGGGATGGTTCTCATTCACACAGGAAAATACACGTGACCATATGGAACCATATGTCTATGTATGGAACGGCCGTAGGGTGAATTCACTGGTTGTATTATGGACTTGAAAATATCCTACACTAGAAATACTACAATATATGTCCTCATTTCTATGTATTCAAAAGTATAACTACTATAGAGATTGACTAGAAGAAGTACCTATCATAGGTTTTACACTTGATTTCAGGTGACTACCTTGAACTACAGTTTGGTCTTCAAATGGACATATAATTCAGGATTCCTTAAAACTAATGTCTGATCTCCTCATCCCCACTAATGTCAGTTATCAATTATCAATTCATATTGAATTAATAAATTCATGGCTATCTCAACAATGTTTATAGAAATTATGAAAAATCAGTGATCACAATTTCTTAGAGGCCAAGGTGACATCTTATAAGGTCTATTTTATGTTTATTTATCAAATGACTTAAAGCATTATAGTATTATTGTGGTTTTTAATCAAATCTGTTGTTGATTCATTTTCTGTGCGCTCAACTAAAAAACTAATTGTTTCAGCATTAGCCACCTGCCCTGTCATCCATTGTGTCTGTGTATTTGCAGCAGATCTAACCTATGTGCTGTATTAGATGACAGGAATCTGGTCTTAAAATAAAGTTCTATATAAATTGAATGATTGATACGGCTTAAACTCACCTCTGCTTGAGGTGTATGCTCAAACACAGCAGCCCTAAGGAATACAAGAACACATGATTATAATGCAGAGTGATTAGTTTGTTCATTATTTACTGCAGTATTTGATTTAATTACAGAGACATTTTGCAGGTGCTCTCGCTCTGGACCGCATAGTTTATTAATAACATGGTATAAATGTGGAAATTCTTTATTAGGACAATGCAAATTTAATGAACATGTATAGAAGTACACGTAAAAATTGCCAGATTGTAGCCCAAGGGCTAATTTCCATCTGTGGTCCATGTTCTGCTCACATGTAATTTGTAATATGGTAAACCTATTAGGTTGTAATCTTAGTTGATGTCTGTAATCTTAGTTGATGTCCACGTAGAGTGAAGTTATTTATTAGCATTAATGCTAATAACAAGTCAGGTAAAGCAATATTGTAGTGGTTTTAGAGAATGTAGTGTTACTATTGCAGCAACAAGTCTGGGACAAAATCACTAATATAAAGCTTCAAACTGAAAATAAATACGGAAGAACAACTTCTCAACTCGGGAAACGGAACCATACGAGGAGCACGTGAATGCAGCACAGCATACAGTCATGTGACGTTGCAAAATATCACAACGGCATTAGTTAGTGTTCTTGAGCTCTCATTCACATCACATGCTCTTCGTGAGCACATTTTATGAGCAGTTTTCCCAGTTGTCAATTCCTAGGAATTGAATAAAAAATGTTTTGCTGACAACTTCAAGTATCCACTGTTCACACTGTCTCATAAGCTGAGACACATTTAGCAATTTTACCTGCACACTCATTTCAATCCATGTATAATTCCTACTAAGGGGCTATAAAATGCAATATACCGATATGCAATACGTGAATTCATAAACATGTTCTTACCATCAACCTGCTATGTTGTTACTGCATAATAGCCTTGTACCAAAAATTTCGCCAACTTTCCGAGTTGTTCTTGTGGATGGGGAAATCCATCCATTCACGTACATTTTTATTTAACTCGTTATTTCGACACCACGTGAATGCAGCATACATCGCATTGAATCAAGGAATACTTTCAGTTTGAAGCCACTTCAAATAAGAAAAGCATCTTAAAAATCTTCAATAATGCAACCCACACACCCGTACACAGAGTCAGTGCTGACACCGCCTCAGCAGATGGCGGTAGTGAGCACCAAGGCCATTCTGAGTTGATAGAAGAAAAGAAAAACACAAACAACCACAAGAAAACCACAAAACCAAGATGGCGGTGCAAGAGACAGCACCTCAACTGTCCATGGCTCTCAAAGTCCAAGAATATCCCACCCTGAAGGTAAACAAGAGCTAAAACGTCCGTATATTAATAGCCTAATGATTCTAGTGTGTCCAAAATGCACAATGTGTTTGACGCTATTTGGATAATGGGGATTATTAGTTAATTTGATGGCGAGACCAGCGAAGTTGACAGGGAGGCTAACGTTAGCTGGACTAGCTAGCTTAGCCAGGTAGCAGCGTCTATTAACTACCTGTCTTTGAAATGCGATATCACAGATCAAATAGTTCGATAACTAACACTAGCTGGTGGCTAGTTATCTGGCTGTCTGTTGCCTTAATTAATTCTTATTATTGTCGTCAAGTGTACTTAATGGTTTAGCAGTATATTTAAGTTAAAGGGTGATATAAACGTTAAAATAACCATCACTACGGACAGAACCTGACACAGCGTGATTGCCCATCCATTCAACAGCCAGGCATGGCGTCAAAGAAATGGCTTGCAGTCATGATTGGCCTGCTAGCTAGTTTGCTGTGGTGACACCAGCAGAAGCCACCTTTTGTCGTCACAAAAGATGAATAGTCTACTATAACGTCGAGCATGTACATATTAGCTAGCCGGCTGGAAGATCGGGTGAAATCACCGGGGGAGAGCCCGTAACGCTACGCTGTCAGGCAGAGAATCAGTCCTGCGAGTTTTAGCGCAGTGTCATCGGATTGCTGCTGCTTCTCTGCACTTCAAAATGGCCAGCGAGAGAAATCACAGCCTGCTGCCGCACACACGCACTGAACCTCCATTCCACATAACGTTACTGCGACGCCACCACTGCTAAAAGACGAGCTGAAAGAAGCCCGGGCAGCTCCTGTGTTCAAGAAAGCATCGTTGTATAAAAGCACGTTTGTGAGTAGCAATGTATTGACAGATTTTGTGTGGAAACTAATGGCATGGGGTTGTCATGGTGCATATAACGTGTTGTTGGCGATGTTAAGCCGTCTCTGTGTTCAGAAAAGCATGGCTGTGGTTTAGGGATATGTCTGTCTTTGCTTGGATGCTGCAGTAAGGATGATGGGCACCATTTTAAGACAGGAATGATGGTTATAATTGGTATCAAATGGGAGTCTACAGCTATGATAGAGCAGTTTTGGTTACATTTGGAGCTATATTGACCAGAATTAAAATATCACAATGTTGCCTGACACAGACACTGAGGAATCTGCATTACCAACACATTATTCTAGTGTTGGATAGTATGTTCTTGTGGATGCATTTGGATATTTTCAGTCAGATCAGTGTAAGCTAACCCTAAAAAAAAAAAATATATATATATATATACTCATTACATGCTTAAATGGCTAGGGTTTGTGACCAGGGGTTTGTTGAATGCTGAAAATACAGGCCCATTACAGTGAAATGACATGCTGCATATTTAAGATTATGTGTCTGTATTCAAGGACAAAATCATAATTGCATTGACATGCTAAAATTACCTAAGCCATGTAATGATTATAGTTATTCTGATTATCAATAATAGGTAAAGTGGACTGCCTGGAGTGGGCTTGTCTCTCGCAATGAGCTGCCTGACAGCAAATCATGACAGGCAACCACTCACACAGTATCAGCCAAGCCGTTATAATAGCTGTATGAAACGTGTCTCACTGATTAACATGTCAACTGTCAAGTCAATTTAAGGTTGTATGGAAAACAGTAATATCATATAGCCTATATACAATCTAGTAGCCAGTCATAATCAAAAGTGAATATTAGTTTTTCTCAAAATGTACAGGAGACTCATCAGAGAAACAAATGATGTCCACTTCTTTGTAGGAGGGTTTTCTCTCTACATCTGCAAACAATCTAAAGCTAGGCTTTTTTGCGATGTAGTACATTTTTTGAGAAACAGTTTGTAGCCTAGATAAAATATCCACCTTTAAATGCCCATCACATTCTGCACATTGATTTGTTACGTTTCTTGCATTATACAGCCATAAATATTAAATACATCACCATTTCGATAGAGTATAACAAAAGCAGTTGACATAATCTCTATGGTCTTTAGTTCTACTACATTATGCTGCTCAACCTTGCTTGTTTTGCATACACTGGGAATGCTATGCATATTTTATGAATTCATTCTCTACATCTTAAGCATAATCATCGCCATCTAGGTACTGTATCTGGCTGCTGAAGCCTTCATTTCATAACCCCCCCAAACTGACTAGTTGAATGTGTCAGTGGCAAACCCTGATCTCTATGTAGCCCTCAGGAAAAACTGCTGACATAAAGCCAATGCTTTTTCTCTTTTCCCTCTCATAGTGGCCATACACATACCTGAACAGAATAAGCCCCATGTTTCTGTCGACTGGACACTAATGAATATTTACTAGTGCATATAAAACTGTTCTGTGGTACAATTAAATATCTGAATCATAGGGTCTCATTCTGAGCTTAAATTTGGCTAAATTAGAGTTGATGGATACTAATATATAATTCCAGCAGAGCAGCAACATTCTTTATCATGTCCTGTTTGAGCCACACTTGTGTAATTGTCCACTCAAATGTTAGTGACCTGTGAAGTTAACTTGACTCAAACTTAAAAGAAGGAAAAAAATCCTCCCTTGTAATGGATCAAAGCGCTCCCCCTGTTTTTAATGGAATGTCTCAGAAGAAACCACAACGGTCAAATGAATCTGGCTAACAGGCATTTGCAAAGACATCTTGTATTGTAGTACAAGGGGGGAAATTAAATTACTAGTTTGATAATTGCCGGGTTTCCATTCAAAACTTTCGTTTTAGTACCTTTAGAACCGTACCTAACCTGTATGAACATGTCCCAAAACACTAGATCTGTTCTGCGTTTGCATCACAGACAGTACTCTTGTACACTGGATGGTAAAAGCCGTGGACAGCCATGCGCTGAGAAACAAGCTAAAATACCTTTTTACTTTTCACTGCTCCATCCATCCTCGCTGTATTTCCTCTTCACCGACAAAGGAACGTCTGCATCAGTTGCGGACTGCAGCGTTTCTAGCTCCATCTTTAGTATCAGATCAGTGTGCTTGGTACCTCAACAGCAGGGTAACGAAAAAACAGGACAGAATGGAGCAGTTCTATTGGTACCATCCATCCACAACTTTTGACAATGGAAATGCAAAAATAAACATTCAACTGAACCAGACTGCTTGGTGGAAACTATGCTATAATAGATCATGGCCTTTAGATTTTTAGAAGAAAAAAAAACGTTTAAACGGGAATTTGTTTAGGTAGATCATGTTGATTCAAGTTGGTACAGTACAAATAAGAGATGTACTAGAGATATAACTCTTTACTAACATAATACCGTGTGAAATTAAATGTAGCAATGATAGAATATTCTGTAGGTAGCAGTAGCCAGAAAGACAGGATTGTTGCAGTCTGAAAAAGTAGGGACCAATTATCTGCTTTTTGCATTACATTTTCTCCATTGAGGTAATTAGGCTGCTAGAAGACACACCATAAAGCAAACTGCTGATAAGGTAAAGGTCAATCTAACTGCAGGTGACATCTTTGAAATAAACATTAACAGCAGGGGAATACGTTATTATTGTATGTATTTGAAAGGGAATTTTTTTTTTGCATTTTTTATGCATTTTGTTTACTAATGAAGTTTTGTAAAATTGTAGTTAGTGAGTGACATGCCTGATACACAGAGGTAAATAGCCAATGGCATTGTCGTTGCAGGTGCCATACGAGACTCTGAACAAGCGTTTTAGGGCGGCTCAGAAGAACATCGACCGGGAGACAAGTCACGTGACAATGGTTGTTGCAGAGCTGGAAAAGACGCTGAGCAGCTTCCCAGTGGTCGACTCGGTGGTGTCACTGCTGGATGGTGTGGTGGAGAAACTCAGCGCCCTGAAGAGGAAGGTGAGGGATTTACACACAAACAAACTATATACAGAACAAGTTTTGCAACAATGAATACAACACATGCGGTTGCAATTATGAAGTAAAATGCAATCAACAAGAGTTTTCATACTCAACGTAACTTTCTTTTTTTAACTTTAAATTTTTTTTGTTTCTTTTTTTTTTTTTTTTTTTTCCACACTGTGTGTGTGTGTGTGTGTGTGTGTGTGTGTGTGCGCGTGTGCGCGCGTGTGAGCGAGAGACCATTCTGTACAGTGTACACTGAAATGCAAAGAAACCCCATAACAGTTGAATCTCTTCCTCACCTCCCCTTTTAGTTTAATTATGGTAGATATTTTTTTGGATGGAAAAACACTTATGACTAATACAGACAATTACCCTCTGTGCTTTATCACAGTTCTTTTGCCTCTGACTCTCTTGGTGTTATTGCTTGTATTGTGTTTTTAATTTCTAACTGATTTACAAATTTTACAATAGAGGTGTTGCCTCCATTATTTTAGTTTTTAGTGATAACATTAACATAGCTGGAAAGTGCAGCTATGTTTATGGAAGGTTTATCACAACAATCATGTCTGAGTGTTTACTCTGTTGATACTACACTTCAAGTCCAGGTTTTTCAGTTGTAACCACTTTGGAGGTCATTTTCAAAATCTGGCCTTGGGTGATGGAAATACAACAGAAAAAAAATATCTATTATCCATTTAAATTTCAAATGTATCCTAGTCTTTCCTTAAAAAGTACAAGCACTGGTATTGACCCTGGTACTTGCACCACCAGCAGTATCTTATCTCCCTTCAGCTAGGGCCAACTGTTAAATGCCACAGTACTACCCCTGTTGACAAAAGCATTTTATTGTGGCTGTGGTTTATATTGATATAACCGTTGCCTTGGTTGAATGCGTTTGTGAGCCACCGCTCAGAAATGCTGGTTCTTCTATCAAGCCTTTCTAAAACTAGGACAACAAGCCCGAGCTTAAAAGTTCATTGATCTAGTTGAATTTCAAGTTGCACAAATCATGTATAAAGCAAAAAACAGATTACTAACGGGTAATATTCAGAATTTTTTTTTTTGATAGAGACGGGGGGTTATAATTTAAGGGATAAGTCGGTGCATTACAATCAGTGGTGTGAAATTGTGGAATGGTCTGTGCACAGAACTACAGCAATGTCCAAACATTATCCAGTTATAAAAAAGGTACAAAGCAATGATTTTCAAAAAATATATGAAAGGAGGGCTTTAACAGTGTGTTCATTGACGTGTGTGTGTGTGTGTGTGTGTGTGTGTGTGTGTGTGTGTGTGTGTGTGTGTGTGTGTGAGATAAATATAAATAAGATATAAATATGTGGTAAATGAAATAATAATAATTTACTGAGTTATAGAAAAGGGGTAGGTGTATACTTCCTACTCCTTTTCAGACATGTCTATCTTGGCTAATGTTAGCCTACTTATTGTTTATTGAATGTTTTGCTTATTCAACTTATTAGTAAAAAATGTTTTAGATGTTTTGTTTGATTTATTTTTGATATGTTTGAAATGCATTCATTCATTCATTGTATGACCTGCAGACAAAAAAAACAAGTGATCAAAACACACTTTGCAGATCTTTTTTTACCAACATGTTGTCCAGCAGGTACTTTGTGGCATATAAGCCCTGAATTCATTGTGTTGAAGGCTAGGTCACACTTGACACTACACTGGTGTGCTAGGGGTGTGAGAATCATTTCCCTCCTAAATATGTTGGGCCAAATCTGGTCTGACTGGTGTAAAGAAAAGTAGTCCAAAAGTCAAGAATGTAATCTGAAAGTAAGAGTTAAGCTCAAGTCCTAAATGAAGGGAAATACCGAGAGAAGACAAAGTGATGCAATTTTATTTTGAAATCTAATCTATAATGTTAGTGTGCATGGACTGGTGTACATAGGAATGCAATTGTGTACTGTACGATCTAGTCACTGTTTACTTACTTCTATGTCTCTTCAGAAAACATTTTCTAATATAAACGTGACATGCAGCAATGAAAATAAACAGTGTCCCTTGCCTTTTATGTTAATGACATCCAATTTACCTCCATCACCTAAGGGGCCATCCACAAGAAGACGGGTTGTAATGCAAGGGTTGTATTGAGTGATTTACGAATCGATTCATGTGTACGTGACTTTTCTTGAACCGAATCCAGGGAAGACAGATGCGTTTGCATCCAAACGTCTTTGTGTGGACATGGCCAGAGTTTATCTACAGAACAGGAAGCAGCTGTTTAGTCTGGCCTGTCCTCTATGATGTTGAAGGTGTGAAAAGTCTTGCAGTCTGGCATCACTGTGAGGGCAGCCAGGCTCCGATTATAACATTGGTTTGCAGTTAGCAGCCGTGCAAAAGGTTTATAAGAAGTTCTGTGTTTCTTCATGTTCAAAAATCTTTATTACATATTATAATATAATTTGATTCTGTTTGGTTAATTTCCTGCAGAAAGAAATCACATAAATAAGAAAACGGGAGCGGGAAATAATGGATATTGAGAGCCCGTCAATATGAGCTCATATTTCTGTTTTACATGATGCATATTGAGCTTTTTGCAAATATCTTGTGTCTGTGTGTGTGTGTGTGTGTGTGTGTGTGTGTGTGTGTGTGTGTGTGTGTGTGTGTGTGTGTGTGTGTGTGTCTGTAGGCTGCAGAGTCCATCCAAGCAGAAGACGAGAGTGCCAAACTGTGTAAGCGTCGCATCGAGCACTTGAAGGAGCACAGCAGCGACCAGCCAGCCTCAGTCAACCTGTGGAAGAAGAAACGCATGGATCGAATGATGGTGGAGCATTTGCTGCGCTGCGGCTACTACAACACAGCTGTTAAACTGGCCAGACAGAGCGGTATAGAGGTAACTGTCTGGAGACTCAGGAGCTCTTTGAGTTCATATAGTAATTTGCATTTGAGAACATGCAATAAAACTCACTGACCATGTTAAACTGTCAGTTTAATTTAATAGACATTTATTGTGTATGTGTGTGTTCAATCCTGATACCTGAAACTGGGCTTTTTGATAAGTTAATCCATCAGTTGTTTTACCAATTGTTTCTGAATCAAATCCTTTGTTGAACACTGTGCTTAATTGTTTTCCAAATGCCTTTCTTCTCTATTAATGCGTCCACTCCTGTATTTTTAGGATCTGGTCAACATTGAGATGTTCCTCACAGCTAAGGAGGTGG
Organism: Gymnocephalus cernua; assembly: GCA_023631565.1. NCBI lineage: Eukaryota > Metazoa > Chordata > Actinopteri > Perciformes > Percidae > Gymnocephalus > Gymnocephalus cernua. Next base: position 30,544,254 of record CM042435.1, read on the forward strand.
AGGAGTCTCTGGAGAGGCAGGAGACGGCCACTTGCCTAGCCTGGTGCCATGACAATAAGTCCCGCCTCCGCAAGATGAAGGTAGCTCATTTACAAGAGTCAGATTTTACTTCACAAATCCAAGTTAAGGCCTGACAAATACTTAAAAGTCATGCCCATGACAAACAAACAAAAGAACTGCATAGGTGTGAGTCAAGCATATCAAGCAAGCAGAATTATATGGACAAATGCTAATTGGTTTTGTATGTCGCAAATTTCTGCACTTTCTAAACAAGAATCAGCAATGTAAAGCTGTTTGTGCTCAGAAACAGACCTGTTAAGATGTAATTAGTCTTCCTGGGCGTTTTGCCCTTCTGGCTGCGGCAGCAAGTTAAAGTGTTAATCCTAAGATTGTCCTATTAGAACAGAAAGTACTCAGTAGAGCGCAGACCTCCAAGACATAATACATTTCCCAGTTAGCTGATACTTTGAGAGTCAACCTTGCACTTCATAAAGGGCAGAATATTTATATGGTTAGTCAAAGTATGAGATGCTGATGCGTTATGAAAAATGTCTTTGATTTTCTGTTGAGCATTTGTGAAATTTGGTCTGGTTTAGCTCCAGCTCAATGCCAAATGCAGATACATTTACTGTTATACAACTGTTGTAAAGTGGTAGGATATGTGTTTTTTCTGTTCCAAAACTCCATTTTGAAAGGCATCTTGAGAATCGACCAGTGCTTCTTGTATCAAAGGGATCAGTTTTCTCTCTGCTCTCAAGGTTCATGAGAAATTGGCAGCACTTCAGTGGTTTAAACTTACTGGAATCATTTGTCTGTTTTTTTGGCAGAGTTGTCTTGAGTTCAGTCTGAGAATCCAGGAGTTCATTGAGCTCATTAGACAAAACAAACGCATGGATGCAGTCAGGTAACACTAACTGTTATACCTTGAAAACTTCAACTTTTCCCTTATTTTAAACATTATTATATCACCCACTGATCTTGTTTGTGTCTCTCTGTGTATATCAGACATGCAAGGAAGCATTTTAGCCAAGCGGAGGGTGGACAGTTGGACGAGGTTCGGCAGGTGATGGGCATGCTGGCCTTCCCATCAGATACACATATCTCCCCGTACAAGGTAAAACCTAGTCTTTACTAGTAGAAATATGTACATGTATGAAATGTTGTGTGGTTAGGCACAGTATGTGCAATATTATGGTATACTCCTCTGAGCTTCTACCATTTTAAAAGTAATTCATGCAAAACTTCACACATGGGAATACCAATGCCATAGATCAGGGGTCATCAACTACATTTTTCCAAGCGCCGGAATTTTCTATAGCAGACACTCCGGGGGCCGGATGTATTTATACCTAATACGCCTATTCTTGTTCGTTATTTTCACTTTCTTACTGAATTAATGCTATATTTTTTACATGTATTAGTGTGAGCAAACTCCTAAAAAACATGGAAACTCCATAATGATAACTGGCTCTTTAACTACAAAATGATCTCATACTACGAGGCAGTTCACTGAGGAGCAGTGTTGGTCAAGTTACTTGGAAATAGTAATTAGTTACTGATTACTTCTCCGAGAAAGTAATCAGTTACTTTACTGATTATTTTCAAAAGTAATTAGTTACTTTACTAGTTACTTTACTAAGTTACTTTTCAAAAACATGATGCACGACCTGTGAACTGTTACGCCCATAAGACTTTTGTTATTTACCGTCCAGATGTCAGCAGTGGTGGACACAAAGTCTACATCTCCGAGTGCAGCCTTCAAATTAGCGTCCATTATGTCGTATTCTCTCTCAAGGTACCCTGCAAATGACTTTCTCTGCGGCAGCTTGACACCGTGTTTGGTCGGTATTTTTTCTACGATGTGTCGGAACGATTCAGAGTCAACAGTGGAAATTGGCAGCATGTCTTCGACAATATAGCCAGCGACGAACTTCTTAAGTTCAGCGGCACTAAGTCCTGTCGCTTTTAAGTCTATGTTCACCTGTTTAGCAGGAGAGCGGCCCTCGAAGGTTCGCCCGGTGGAGCGGTCATGTCAGTTGGGGGTTCAGGTTTTTTTTCAGAGAGTTTCACATTCTTGTGCCGGCTTGCTGGTGCTTGCTCAGATATGAGGTGGAATTTTTCGCTGTAGATAAAAGTTTTCTTCCCACGCAGAGAGTACAGCGGACGCTGATGTTTTTGTCACCTTTAACAGAGTCAAACTCAAAGTAATGTCGGTACTTCCAAGCATTAAACGCTGCATGATCCTGCTCTCTCCCGCGCTCCATGTTGTCTCTTGTTCATCACTACACATGTCGGTGTTTACACTGACGTCGCGGTGCTCATACGTCATTGTCACTCACGAGACAAAATCACGGTTAAGTAACGCAGCCTCCTTACGGGGAAGTAACGGTAATCTAATTACTGTTTTTGCAATTGTAATCCCTTTACTCGTTACTTGAAAAAAGTAATCGGATTACAGTAACGCGTTACTTCTAACGCGTTACTGCCCATCAGTGCTGAGGAGTGATGGTTAAAATATGTGATTATGTAAACGTCGTTGTAGTATACAGCATCCTGATTGGTGGAAAATGTTTGCAGAAAGAAAGGCCTGTTGTCAGGTAAAAATGTCACAATCAAAGAGGCTGAGGCGAAAAGTTGATGTGGAAAACCCAAGCTTTAATGATGAATAGACTGATAAGCAGGCTATGCATTCGTCATGTATGCCTCATTTGCAATGAAACAATGCTGATGTAAAATAATACAACCAGCATCATCAACAATGAACAACGCGAATATAATGATTGCGTCATTCACGTGCATATTAAGTAGCCACAGGCATCTGTTTTTTACCACTCCAGCAAAGAGAGGATGGTTTGTTCAGCCAGCAGTTAAGTTTACAAGAATTTGTCCAAATTTCAAGATTCGTGGCAAACTAAGACAAACAGTTAGTCTACAAACCAACAGCTTTTGTTTTAGCTTGTTTGTAAAAGTTCGCTATTTGCAGAGTAGAGCTGTGTTTGCGTAAAACAGCACAGTGGACAAGAGTGGACTGCCCAGACAGAGCAGATTTAAATATCGCTTCCTCCATGTTTATGCCTGTAGACAGGTGAGTGCATTGATAAGTATTGACTTTTTACTCACAAAGGTTTTATTTTAGCCTACTTACAGTAATGAGCCTAGCGTTAGTTCATCTGCGCCAGCGGGCGTTGTTAATCCTCTCTGTATCATTCCCAGTCAGGTTGTTGTAACGCACACACCTCTCGGCTAAGCTGTGCGTGTGGAGCAAGGGCATTTTTTTCCTCTTCACATTTCTGAATTCATGATTATTCTGCGGGCTGGACTGAAAGCTTTGGCGGGCCGGATGTGTCTACATCTATGGCAGCCAGTTGACGATGGCTGCCATAGATGATAGAGCTAAAATCATCCCACTTATGTCGTTTTCAGTGGATACACACCTTATCATGTTTACATTCTGTGCTCATCTTAATAACTCATGAACATAACAGATACTTGTTCACTGACATCAAACTTTTAATTATTAAGCGTACAGCACAAATGATTTTCAAGTTTGGCACTTTATGGAGATCAAGCTGAGGAAGTAGTAAAGCAACAGACCAGCCACTAGAGGGCCTCAGTTGCCTTCTAAAACAAATAAACTCAGTTCCCTCTTCAGCTACTTGTCCTTGAGTAGCTGCTTTGGAAAGCAGTGTTGTTGTTTTTTATTTATTTTTTTGGGGGGGGCGTCATAGGTTGGATTTGAATCCTGGACCTCTGCGTCGATGCATAAACATCTCAGTATATGTGCGCCTGCTCTACCCACTGAGCCAACCCGACCACCAGTGTTGTTATTTTTAAACTTCCACTTAGAAATCCTCTGACAAACAGAAATGTACCATGGCACCAAAACACCAATGCTTTATCTCAAAAAGCAAGAGATGGACCAAGCCAAACTAGTGTGACAGCATGGTTGCCAGCTTCTTGTGCCAGTGTGACAGAAGCAGGAAGATAATCTCTGTCCTCTGCCAGCATGCTTCACATGTATAGCTAACTTATCAAGTTATTTTTCTTGAGTTCTTTTTTTATCCCATTAAAAGGATTAAATTGCATCTGTAACTTAGTTTAGAAAATGCACTTACATTACACTTGTAGGATACCTTTTGTAGTGAAAACACTTTGGGAAGCAGAGAAACAACCTCTCAAGGGCAACACACAACAGCATGTGTATCACTATTAGCTCCTGGGATTGGAACATCCCGGCTACAGACCACTGATTAAGTATGATACTGATAAAATAACATGTTGGAGAAGAGTAGAAAGTACTGGGTCTGAAGTTTGTGTTGATTGAGCTGTTAGTGTAAAACTCTCTTCTGTTTGTTGTTATTGCTGTTCCACCAGGATCTTTTGGATCCAGCCCGCTGGAAGATGCTGATCCAGCAGTTCCGATATGACAACTACAGACTGCACCAGCTGGGAAACAACTCTGTCTTCACTATCACCCTACAGGCCGGTCTGTCTGCCATCAAGACACCGTATCCTACCTATTTTATTTCCAATAACATATTTCTTGTGCCCTTTTGATTTCATCTCTGCGGGCAATCTTTTCAATAAAGTTTTTGATTTATTTTTTATTGTGAATGAAACTAAATGGTGAATACTGACAAAAGATTTAAACAAAAAAACAAAATGAATGGAGTGTTCCTGTATCTCTGTGGCATGTGTAGGTGGCTATGGTTAAAGTCTATCAAATGAGGTCTTGATCACACATCACTTTTCCCCCCTTTGCCCCTGTTGTGTAATGAAAGTGGAAATGCTTCATAAAAAGCTTCATCACTTAGCCTAATTATTAAGCCTAAAAACCTTTTGTGTGGATTATTCTTTCCACTGATGTTTCCATTTCCCTTAACCTCTGTGCCCGTTCCAGTCAGTGCTACAAGGAGGATGGTACCTCTAAGAACCCAGACTGCCCAGTGTGCAGTAAATCCCTTAACAAGTTGGCCCAGCCGCTACCCATGGCCCACTGCGCCAACTCCAGACTAGTCTGTAAGATCTCTGGGGAGGTCATGAATGAAAACAACCCTCCAATGATGCTGCCTAATGGATATGTCTACGGCTACAATGTGAGTACACTGCAAGATGAACTACATCCAAAAGTACAGAGATTATGAGCTTAAGCTATTTCTGTCTGTTAAAATGCTTTAAAATACAGTATGGAAGCAACAAAAATCATATAAATGTTTGATTGTCTGTCTAATTTATTATCCTGTGCTTATTATCTCTTCCAGTCCCTTCTGTCCATCCGCCAAGATGACAAAGTGGTGTGTCCCAGAACCAAAGAAGTCTTCAACTTCTCTCAGGCTGAGAAGGTCTACATCATGTGATCACTCAGATAACCTGCCTGAGTATCAACATGATCAAATATGGCCCGTCGTTCATTACCTGTAACCCGGCCTACTCAGAGCCACCTGTGGAGCTGTGATCCAGTGCCCTTTTCCTTCCTACCCCCCCTCCCCCACAGACACACCAGACATCTCCCACAATCCCCTCCTCCCAATACATGATCAGCTACAGTTCGCCAGTTTCCTTCCTCTCTCCCATTTTATCACACAGAAACGGGGATCCTCTCCTTTCAGACTGTTTTTTTGATGTGGCTAGAGAACAACAAGTTGATTGATCTGATCCATTCAAGCACATGGACTCTCAACATTGTCATTTTTTTAAAGGCCCTCGCTTTAGTTTAGAGACTAAAGAAAAGGACTGAGGGGGTGAAAAACTGCTAGGTAGATATTTGATTTTATTACAACAAATAAAAACTTGTTGAGGTTACTTTGACTTTTCACTAGTGGTGTTCCTTTGTTAATAAAATAACATGTGGCAGGACTGTGTTAACTCGCTCCATTAACTGGATTAACTCAAGATTTTGGCCTTTTTCAAAACAAACATGGCTGGCCTCCTATGTGGTGGCATCTCATTCTGTGATGCATGCTGTTGACATTCTTTGTCTAGCAAAGTTTTTTGATGGGTTGTTGGGGGGATATATGTTAAATGCCTCCTTTTAAACTGCCTACCTTTTTGCATTTCATCCCCCCTTGGTTGTGAAACCGGAGCTTGATTTGGGCCACAGTAGGCTCCTTTTCAAGTGTAAATATTAGATAGGAATTGATCATCCTCATGTATACATTCAGTGGTTTTGGGGACAAGTAACGACAATGAAGATTAACCTTTGACGATGATTGCTGTGTGAACTGAACAAGTCTCTTCTTGGGTGTTGTAAACCTGATATAGCCCACAGTATACTCAAGTTAACTGGTTGTTCAGTAAAACTTCTCATTTCTGAGGAATCTATTTCTCCAACTTGGTAATATTAATTATGGTGTATTTTCTACCATAATGAAATTTACGCAATATTTAAACAAGACAACCATCTCTGATGTGCTTTTTTTTTATTAAACAAATGGTCTTCCTTTTTGTGTGTGAGGTTTGCCATTTTAGAACTCTTTAACCTTTTTTTCTTTAGCTAAAAGAGAATACTTTTTAGTGAACTTAGGATATTTGTTCTGTTTAAAGTTAACGCTAGTTAGTTATTTTAACATTGCCCAAATAGTTTAAATTTATAACTATTTTTCCAACAATGAACAAGATAATAAAGAGACTGCTGACTTTTTTTCAGTCTTGTGCTCTGTGTATGTTGAAGCTGCTTGTGGCACCAACACTCTACAGGGTTTACGTAGCATAAAGGTACACCACCTGCTTCTACATTACATGTAGTTTCATGCACATACCTGCCTTTATTTGAAAAATGTGTTCAGAGGCAGGATCAAAACCTTGAATAGGCTGTTGGTTGAACAACCCTACCTTTTCTTGCAAACTCAAAACTTTTGGTCATCTGAAAAAATGACTCGTCCTCTGTAACTTTAAAATTCTACTGTAAAGTATGGATGGACTGGGAATGTGATCAGAACAAGATGTACACACATCTGGACATCAGTTGAAACTAATGCACAACCCTAAACACCCACACTAAGCAATCCAAAAATGCAGTTTTATGTTAAACTGGATCAGTCTTGTAGTCAATTTCTTCCATTTGTTGTTTATTGACGAACCAAAAGTTGCCTCATTTGTGTCCATAAATGATTGGAACTGTATCTGTAAAGACACAGACTGTCCTGTGTATTTGTGTTGGTAGAAATAGATAAAGGGATTGTTTCATGAGCAATATGCCTCATAAAGATCTTAGTGAACTTTGATTTCAGTGTTTCATTATTTGTAATGTCTACTTTGCTCTGTGGGCTCTAACATCAGCATTACCATAAGCCCCGGTAGGTGTGGTTGAGATTAACGATTCAATGCAATTCTGTTGACATGGAAATACAACCAAGTGTTGCGTCTTTCACCTGAAACTACATCTCCATGGTCTGAAGAGGTCGGCGTTCTGTGTGGGCATTTTTTCGTCTAGCAGTAAACAGCATGCTTACAGATGGTAATATACTGTAGTGTTGATCACTTAACTGTATGCCCAATACAAGTTTCCAGAGCCTGATGCAACATCTTAAAATAGTTTAGTTTGACCCAACAGTCCAAAACCACAAAATATCCCAATGCTAATAAACAGAGCACAGCTACAAATCCTCAAATTTGGGAAGCTGGAACCAGTTTGCTACTTAAACCTTTGGTTGGTTATCAACAAAAAAAATGATAATTGTCTTTTGATTGACTATTCAACTATTGGTTTTTTTATTTTTATGAATGAGAATAAACCTCATTTTAAACACCAAAGTGGTGTAATGATGAATTGACAAATGTTTTTGTTATGTTGCCTTCTAACTCACTGCTATAAGCCTCTACTTCAACTGAAACATTTCTGAATGAAACAACTTCTTGCACTAACCAAGCTGATGTTGCTGATAATTATGATGAAATTTACTCTTTGTGAGATATACTGATATCAGCACCTATGTCTCAATGCCTTATATACAATCCTAAATGCACTGGCTCAGCTTTTAAACTTTATTCACACAGGAGATTGTACTATTTAAATTTATTTTTGGCTGAAAATGTGGTAGGCTAATGTTACTCATAATGTTACTCATACCCCAATGTTACTCATACCCCATAATAATTAGTTTTGTTAATTACGATTATTGAGCGTTACTTCTGTAACAAATCAGAAGAAAGCAGCATGCAGAAAGTCGCTGATCTTGCCATTCCAAAATGTAGCTTTAATTTATCATTATTTATGACGTATAAATATCAGAACTACTGCATTTGATCGATGCATTTTTTAATGACACTGAAACCGTCCTGCAACGATACCGCGACTCATAATACTACGACGTATTTTTTTAAATGTATTGTCTTTAGTATTTCATACTTATATTTTATATCTAAATTCACTTTTAGTAAGGTCGTTTTATACGTTTTAAACATAACAGCAGATGTCTTTTGTCCCACAACACAAAGAGTATCGGACCGGAAGAGGTGTTACCGATTTTTTTAACTAATCTGTCGTCACAACGCCAATTTTTTTCTAGGATGGCGAAGACATGACCCGGCCTACTGTCCCTCTGATTGGCTGTTTCTTGTTGCCTTTGTTGGTTGGGTTGGTTGGGTTTAGGCACGAGGACTGGGATTGGTTGGGGCCAGGGTAATAATGTCAGGATAAACCAATCAGAGACAATCTACGGCACAGTAGGGCGGGACATTGCTTCACCATCCTGGAAAAAAAACTCGCGTCGGGTATAAATACAGCTGCGTTCATCCCCCCTCCACCATTTTGAGATTAACGCACATTGAGTGAAAATAGCCTGTCGTTATTCAAAAATGTCTGATCAGCTTTGCAAACTTTTTGTCGGGGGTCTAAACGTGGACACCGACGACGATGGCCTGCGCAAGCATTTTGAGCAGTACGGGTCGCTTACCGACTGCGTTGTCGTCGTGAACAAGCAGCTGCAGCGATCCCGCTGTTTCGGTTTTGTAACCTACTCCTCACCAGAGGAGGCCGACGCAGCAATGGCGGCTAGGCCTCACACCGTCGACGGCAACTCGGTCGAGGTGAAGCGGGCCGTGGCGAGAGAAGACGCAAACAAGCCAGAGGCCCTAGCAAAGGTGAAGAAAATCTTCGTTGGCGGTCTGAAAGACGATATCGAAGAGGAACATCTGAGCGACTACTTCTCTCAGTACGGCCAAATCGAGAAGGCCGAAGTCATCTCGGAGAAGGAGACCGGAAAGAAGAGGGGCTTTGGCTTTGTTTACTTCACCGATCACGACGCAGCCGACAAAGCAGTTGTGGTGAAGTTTCATACCGTCAATGGACACAAAGTTGAGGTGAAGAAAGCCCTGACCAAGCAGGAGATGCAGGCGGCCAACAGAACCGGCATGGCGCCGAGAGGCAGAGGTAGAGGTGGCATGAGGGGAAATCAAAATGGCTACGGCAGCAGGGAGTACGGCGGAAACTACAACTACGGAAATGGCGGAGGCTACAACGGTGGTGGTGGCGGCGGCGGCGGTGGTGGCTACGGAGGTTACGGCGGACCTTATGGGGGTGGTTACGGAGAGCAGACAAGTGGCTACGGCGGTGGAAACGGCTACAACGAGTTTGGCAGCGGGTATGGCCAGCATTCTTCTGGTTACGGCCCGATGAAAGTGCCACCCTTCGGCGGTCAAAGGAGCGCTGCTCCCTACACCAGAGGCGGCGGCGGTGGGGGCTACCCCAGGGGGGGCTACGGCGGCGGCTACTAAATGAGTCTGCACAAATTAACCACCCCCACCCCTGCCATAAATTACCTCCAGCCAGGATTTGGACGCCAAAATCAAATTCAGTAACGGGGCGTCTGCCGTGAAATCCAACAATGGCAGAGATACGGACACAGAGACCCCCTAACCTTCAGACCTCAAACCCCAAACAGGTAGGAAGGTCACTTCCCAACAAACCTGATAATAACGAGCAGCTGTTGCCGTTCAACTAGGACACGTTAAAAATGAAGATTAAAACATACAGTGATCCCTTTTTTTATTATGTACCCACGCCAACGCGTGTAGTTGTGGTTTAGAGTTGAATATTTTTTATTTGCGTTCACTCGTTGTTTTGCAAATTTCGATGTAGGATTGTTTTGCTGATTATCCTAATATTTGCATTTTAAGCAATTAGATTTTGTTTCCTGGAGTAATCTTCGTGTGATTTCAATGTATGAGGATGAGAAAGCATGTTTTGTGGTTTTCATAGCTTGTCATATAACATCAACTTGTATGATTTATCTACTTGAGTCATTCAGCAAAGGCGGGAACGTGATACTGCAGGATCCAGTTTCCTTGTTTCCTCCCCCATACTGTACCCAAACTCTCCTCACGCATAGTAATAGTTTCAGTCTAAATATTGTTCATTTTTCATTCCCTGTAGCAATATCTAATGTATATTGTATACTTTCATGTCTGGAGAACAAAACCTACTGTTAAAACACTTTGATATGCTTATGTATGTTCATTTTAAATAAAACGTTATACCACTTAGCTTAGTTTATTTTACTTATTTAACCAGGCTTCCTCAAGTTTATCCACAGGTTTTATAAGTGACACCATCTTGCTTTAGTTACATGGCATCTTTCCCACAGTTTATCCCCTTACACTCAGGTGGGTGAAATGGTTACAGAATGGTTACCCACAGCCAATGCATGTAGGCTTTGTAGGGTTTGACCTTGTTTTAAAATGATGTGGTTTTTAGACATTGCTAATGACTTTTTAAATATATATTTTTCATTTTTGACATATTTGAAATACATATCAATTTGTGGGCATGAGGGCTCTGATATTTATCTGATTATTCCTACTTCCTATTAGGTGTTCTTACTCGTATTCCAGTATGCTATCCCAGCCATAATAGCCGTAGCAGTTTGTTTATAGGATACATCAGGACCCTGTTGATTACCTGGGGTCGATTGTGATAGGAGTCTGAAATATCTCTTTAGGATATCCACATCCAGCAAACTAGGTATGTAAATCAACCTGTCTTCACTCTGTGTTGGTCAACCATGTATGGAATATCTTTGAGATGGTGCACACGTGTGCCTTTTAGTTAATTTTAAACAACATAACTGACACTTTAATCATAGCTCAATGCGTCTTATATAGCTAATATTAAATAAACAAAATGGGGAGGGGTTACTTAATTTGGTCTTTAATGAACTTAAAGTGGGTGGAAGGGGACCCAAATTTTGTTCCACCATTAAATGAAATATTGGAACGAGTAAATTGGTGTCTCTTCCAGAAAACCTTGCTCTGTCCAGTTTCTCACTCAGTTTCTCTCCCATCTCCTCCAGGTTGCTACGGTAACCTGGGCATGAGGACATCACCCTGAAAACGATGGGGTGTGTTTCTCCGCGACTGGGGGACCGGAGAGTGGTTGTGCCTTCTCCCCCTCAGGTGAAGTCAGTTTTCACAAGGATTCCCCGGTGTGGTCTAAATGCTTTTTGAAGAGTCTAACATGGGTTTTATTCTAAAAGGTTTTATTGAAGATTTGGTGGGTTATAAAGTTTAGGGGAATTTTGATAACACAGTGTCCCAGTGCAATTGTAAATGTTCTCTTCCCAATGACCAGCAGAGTGATTGTGTCCTTGATTAGAAGAACTTTTACAGGCAAGTATTCACTATTAAACAAAGTCATAAAAACGTGATTTTTTTTTATATATATTTTTTTTTATTTAAAGTGTTCCATTAATCTTTTAATCCCCTTTTGACCTCAGATTTATTTTAAGACCACTTACTGTGATGCTGATGATGACCTGGAAGAAAGAATTTGCACTTTGGGCACTGTGGGATTCAAAATAAAATGTTTTACTACAATGTTTGTCTTGTTTTTTTAAAAGTCAACAAATTTTATTTTTATATAATGGGTGTGTGAGAGCTTGGCACTGTTGCTGTATTTTTCCAAATTAGGAATACCTGAGAACTGAGTTCTTTCTTTCTGTGATATGTGTTAATGAAATGTGAGTTTCTTAAACCATCATTTTGCAAGAAACAATATAACAGAGCTTTGAGGTTTAACATGTGCTTGTGTTGATGAACATTTGTCTGTAGACGCTTCAAGACCAGGAACAATGGTGGAAAGTCACATGCTTACATAACCCCACGTGTCTTACAGTAACTTAATCAGGAAGTAGAGTCCTTGCTGTGCAACATACGGCACGTAAACCTAAAAAGACCTTCAGGTTGTAACGTTATTGCACAACATTGATGTGCTGCATATTACTCTACCATTGAACAGGATGGGGCAAAATATTCACATACTATACATCATTTTCTGAAGGGCTATTGGCTGACAGGAGCCATGCAGCTTGATGCAGTGCCTGTAAACTAACTAGAAACGCACTAAAGGCTGCAAAGTTGACCGAGTTGACAACAGGAGGTGTTGCTGAATATATGTAAGTCGCTAGGTAAACAAGGTTGATCATACTGGTCAGAAGTTTGGCAATATTTAATGTACGTTTTTGCAATAGTCCTGCACCAAAATGTTCATTTAACAGGCTCTGGGGGTGTAAATACCAACCTTGGCCTAAGAATTGTACTACCGAATTTATTGTATACATTGTTTTGAAAATTTTAGAGGTGCATTGTTTTTCCTGTTTTAATTTCAGTAGACGATTGCGGGCTTGAAGCAGTCTGGTCTACTGTTAGGTCTTTAAGTCTGCTGACCATGTGTTAGAAAGCGCTTTTTATTTTAAATGTAAAGGATGCAGCGAAGAACAATACTGGGAAGTGCTCTCAGTTAAAGACAAATGTAATGGTCATTTTAATTTTTTAATGAGCCAAATCAACTATAAGAAAGCTCAACATTAAACTGCATGATGAACAAACAATACATCTGACAGAATAACCTTGACATAGGTACCTTGATTGTAAGAACAACTGCAAATTAGAGAACATTTGAATGTACACTTTGTGTCTTTGATGGAAGGATATGAAAAAACAAGCCAACCCTCAACACAACAAAAGTACCCCCTTAGTTTTATAAAATTGGAGGAAGGGCATTTTTAAGTCCTGTCTGTACTGTGATGATTCAGGAGCACAAGTGACACATAACTTGCTGTGTCATGTGTGACAAAAGTACTGTTAAGTGATGCTGTTCTGGGGAGTAAAGTCAAAATTTTACTTTTGTTCTCTTGCCTTTTTATAGGATAATGGTGCTTGACGATTTCTGATCATCCCATAGGAAAAGGAAACCTCTGCTATGTTGGCCGTGCATTTTATGAATCTACAATAAATTATATATTTTTATACACTGAGACTTGTTATGTTACTTATTTACATTGAGGATAGTTTGTTGGCGTGTCTCCGCTATTGATACCTGTCGCCATGAAGAAGTCAAAATAAGGTTTAATTGGTGGTCACACTGATTGGACAGATGAGGTTTGCAGAGTTGAGGCCAAAGATCTAAAGTTGTGGATATCATGTTTCACTCAATCAGGTTCATGTCAAATCTTCTAATCTGAGTGCATTTTCAGGTCTTTGGAGACATGTCATTTTTTGGTGCAGGTATAAGCAACTTGGCTGCCCTGTGGTAGTGCAAAGTTGTTGTTTCGAGTGAAACCAAAGGATTTGTAAACATAATTTTGTGATGGGTGTCACCTCTATGTATATATGCATGAGTATTTTGACAATTTAAAGGAGCCCACAAAAGTTATGTTTACATTCAGTGTTAGTCACCAAAAAGCATTGTGTGTATCCTGGAGGTCTAACATATGTGTTATAGTACATTTCAAAGCTGATGTTTTAGTATTTTAAATACTGCATTGTTCACTGGCTCACCTGTAGGTCAGCGGTACAGTGTAACATCATTAGCAGGAGTGTGTATCACGTGCATGTGCAGAAGACAAAAATGATGCTCCATAGCCTGCTAGAAGTCTGAAACTCCACAGCGTACCCTTTAAGATTGTAGAATTTGAGTTGGGAGTCAAACACATCAAAGATAAGGAGATGAGTGTGGTGCTAGTGCTACATTTAAAACAAATGACACACAAAAAAATTACCTGGTTTAAAAGTCGGATGGCTTCCCAAAACCGACACAGCAGCTAGTACTGGCTCAAAACATGGGCGTTGTTGCAAAATACATTAATGTGCTGTGGATTCTTTTGAACTATGTTGGAGAAGCACATTGAATAGTCTTTTTCCAGCAGCTTTGGGGAAAGGTGCTGAGACAAGTTTCACTTACTGTGAAAAGACTGACTTGAGCTAACTTAAACCGTTCACAGCCCTTAGAGGCAAAAATCACCTAAGTGTGTCAGCACTATTATGTTGGCTTAGTGTGTTGGTGCTTACTTTTTATATTTTTGCAATGGGTTCGAGACCGGTGTGACCAGTTCTTCCTGTCTAAAATAAAAAAGGAATCCGTTACAGAAGCACTGTAAACATTTTGTTTATCTGTCCTGGAAGAGGGATCCTAGGAGAATTTTGATTTATCTTAATCAGTCTATGGACAGAGGATGTTGTATGCTGTACAAATTGTGAAGCCCATTGAAGGAAATTTGTAATGTATAAATAAGATTGACTTGACTTATCAAAGCTATCTCAGAGCTAATTTAACTGTAGTTTAAACTGTATTTCACAACTTAAAAGCACAGATTTGAGATGTTAAGCACTGATCGTTCAACTCAATGAATATTTGAAAAATGTTCACAGCCACAGAGTAACATGTTGGACATATACAGTAGTATACAGTGAATCATTTATATTTTGTAAAAAGGGCAAAAATCACCAAAGTGGGTCAAAGAAACGAAAACTGTCTGCATACGTTGTTGGCTCAGTGTTTGTTCTTCCTTGTATAATTTTGCTATGGGTTCAAGACCAGTGTGACCACTTGTCACACCAGTCAACCACTGTCTCTATCCTGAAGCAATACATAAATAGCCATTATGTTAGTTAGATTATGCCATTTTCTAGGCAACACACCAGACCATATATATTAAAAAGTTGCATGCTCTTCAAATTGCATTTTAAATAATAATAGTTAATACATAATCCCTACTTTCAATTCTAAAATTATTTCCATTTTCCTCATTTAGTAAAATTACAACATACAAAAATGACCAAGAGCATCAGTGCTTTATTAACCATGACGAAAGAGTGATGGCTGTTAGATTTAAGTAGGCATCATATATGCTGTGTTCGGTGGTTATACAGTACCAATGATATAAGAATAGATTAATACATCGGGACATGGCTTTATTAAGGTGCTTTGTATTGTACTAAAACAAAACGAACGACCACAAAAGGTTGAAATCCACACTTTCCTCAGCAATTGAATCTAAGATTCCCGACAGCACTCGAAGGCAGCAACAACGTGAAACGCTTGTGAGCCAATGAGACTGGTGATTTTTTCAAGGTGACCAATCAGCGACGGTAACGTCTTACGATGGCAAGTGAGCCAAACGGCCCGCCCTGACGTTGCTCATTGAAGAAGACGAAGAGGGACGGTCTCCGCTTACCATCCTCAGAAGAAATTTAATCATGGCCACCAAACTTTGCAAGCTTTTTGTTGGAGGCCTCAACGTGGAGACCACAGAAGATGGCGTCCGCACGTATTTTGAACAGTTTGGCACGCTCAACGACTGCGTAGTGGTCATGAACCAGCAGCTCGGCCGGTCCCGCTGTTTCGGCTTTATCACCTACTCGACACCGGAGGAGGCCGACGCTGCAATGGCGGCTAAGCCACATGTCGTCGAAGGCCACGACGTGGAATTGAAAAGGGCCATAGCACGAGAGGATGCCAATAACCCTGACATCCTCGCCAACGTTAAGAAAATTTTTGTCGGCGGTGTGAAAGACCACATCGAGGCGGACAACCTGACCGAGTACTTCTCCCAGTTCGGCGTGGTGGAGAAGGCCGAGATCATCTCTGACAAGCAGACCGGCAGGAAGAGGGGCTTTGGCTTTGTCTTCTTCGAGGACACCGACTCCGCCACCAAAGCGGTGCTGACAAAGTACCACGTCATAAATGGGAACAAGGTGGAGGTGAAGAAAGCTCTGACCAAGCAGGAGATGTCCACCGGTGGCCGCGGAAGAGGTCGAGGAAGGGGGATGCAAAGCTATGGCGGCGGAAGAGGAGGTGGTGGCTACGGAGGCGGCTACGGCAGCAATTACGGAGGCGGCTATGGCGGGGGTTACAACGGTGGTGGCGGTGGAGGATACGGAGGATACGGGGGATATGGGGGATACGAAGAGGGAGGATATGACAACCAGATGGGGGGTGGATACAGTAATGGTGACTTTGGGGATGGCTACGGACAGCAGCACTCTAGTTATGGTGCAGTGAAGGGCACCTACAACGCTCACAGGAGCGCGCCTCCTTACAACAGAGGCGGCGGTGGCTACGGCCGGGGTGGTGGTGGTGGATTCAGTGGTGGGTATTAGAGGCTCCCTCAAGTTTTGTGATGTCCATGGGGGAAATTCTGATTACAGCGAACTTGAATTTACACACATGACCGGGTGAGGGGGTCTTTGTTGAGTTCAGATAAGGGAGCAGTGCCCAATGCCCATCACCCACACGGAATGAATGAGACTGTCCTATGGACCCTGGCTCTCTCATCCGGTCCCCATCTGTCCTCTTATTCCACACATTATGGACTTTACTACTAAGAATTGTGAATTATTGAATTGTACTTTTATGTTGGGAAAAGACTTGCTTTGAACCATTTGTAAAGCCGTAACGTTAATCAATGTCAGTCACTGCTTCCCAACTCAGAATTGAGTTTGTTTGTCTTGCAAACTAGCCAGATGTGTGTTATTTTTGCATCATGAACTCAGGGTTTTAAGTAATGTTGGTGGCAGTGTCGGGCAGCATGGGACTCGATTGCTTGAGTTTCTTGATTTAAAACACTTTCGTGACAAAGTATTTTTTTGGAGAAATGTCACGGACTGTTTTGTTATCTGTAAATTATTTTTTTCCACCCGTCCCATTACAGGTTTTTGTTTAGATTAAAACTGTTTCCAAATCCATGTGTTCAGTTCACCCCTGTTTGATTCTGCTTTTATTAAAGTTTTTAATGTTTTGAAAATCTATCTAATCTCGCAGTCTTAATTCAAATCGTGTGGGTTGCATTTCAGGAGATAATGCATTAAAATAACTGTGGTAGTTGGCGCTTGATGCATTTTATCACCAATACTTGGATAAACTGCCTTTGTAACCTTATGAATTGATTTCACAAAGCTACCACCAGGAGGGAGTGTTGCCTGCAAATGCATGCATTTTCAGTTCATCGGCCATTTTATTTACTTGGTATAGGAGAATACTATCTATGGAGAATTTGTGCGTGCGTTTAGCTAACTTGCTCCTCAGATACCAGGTTTTTGGAGAATAATTTACATGCAACCTTCAATACAATGAGCGAATAAGCCAATCCACATGGATGCAGTCTAAGTTCTTTTTTTAGAAATAGTTTGTTACACCTGAGGACAGTGTTTTCAGAAAAACGGTTTAGTTTACCTTCATAAACCCACACGCATGCAGTCAGTAATAATTTTTAAGAAAACGTCACTACACTTGATTCATAACACCCTTTAAACTTACTAAATATGTCATCTTTCCATATTTCATTTAATAGATTTTTGTTGGTATATATGCCTGCAAGACAGTAGGTGCACTGGCAGCAGAAAAAAATGTGAGCTTTCACTCTGACCCTGTTCAGAAAAGAAGTACAGAAAGAAGGCTCCTCTCTGGAGCAAGTATTTCTGTTAAAGAGAAACTCAAGTATATATTAATACAAATGCTGATAAATTATGGATGTTATGGCTTAATTTATTAATCAGACTAAACACTTATGCTGCAGCATGCCATCACACTCCCAGACTGTCTGATTTAAGCAAGGCAAAGCACTTTTCTATAGCACAATTCCAAGTATTGTACATAATTCATGTGTGTCTTTATTTTTTTCATTGCAGCATCAAACCCTGTTGATGTAACTGAAAACAGACTACAGTTGCTGCTCCAGGGTCTTGTGAAATTTTGCCATAGGGCCCTTTTTCACAGATGTTTTCAACTAATCAATTCATCTGAAAAACAATTAGCAAATTCTTTGATAATTAAAATAATCATTAGTTTCAGCCCTATTTAATTTGAAACTAGAAAAAAATCAAACTTACAATTAAAGGAAAATTTAGACACCATATAAATATCACATCTTCCCATGGTCATTGGGATAAAATAAATGATGTGCAGGAATTTAAGATCTTGTGAATGAGCTGTATCAATATTATTTATGTGCATGAGTAATTTTTTTGTGTCTATATTGCAATTCCAGATGGATAGATAGATTATTATGTTTATCCCTGGAGGGAAAAACACAAACAAAGAAAACACATACATGTATAAGTACTAGTAAAAAAAATATATTCCTATTAAATGTGCATACAGTGGGCAGATTGGGTGTGCAAAAGGGAGGTTATTATAAATGATATGTACTAAAAGATAGTTATTGCACGTTGCCAAAGTTAAAGAGATTGAAAATGAGAATGAAAATGTGAGTCCAGTTACAGTAAGTGAGTGAGTACAGGGACCTCAGCAGCCTCCCAGTCCACGGATGTGCAACAGAGTGGGGATGAATTAAAAGGTTTGACGCCACCGGCAGCAACGACCTCCTGTGCCTCTCGGTGGAACATCTTGGGGTATGAGTCTTTGGCTGAAGATGCCCTCCTTTCTTAACCAGCATGTCGTGGTCGTGGAGGGGATGGAAGACGTTAACAGGATGCGTTTACCAACTTGGACAGCATCATCACCACCTTCAGTGTATATTGTTGTGGCCTGTATAACTTGGAACATCCAATAAAGATAATTATCAAAAATTAAATATATAAATGAAATTCTTTCTTTTTGCACAGAATCTGTCATACCAAAATACTACATATGGAAGCCAATGTGATGGAAAAAAAAGCCTGTAAGTCATTATAATTAGAAACCTAAAGTATCTTAAAAGAATTACTTAGTATCTCAAAACATAGGGTACTCATTATTTGGAGATACTAACTCATTATTTTGAGAACGTTTCTCTTTATGGCGGAAATCGGCTTTCATACTAAACTGCATGTGTATGCATGTATATATATGTGTGTATGTCCATTTTTTTAAAGTACGGAGTGATTCATCTCGGTAATACACACTCTTTGCGCAGCTGCACAGCGCTGCCTGCTGTTGTATCTGACTCCGTGAGGATGGACGGTGTGTCGTTAGGGTGAGTTGCCTCAGCAATAGGGATTATTCTGTAAAGCTGTGATTCACGCTGCTTCTACATCTGTCGGATAACATTTTAACCCCACATCATCCACCGGCCATAAACCCAACACAGATAGTTCAAGTGCTTTCTCCTAGCACACGAACTCAAGCTAGCCTTGTTGACTAGTTAGCTTCGGTAAGTTAGCTGGCATCGTTGGCTAACGTTACACAGCTGATGCAGTTAAGTTGCTAACCAAACAAGTTAACATGTAGACATTTAAACTGTCATCAAGTCGTATCTTATAGGCAGTGAACTGAATGTATAGACTGGCTTTAATTCAGCAACGATTTATGTCAGTTAACAGAAGCTATCATAAGCTTATGTTAGCAATTAAGTTAAATGATTAGCAATGCTAATAGCTAGCCAGCCTGCCAACTTGACGCTCAACAAACTCAAAACAAACATCCTTTTCTTTTTTTAAATATTTGGACAAAAAGAGACAAGCTTTCTGTTAACCGTCAGAGTCATGTGTGGCTTGTTATTGCTGCATCATAATATCTTCACACTGTTATTGAGTTGTGGTGTCTGGACAAAGGATGGGTCATCGAGAGAGTCAAGACAACACACAGTACTGTACATATTTCAATACACATCACGTTTCTCACTCACAATGTGAAACATTAAACCAAGCAAATGGCCCGTTAGATTAGTTCGTTGCGATATCACTCTTTTTGTTTTCTCCCTGCCGGTGCAAGTGCGGGTCAACGTTTGGTTTAAAGATGAATTAAAAACTTAATTCACATGTTGTCAAAGGATTTCTCTGGGGGTTAGGATTCCACATAGGTTGATAAAATAGCAGATTCTCTTCTGCTTTATTTAACTTTGGGTAACAGGATAGTTTAGATTTGTCCTTGTTTTTTGTGTACCTGTCTGAGGAGGGCTAAAGGCTGGCAGTATTCTCAATTTTTATTATTGTCAACAAATCCAATGAAAAGACTAAAACCAACAATAAATGTATCCCAGTCATTAACATTTTCTGTGTAGCCTCTGTGACATGTACATCGTAGTTGTTCAAAAACACATCATTGTAACCACATAGTTGGACTTGGTGACTTGGTTTGTGTCTTTTCATGGAGATTCAGGGTGTCCTTTAAGTCCCCTTGACTGAAGAATATGATTGAAGGTTGTGTGTCAAGGCATAGTGTCATACAATTAGCCTACCTTGAATACAACAGGGATCCTCAGTCAAATAGGCATGCTTGAATGGTTATTTAGTACAGTTAGAACATCAGGAAAGTGACATTCAGCAGTTTAATGCATGATCTTTACAAATAATGGATGTAGAGGTGGGCAAAGTGGCTACAATCTTATATGTATTGTATAGGTAGATGTCATTTTATTTCATGCTAGTGATGCACTGATCCATATTTTTCTCTCCAGTGCAGAATAATTTTTATGTAAAGTGACATGAGGCAATAAAAACAGAGTCAGTGGCCTGCTGTGACTGAATAAATGTAACTAATTGAGGAAACACTTTTATTTACTATTTTACAATGACACTATTTCATTTCAATTTGCTTAATAAGGTCAGTATCAGCGCTGATGCCAACATCAAACAAGGCATCTGAAAACATCATCTTGGGCTTTGGGATATTGTGATGAGCATTTTTCTCTATTTTCCGACATTTCACGGATTTAACGATTTGTCAATAAAGTTAATCATTGATAATGAAAAGAATTGTCAGCTGCAATCCTAGACAAAAGCCATACGCCTCTGCCGGTGTTTAAAATCAAGTGAGGCAGATGAGACATCCCTGTGTAATATTTTACGTGAATATACTTTACACTAGATTGAAACAAATTCAAAAGATGTATAAAATCCTGACTGTGGACTCACTCTTGTGCAACAGCATCTGAGTTCAATGATAACCGAAGCAGATTACCATGGATTATTACAGGAGGATGGGTCTGTGGCATCATACAAGCATTTGCCAGACAGTGAGACATGCTAAGAGACCCTCATATCATTCAACTGGAAAATAACCAAGGCAGAGACACATTGCACATTCACTAAACAGCCTTTGCCTCTGTGGTGTAGCACAATGTTGACAACAGTGGCAAAACATGTTTAAAGAACTCAATTTGATTACTTTTACCACTGTTGTCCAGTATCGTGTTCCTGTCCCATTGTCTGCTTATAACCCTAGAGATCACCAGAAAGTAGCTCGTCTAACTGTTGGGTTGGCTTCTATCTCTACTGATCCAGACACTGCCTCTCATGTCTTACCAGTCTGGTGGCCACACCGGCCTCACCACGTCCAAACTGCAACACAGATTCAGAGGAGGACACGGTGAATGGAGGGATGCACACCTTCAACCAGATGCACATGAGGAAAGCTTTCCAGCTGATGAACGACCTGAGGAGGTGTGTTGCTGGCAGTGTTGTTGGTCCCTACGGAAAGAATGAAGCCAGTATATGGTAGCCTACATATGGCCATTTTACTGTGGCATGCCATGTTTTTGGTATGTGAGTGAAGAGGCTTTGTAAGAGCTTTGTAATTCAGAGTCATCGTTTGTTCACTTGGCTTGTCTGCAGGTTCAAAATTAGCACCATCCACCAATCAAATGCTCGTAAAATATGCAAGTTACTGGTAGAATTGCTTCACTCACCAGTCAAAAAAGCAATGGTAATCTATTGAGTGGCTGGTAAAATGTGAACATTCACTAGCCATTTGGCTGGTGGACGAAAAAGTAAATTTTGAACCCAGCTTGTCTGAAAATGTAAGCACAGAAGTGAACTACTTCTGCAACTACTGGCCATCTCTAACTTTCATTTTTTCTAGTTATATATTTGGGCTTGCTTTTAGATTTTTTTTGGGCTTCAGTTTAATAGAAAACTTTACATCTCAAAGATGGGTTTACTGTTTTCATGTCTGACCTTCAGAATCAAAAAGTAAATTCTTAAGTAGTGTAGATACGTAGGTAGGAAGATATCCCAGTTTGTATGCTAACAAGAGCCTGAACAGACTAGGATGCAATGCAACTGCAGACATTTTTCCAATTAAGCTTATTCTAGCCTTGCATCCGTGCTGTTTTAAGGCAATTGCTACATTCATTGTTTTCACTTAAAATGCTGAAAAACACATGCAATGTACTGAAGCTCATAGGTTGATGATTGATTGATTGATTGATTGATTGATTCATTCATTGATTGATTGATTTCACAATAAAATAGGGAAATACAAGACTGCAATCACCCAGTCCTACATACAATAACATTGTTGAGTATAAAAACACAAGAACGCTTAAAGCTCTTTTCATTTGTGGTCAGACGAGTCAGGTTACGATTTGTACTATGCCAGTCTTGCCTAGCCGTGCTGTCCATACTTAGCTTTAAATATGCTTTCTTTTCCTGGCTCCTGTATGCATATTTTCATCAGTTCTCACAAACACTTTTTCTCTCTCACTTCCTACATGTTTCCTACATGTACTTCAGTAAAAAGATGCTGTGTGACATCCAGTTGGTGGCGGGGAGCGTTGAAGTGCCGGCTCACAGGGTGGTCCTGGCGTCCTGTAGCCCCTACTTCTATGCCATGTTCACAGGTACACACACTGTTGTTTGCTTGGCATCTTATCTGATGTGTTTGTACTGGCATGTGCTTAAGTGTGTGTATTTTGTAGGTGATATGAGTGAGAGCAAGGCCCATCAGGTGGAGATCAGAGAGGTGGATGGACAGACGCTGAGAAAGCTGGTCGACTACATCTACACAGCTGAGATAGAGGTCACAGAGGAGAACGTCCAGGTGAGAGAGTTTGTTGTTTATGAAGAGCAGAGAAAACAGCGTTTTCCTTTTCTTCAGTTATGGTGAACTTGTTTCCAACTCTGGTTTTGCTTTAAAATGTTGATGTCATATATCAGCAGCAGCAACAGAATTGGTGGGAACTGTTTCATTATTTGTAGAGCACCTTTCAAAACAGACTTCTGCTTCAGTAAATTGCATAAATGTATTATTATTTCAGGCAATAAAGTGAAAAAAAATCCAAATGAGTAAAAAAGAAAGAACCATAAAGTTGGTTGGACTTGTTAAAAGTTAAAGTAACCAGAGTTTTTGCTTATCATAAGGGAAATTGTTCCCCTAATGCCTGATCGCTTTAACTGTTTTGGTTTTTTCCGTTAAATTTCAGACTGGCCAACCTGCCTGTGGGGGCAGGTGTTTATTACAAGAGATGTAAGAGCTGGTAATGGTTGTAAACTGTGCTTTACTGTGAAAGCACTGGATTAAGGCCTTGTTTATCTCAGTGGCATTCACACTTGGTAGCTGCATGGCTCTGGGACTGGGTTGAATAAATGCAGCAGGATCAAGCTGCAGGCGGGAAACTTCCTCTGATTATTAGCACAGGAAGTGTGCATGGAGAGAGGCAGGAAATCCTCCCACTGTTAGCAGCGTGCCTGCCTGATTGGCTCACTCTTGAATGTGTGACGTGTGTGTTTTGACTATTGGTTAATATTCAGTAAACGATTGTGTTTTTCATTGTACAATACTCACTGTGTTGTTTGTGCTGCCCTCAGTTGTGTGTGTGTGTGTTGTGTGTGTGTGTGTGTGTGTGTGTGTGTGTGTGTGTGCGCGCGCGCGCTAGGCTGTCACAGCTGCTGTAAGCAGAGTTTCAGTGGTCCTGATGCTCCCTTTTCGAAGACATAAGGCTTCAGGGCAGCTGAACAGAGGAGACAGTAACACTACATACTCAGAGGGTGTGTAAACAGAGAGGTGTAGAGCCAGACAAACTGCCTCACTTAAGTATTTATGTTGGGATGTAGCAAAGTGTTGTCTGGTAGCATCATGCTTTTACCAGCACACTGCCTGCCTGTCTTGTTAACTGACAGTATAACAGACTTGTAGGTTGCGTTCTGACATTGTCTGGTGAGGTGCTGCATTGGCCTATTAATATATATGCATGCCATGCACCCATTCCTGGTATGTTATTTTGCAACATGAACGCCGTACTGTGTTTCTGTTGTTTACTTCACAAACACTGCAACAAAAACTGAATTGATCTCTGTGTTAACTACCCAGAGTTGTAAAATCCTGTCTGTGAGTGAGTATTATAATCTGCTGTCTAGTGTTTAAACTTAAACTCATTGATCTATTACTCAAACTGGCCTCCCTTGATTGTATTTCATTGTCTCGCCTGCATTCTTTTATGGCTGAGCATATCTTACACAATATTTAATCTCGCATCACATGTCAATATTTTATATATTTTATTTTTTTTAATTAATGAATAAACCAACTGACTGACCAGCATCATTGTTGAAGTAATAAGTTGTTTGCACTAAGAATAGATATCCATTACCTAACTGACTTACAGCTACCAAATGTTCTTAAATGTTGGCTGTAGGCTGTGGATGGTAAATAATTGGGCTCTTCCATGTTATTTAAAACACATTTATTGACGTGCTTAAATCTGTAAGATGACCCAGAATGTGGATGCCCAAGTTAGTGCCTTCCAATAAAGTGTTTCCACCAATTAAAACCAGTTGAAGTTTTAAATTGACTTTATATTGTGTATCCTCATTGCAGGTTCTGCTGCCAGCAGCCAGCCTCCTCCAGCTGATGGATGTTCGTCAGGTTTGTTGTGAGTTCCTGCAGTCTCAGCTTCACCCCACCAACTGTTTGGGTATCAGAGCCTTCGCTGATGTGCACACATGCACACAGCTTCTCGACCAGTCCCATGCATACGCCGGTAAGCTTCTCTATGTCAACACCACACATCTTTGCCACTGTGTTGTGTGTTAGATGGTGGTACTTTTATGTAACAGTTTCACCAGCCCAAAATAATGATGAAGGCTTTGGAAAGATGCTACATGTCATGTTCTAAATGAGGGTGTTAGATGTTGAAAATCACACTAGACATCTTTTAGCAAAAACATGTTCACATTTGAGCTTTGATCAATATTTAATTTGTGTTGTGTTTGTGTGTGAGTGTAACCCTGTATGTTTGTGTCTCTCAGAGCAGCATTTCACTGAGGTGGTGCAGGGAGAGGAGTTCCTGGGCCTTTCTCTGCAGCAGGTGTGCAGCCTCATTTCCAGCGACAAACTCACTGTTTCCACAGAGGAAAAGGTCAGACGGCACGGTGTACACAGACACTTCAGCCCTTTTAGTAAAAGCAGTTTGTCCCTTTTCCTTGTGGGTGAAAAGATATGTGAGAATTACTTTTATGAGGAAAGCAAAATAACGTCCACCAGGAAAGGGACCAGTTAGAGAAATTCTAGGTATAGTGGGAGCTGAGAAAGATAGGGCATTCTCCTGCCGTTCCGCTATCTCTATTATCTGTTATGCAAGGGCACTGTGGCTGCATCCGAGCTTAGCGCTGCCTAGCCCTCAGAGTGACTGCAAGTCTCTCTTGTAAACTTACTGGGTTAAGATGAGTTCTTTTATGGTGAATGAAAGGCTTGATCCGACGAAGTAAGTCACTGAATTAAATTGAAGCATTGACGTCAATGCTGCTGCCAGTTCTGCCGTTGTTTACCTTTTTCTTCTTCTTCTCGTCCGTAGAAATAGCAGTCATTAGCCTTTCCTCCTTAGCGCCACCTCTGTTCAGGAGAAGACTGCAACTAGTGTCGCGACCACCACGCGCGAGTATAAACGGCGTTACGGCGCTCCCATGACATCACACTGGCGCTCGACAGGTCGGCTGCGTGTAGTATACCGGACGTTTAAGACTATTGTGATTGGTTTAAAAAAAAAAAATATACAAATTAGTGTTTTTTTTTTTTTTTTTTTCTCTCTATCCCAGAATGATAAGTGGTGTAGCCAGATCATACTCCAGCACTGACACAGTGCAGTGGAGATAGGTCTGGCTATGCAAGACTAAAGTGAAAGAGACTAAAAGGGAGCCACACTATCACACTGATCAGTGTTACACTGGCTTCCACAATCAGTTACAATTGAATGATCTGCTACAATTTATTCCATCTTTTTGCATTAATGCTAGTAGAAGTGGAAAAGATCAACTTTTGTTGAAAGTTTTTGTGTCTATTGACTCATTTCTGTGGCACATTTTGAGGCTGTGAAGACGTTAAGAACTTGGAAAACTTCCTGTTATTTCATATTGAGAGCTTTCACACATTATTCAAATATAGTTACCCTCACTGCTAATCTTGTAGTCACACCAGATAAATTAACAATTAATACCACATGTTTAATGCATTACATACATGTGGTTCTTTAACTGAAACTACACACAAACAAACAGTGTATAGCTCCTTATTTAATTAGCTGAAGTTGTTGTATTAATGATGATATTGCATTTAAAAAGATGTAACTGCCAGTGATAGTGGCATTGCAGCCATTTTGCCACTGCTTTGCAGACAAATAGTGTAGTTGACACAATGTCCTGATATCTACGACCCAAAATTACAACTTGGAGGCTTAAATTTATTTATTTATTCCACTCAGATGCCCTATTTATTGTATGCATGGTATGTTTACTCAGCATAAGGCTGTGGTATAGTTGAAAAAGAAGTGGTATCTGTGTTTTTGTGCAACACACACACACACACACACACACACACAAACATAATACAGTCTTCATCCTACACGTTCTTACATTTGATTATGTGCTCCATTATATTACATTATACATATTTGTCTATTTTTGGGGCCTGTGTAAAACTGAAGTGGAAGTAGTTTATACTGTATGATGGTACCGTGAGTTTAGAAGTCGGCTAGTTTGAACCATGAAGGAGAAGAAAGTGTCGGGAGTAGTCAAGTAACGGGCCTCTTTTCCTCAACTACCATCGTTGTTGCCCCTTTGTGCATAAAAGGAGCGGCACTCATTCCCTCGTTTGCCTTGAGTGGAGCTGCTCCACAGGCCAACAGGAGACGATCAAGTGTGAATGTATGTAAATCAGTGAATTTGAAGCAGTAGATTTTTGATCGAAAAACATGAGGATCAAAGGTCTGCCACCTCTGTTATGCTGACATCCTGCTGGGAGCAAGTGCAAGCAATCGATAATGGTAATTCACTATGAAAGAACTTGGTATCTACAGCTAGAATAATGCAATTCGCACAATTGGTTAAATCGTCAAAATTGTTGGCCGTGGGAGATCATTGATCAGTGTCTGAAAACCCTCTCTCTCCAAACCTTTCCAATGTCGCAACCAGTTTTGGCCTTGCATCCCCAATAAACCAACATTTACACACACGCATGCACACACACACACACACACACACACACACACACACACACACACACACACACACACACACACACACACACACACACACACACACACACACACACACACACACACGTTAAACATTTTCTTTTACTAACAGAGAACTGACCTTGACAAGTTGTAGTGGTATTTTTAATCAGAATCGGGTTTATTGCCAATTCGTTTTCACATATAATTAATTTGCTTTGGTTATTGGTGTTTAACAATAAACATAATGAGAGAAAATAAAAGCATGTACTACAAAAGTTAAAAAACATAGATACAGAATAGAAAAATGTACAATAAAAATATGAAAATAATACTATATAACGTGTAAATATGTAGTTAAAATGAAAGAGCTCAACAGTTTTAGAAATGTGCAAATATTTCAGGGGGATGTGCAAAAGTTCAAAGTAGGCTTGACTTGTACAATAAATCTTAATCGGTTTTAACAATTCCCTCCCTGTCTGCATTTCTGTCTCTCTATTGCTGCCTTATCCTGTCATGTTCTGTCCCTCGCTGCTGTCTCACTCTGCTCTCCATCTCTCTCGTAGGTGTTTGAGGCGATGATATCCTGGATCAAGCACGATAAGCCAGCTCGTCTGGAGTACATGCCCAAACTAATGGAGCATGTCAGACTTCCACTACTGTCCAGGGATTACCTGGTACAGGTAAAAGAAATTATCTGCTCTTTCTCTACATTTTTCACCATTTTCTCGCCCTTCGCTGCCCTCTGCAATAATGCATGTTATGCATTACATGCCTACATTAAATCTGTTACTAGTCTGTGGCTGGGTTAGGTCAGTAGGTAGAGCAGGCACACATATATAGAAGTATATGCAGAAGGTCCAGGGTTCGAGTCTGACTTGTGATGATTTTCTGGCATGTCATCCCCCTCTCTCTCCCTTTTCATATCTTGCTGTTCTTTCCATTAAAGGCTGAAATGCCCCAAAACAATCTTTAAAAAAGAAATAAAATAAAAATATGTTACTAGTCGTAGAAAAAGGTTGGCCCCTGACTGTTGTGATGGAAATGTGGTCCCTGTTTCAGATTGTTGAGGAAGAGGCTTTGATAAAGAACAACAACACCTGTAAAGATTTTCTCATAGAAGCAATGAAGTATCACCTGCTGCCAGCTGACCAGCGGCACCTCATCAAGACAGACAGGACCCGACCACGAACTCCTATCAGCATCCCAAAGGTACACAAACAGTCACATGCCACTCAACAAGACATAATCCCTAATACAAGATACATGTGTATCTACCTTGTAGGAAGCAGTTGCATCATATATGTATTTTCTTTTATAAAGACACTTACTGTAAGTCAAATGGCTGACACTGACTGTGTGCTTGTATAGGTGATGATTGTGGTGGGCGGCCAGGCTCCTAAGGCGATCCGCAGTGTGGAGTGTTACGACTTCCAGGAAGATCGATGGTACCAAGTAGCCGACCTGCCTTCAAGACGCTGCCGGGCAGGTCAGTTTGTGTCTTGTAGGACTGTATGTGACTCTGACTCTGTAGTTTAGTCTGACAATTGTACTATTTTCCACCTGTCATAACCCCTGGTTATACTGTACATTCTAAATGTGTCAACAGTTTCTCAGACACAGGCAGTCCCTGTGTTTTTGTTATATGTAGTTGGGTACAGGGGGTGGGCACAATAACAGGAACACTTTACAGTATAATACAACAGCACAAATCCTACTTCGCACATTTTGATTAATTGTCAGCGGACAAAGCCTCTCTCAAAACTGGACCTTAGAACGAGTTTCACAAAGGTACTATTTATTATCACATAATCACTTGAAAATATAAGGCAGTTTCAAGCAGTGATTGTAAGTCAATATAAAACATTAATATCAATAGAATTCAACAATTTATTACATTAACTTGTCAGCAAGGTGTCAAATGTCTTAAAATGGTAGTTCAGATTTTTTTAAGTGGGGTTGTGAATCTGAACTAACCCTTTTTAAAACACCAAAGTCACACAATAACACAAACCAACCAACCGATTGAGGCAGCAGACCAGCAGCTCCATGTTCTGCGAGGTAAAGTTACTATTTTTGCCAAAGGAGTCTGGTAAGAGAGCATAGACAACAGCTTCAGCTCCCCATAGAAAAGGGCAGTCTGACTGCAAGGTAAATATTCTAAATGTAGCGTACACTTAAATTGATAATGATTTTTTTTAGGTGGGCCTTTTTTAGGTGATTAAAATTTGTTTTGCCGCTGCCCCCTTCCACAGCAGTACATTGCTTAGCTTCCGTGCTGGTGTCCTGCGTGCTTATTCAAACTGGGAGCGTGCCGACCGCCATCTACTGTAGGTAATACACTGACTATGGAGAAGTACCTTGTACAAGCCCACTTCAAAAAATCCAAACTATCTTCTAACGCTAATGTTAAGGCAACATTCTGATCAGATTTCATTTATGTATCAACAAAATCTTGATGCCCCATTGTCCTTGAATGCATCAGCGATGACAGTTTTTGAAACACTTCCTCCTTGTGCCTGCTTTCCAAACAACAGTAACACTTTGATGTAAAAGAAGATGAAATGTGATGAGTGTGATGAAATGTTGAGCTATGCAGTGTAATGTAAAGATATATATAAACAATATGCTAGTGGGCTTAAACATACACAACCACTAGTACGGTCCTTTTTAAGTGTCAGCAGCTTCAGTAAAAAAGTTCATGCAGGTAAAATTTTCACCTTAAAACATTTTCCTATTTCATTGTGTCTGTGTGTCCAGGTGTGGTTTCTATGGCAGGCCGTGTATATGCAGTCGGAGGGTTCAACAGTTCTCTGCGGGAGCGAACGGTGGACGTGTACGACGGAGTGAGAGACCGGTGGAGTGCTGTGGCGAGCATGCAGGAGCGACGCAGTACACTAGGAGCTGCTGTGCTGGGCGATTTACTGTACGCCATTGGGGGCTTTAACGGCAGTATAGGTACACACACACACACACACACACACACACACACACACTAAAGAAGCAGGTTTATACTTTTATTTCTTGTCCACTGTAAATAAACATGGTTCCTCCTATGCATGGTCTGGAAAAAGCATTTGTAAAGGTTCGAGTCCTGAAAAGTTAGATATAATGTTTATGACACATTTATGACAGTGTCATGTCTCTTATGTAGATACCTTCAAGTAAAGTGTAACCAAAGCACCAGTCATTTCACATATTCGTTCACATAACTGTTTTGTGAAAAGGTCAGTTTTTTGAGAATGATCACTTGTCCAATCATTCTGATGGTTAAAAATAATAGGTTTTATATTTCTATTTTGTGCAAGACTGAAACCGTGGAAACTTGTAGTTTTACATTCTACAATATGTAGTTATACAGTACTTATGTTGGGGCCTTGATTGCATCGGGTTCATTATTTAGGCTGAAAATAGGCTTGTTATGAGATACTGGTGTATATCAGTATCTCAATCTATTAATAGTACATAGAGAAACTCTGTTAAATTTCACTTTAATTTTTCACTCCCCGCATTACTATTACAAATGATTGATTATGAAGTCACACACTGAAACACCTCAGTCCTCACATAGCTGCAAACAAGCTGGGGAAAATATTGTTATGTTTATGAGATTGTAGGGTGGGGTCTAATGCAGAAGGAACGTTGACTGAAAATATACAAATTCAGTTAAGAAATGTCTGGAAAAAAATAACAATGGGTGAGGTTGGAAAAGGTGAAGATGAAAAGGTAAGACTTGCTTGTCAGAGGGCAAAGTGCTGATTTAGTTACCCTGTCCAGTTTTTTCAAACTCATTTTCCCATCTGACTTAGCATCATTACCTGGTTGAGCAGATTATAATTGCCTCCTACAGTGTTAATGGTAAACACAAGAGACATGGCACCCATTTTCTTCCCTTCTCTTAACACATCTACCAGCTGGATGAAAAATGTTTACACCTACAGACTGATCAACACCCACACAGTCTTATTCTGACCTATTAATGTCATTCCTTAATCTGTTTGCCTTTTTGTTCTTTTCTCTCTTTCAGGTTTGTCAACAGTTGAAGCCTACAATTATAAAACCAACGAGTGGATGTATGTTGCCTCCATGAACACCAGACGCAGCAGTGTGGGTGTAGGGGTGGTTGATGGTAAGCTGTGTGCTGTGTGTGTGGTGAGGGAGACCTGGGTTACATCATGTCATTTCAAAGAAAAGCTAGAATTCAGATTGTGTGTGTGTCTCTGCGTCTGCAGGTAAGTTGTATGCAGTAGGAGGTTATGATGGAGCATCCCGTCAGTGTCTCAGTACAGTGGAAGAATACGACCCTGTCGCTGATCAGTGGTGCTACGTAGCTGACATGAGCACACGGCGCAGTGGAGCAGGTATACACTCACATACACTATATTCTACACTTCATACAGAATCCACACAGGGAGCAGCAAAACAATACAGCTTTCCCCATAGATGATGCTTTTTAATATTATTTATTTTATCTTAATACTATTATTGTTGCATTTATTTATTATTGCAAAATAGTTATTTGTGGTCATCTTTACCAGGCACAAAGTATGTCCTATGTAGCAACAGCACCACCCAGTGGTCTGCAATTGTACAAGTAGAACACAACTATTACAAATTATTACACTGTGCTCACCTTAAAAACATGAAGAAAAGTTCCACACTCTTGTTTAAAAAAAAAAAAAAAAAGAAAATCATCAAAAATCTAAATTCTGCCATTGTTTCTTTATTTTTTGTCCAGGGGTAGGTGTGTTGAAAGGTCAGCTGTATGCAGCAGGAGGACATGACGGTCCTCTGGTGAGAAAAAGCGTTGAGGTGTACGACCCACAGACCAACACCTGGCGACTGGTCTGTGACATGAACATGTGCCGACGAAACGCAGGTCAGATAACGACCACAGACGGCCAGTTTTTGCACATAGGTTGTTACTGTCAATGCTAGAAATCGCTAGTCAGTTTGGATAAAAGCGTAAGCTAAATGACATGTAATGTAATGCAAACAAGCAGGATCTTCTTTTCTCCTGTGGTTTTATGACCTTTCCAACACTTATATGGTCACCTGTAAATATCTAGTCCGCCGTCGTTCTCTAGGCGACAACAGCTCATTGATTTGCAAGTGTACAAGTGTGACGTCTCAGAACAAAACCCATCAAACCCTGAACGAAATCATGAAGCTACAGTTGATTTTCCTGTTTTTTAAATAAAAGTCTTCAGCTGAATAATGTGTAAAAATCTCAAGTTGGTTCCAGGAAGACCTCACTTTACTTCGTTGGCCTGTGAAATCAAAACAACTTAAAACATGTACAGCACAGAATGGTGGCTGAAAACCTTGAAAACATTACCCTGCTTAACGTGGGCCCAATTTAAAAATTTATGATTTTATAAAAACATTATAAATTTAATGATAAAAGATTTAAAAAAAAAAAAAAAACTATCCTGAATTATAAATATCTGGACAGCCATAAACATGAGTCAAAATAGATTAAATGTTAAATGGAATTCGTAAAAACAAAGTTGTTTAATATGTACAACTCTCTCCTCAAGGTATTTGTGCCATTAACGGGCTGCTGTACGTGATTGGAGGAGACGACGGCTCCTGTAACCTGTCCTCTGTAGAGTTTTACAACCCTGCCACAGACAAGTGGAGCCTCATTCCCACAAACATGAGCAATGGACGCAGCTATGCAGGTAAGTCTGATCATGCTAAACACAGGAAACAAATATGACAGACTTCACAGTTTACCTGTTTCTGTAGTAGTTTCTCTCACTCACTCTTTTCATTTTCTCCCTCCTATAGGAGTCGCAGTGATTGACAAGCCATTATGACCAGGGGCCTCCCACAGCATCAGCTCTGCATCGGCAGCCAGTTTCACAGAGACTCACACTGACGTCTGAAGCTCAACAGGCAGCCGGAGAAGTAACGCCTGAAATAAACACTGTCCAAATGGATAGGATGCCCTCAATCCTCAGCTGACTTTATCAACCATCCATCTTAAGGAGTTTTTTTTTTTGGAGCTAAACCACAACCTGATTTTGTTGCTATGTCCATTTCTATAAGTGAGATCCTGAATTTTAAAGGACACTGTTAGGACACTGGATAAGAAACAATATCCACAGGTTACTGGGATTATAAGAACTTTGTCTTGATGGGTTTTCAATTGCCAAGCCCACAAAACAAGTGGCTGTATCAGCTGACATGAGACGCTGATGTTCAAATCACTTTGATGGGCCAAACGGAGCGAAGTGTTTTAGATGCTCAATGGTGTCATGGTGGCGTTCATGTGATGGACTGTGAAACTGAAAACCGCCGTTTGCAGGCAGACTGACCACCTACAGCGTTAACAATGTTACTGCAATTATCAGGACTTTGCAACACTGACCTGTGAATAGCTGTTGCAGGAGCATTTTTCAAAATCCTGAAAACCTGCGCTGCCATGGAAGACTTTTTTTTAATTATGAGACTTGCCACAATTCTTAGAAAATAAATCAGCTAATGGCAACTTGATTTTGAAAAAGAAATAGTTTGATTCCTGCGCCGACCGTCAGCAGGTCCAGCTGTTGTGTGATCAGCAAAAGGCCACAGCTGCCAGAGTGTATTTGTTCTCAACCTGGAGGCCTGGACCTAGAGAGCTACAAGATAAAGAATGTAGAAAACATCTTATGCAAATCAGTTATTGTATTTAATATTTTTGAGATTGTTTTTAAAGAGGTTCAAAACCACTTGCTGTGGCTTCAGACCCAGGCCAGTTGATCTGATTCGACACCGTACAACTTGAGTTTGTTGTCGACACACTACTGATGCACTGATTGCTTGCACTGACTGATACAGACCTGCAGGCTGGCTGTCTGACTCACCGATCGGCCTGCCGGACGTCTGGCCAACTTTCTGACTGACCTGCTGTCAGACAGACGGCTGCTTAGCTGTCCGTCTCCATTACTGATCGTAGTCATGGAAGCATTTAAATTCACCACTTCAAGGCCAATAATTGTATCAGAAATTGTAAAAAACAAAAATGTGCCAGTTATTCTGATCAGAAAATGCTGGAGTCACATAGTGTTTTTATCGCTAAGTAACAAAACTAAAATGAATTGTTATTGTTGTCTAAAGGAGAGTGTCAAAATGCACTGTAAAAATTCTAATGTAAAAGATAAGGGTGTAAGATTGTCTTATTTATTGTTTTGGGACATTTGATTACATAGCATTTATTAATATCAAAGTGAGGATCTCCTTTCATTTTCTCAGCCACGTGTTACACTTGTTCTCTCACATTCATTCAGACGATGATGGGTGTATTTTAAATGATGTTATTTAGCTGACTGACTGGTGCCATAGCTTTTGGAGAAAAGAGATTTATTGAAGCTGCTTTTTATGAAAGGAGTTCTCACTCAAACATTTCACTTCTGCCTGCAATATTCCAGAAATTACTAATGTAATCGACTGTCATTTCAAAGCCTTCTGACAAAAAAGTGTATAAAATACTTGAAAGACCATACTGTTGTTGTTGTATATTTAGTCAATTTACAAGTCATGTGTACTACATTAGTCCCACCTCATACATTTAAATTGATGAATGTGTTTCCAGAAAGTTAGTTTAAGTATAAAATTACTTCATATAGTAACACTCTTTTTAGAGAATCTCCATGCATGGACTTGGAGCTCTCAGTTATAAGTGCAACAGCAACATTTTGAAGTGCGTCATGATGAAGACCAACTTACGGCGAAACATTACTTACTAAAAAGTTCTTAACTGTGTTTTCCAAATTACCAGAGCACCAATCCAAATGTTTGAGAGTAATCATTTTGCAGTAATGCAGGGGAACTCCATGGATTGTTTGTTGGGTTCCTACATTAGAGCCACTCAATAGTTACTCTAGTAACTAATAATACATTGACAATCATTATCATTGATGATGATGTGTCATATCAAAGGTGAAAAGATTTTTTTTTATAATACAATGAACACTACTTTTTGTTTCATTGTGGGAATTTTTGACAGCACTATATAGAGAATTATACACAACAAAATGATGTAAGGTAAATAAATGCAGGTAAAGGGGTGATTTCAAGCTCAGCTTTGGATGTTGAAGCCTCTAATCAGTATGAACCCACCAGAGGGAAAATGTTTTTCTAAGCAATCTATGCTTTCTTCACGGCATTACTGCTAATAAAAACTACCCATAGCATAATTTTAAGTTGATAAAATGGAAACCGGTGGCTACCTGGACTGTAGGTAGTGGACTGTTTTTTTTTTTTTTTTTTTTTAGACTAAACAATAATGTTTGCCCTCAGCGGATTGAGTTTGCTGAATTACCACAGGCACCTTTTTAGGGCTTCTAATTCATGTTGACTTGAAAAAAAGTTGAAGTCTAAACTGTTGAGGACTCTAAAGATCCAGAACAGCAACTAAATTGGTCTTGAAGTGAGATTTTTGTCATTTGATGTATCTTATGGAGGCTTTTTGAGATGAATAATGTTCTTACTAAGCACAGATGTTATATTTTTATTATAAACTGTGGATGTTGTGAACTAAACCATTGATATTGTGAGTTAATTGCTGTGTGTTTGGAAGATTGTGTGATTTCTGACTGTTAAACGTTCATACATTCATAGTTGGAGCTTATGCACTGAATTTACAGGTGATTTGTAAACCTTCAAACTTGAAATAATTTGAATTAACAAATACTAAGCAGGCTTACTTTGCAAAATAACTTCTAAACTGCTTTTGTCTGAAATAGTAAAATTATGTATTTAGCACTATTGGATGTTTTCGATTTTTTCTTTTACACAAGTTTACCATCTGTTGAAAAGACAGGATATCATAAACACACACACACATATATATATATATATATATATATATATATATATATATATATATATATTATGACTATATTATGACTTCACAAAAAGTCATAATATAGTATGTCATAGAAAAATAATAATATATTATGTTAAAAGTCAAAAAGGCATACCATATAAAAAGTCATAGTATGTCATAAAATGTCATAGAATAGTATGTCATAAAAGGTCACAGAATAGTATGTCATAGAAAAATCATAGTATAGTATGTTATAAAAAGTCATAGTACAGTATGGCATAAAAAGTCATAAAAATTCATAGTTTAATATGTCATGAAATATAAAAAGTCATAGCATAGTATGTCATAAACAATTATAGAATAGTATGTCATGAAATATAAAATGTCATAGTAAAGTATGTCATAAAAAGCGTAGTATAATATGTCATAAAAAAATAATAGAAAAGTATGTAACCGTAGTAACCGACCGACGGACCGACAACCGATAGACCAACAGCCGACGACCGACCGACGAACCGGCGGTCGACGACCGACTGACCTACCGACCAACCGACCGACTGACAACCGACCGACCGACCAACCGACCGACAGAGCGACGGAGCGACGGCCGACCGAATGACTTTTTATGCCTTTTTTCGACATAATATACAACGATTTTTTCAACATACTATACTATGACTTTTTTTACATACTATATTATAAATTTTTTTAGGCCTTTTGTCAACATACTATACTATGACTTTTTTTTACATACTATACTATGACTTTTTTGACATACAATAC
The DNA here is from genome assembly GCA_023631565.1 of Gymnocephalus cernua. Classification (NCBI taxonomy): domain Eukaryota; kingdom Metazoa; phylum Chordata; class Actinopteri; order Perciformes; family Percidae; genus Gymnocephalus; species Gymnocephalus cernua. The sequence goes on from CM042435.1 coordinate 30,581,229, forward strand.
TATGCCTTTTCTGGTAATGTTGTACGACATTGACTTGACGACCATGACTTGCTCTTTAGCTCAGTGTTAGAACACTGGTTGGGGTGTCTTAGGTGCGTACTTTGATTCCCATCAAGTGCTTTATATTTTTTAAGTCACATTGAAATTCACACTATTCTATGACTTTTTTCGACACCATACTGAGACGTTTTCATGCATAATATACTATGACTTATTTATCACCTTTTTCAACATACTATACTATGGCTTTTTTCGACATACTATAATATGGCTTTTTTATAATTTTTTTCAACATACTATAATATGGCTTTTTTATAATTTTTTTCGACATACTATACTATGGCTATTTTATTACTTTTTTCGACATACTATACTATGGCTATTTTATTACTTTTTTCGACATACTATACTATGGCTTTTTTATTACTTTTTTCGACATACTATGGCTTTTTTTATCACATTTTTCGACATACTATACTATGGCTTCTTTCGACATAGAACACTATGGCTTTTTATCCCTTTTTTTCGACACACTTTACTATGGCTGTTTCCGACATACTATACTATGGCTTTTTTATTACTTTTTTCAACATACAATACTATGGCTTTTTTCTAATTTTCTTCGACATAATATACTGTGATTTTTTATCACTTTTTCGACATACAATACTATGACTTTTTTATAATTTTTTTTGACATACTATACTATTGCTTTTACATCACTTTTTCGACATACTACAATATGGCTTTTTTCCCTTTTTTCCGACATACTATACTATCGCCTTTTTTTCTCCATTTTTTCAACATACTATACTATAGGTTTTTTATTACTTTTTTCGACATACTATAGTATGGCTTTTTCATCACATTTTTTGACATACTATACTATGGCTTTTTTATTACTTTTTTCAACATACAATACTATGGCTTTTTTCTAATTTTCTTCGACATAATATACTGTGATTTTTTATCACTTTTCGACATACAATACTATGACTTTTTTATAATTTCTTTTGACATACTATACTATTACTTTTACATCACTTTTTCGACATACTACAATATGGCTTTTTTCCCCTTTTTCCGACATACTATACTATCGCCTTTTTTTCTCCATTTTTTCAACATACTATACTATAGGTTTTTTATTACTTTTTCGACATACTATACTATAGCTTTTTTATTACTTTTTTGACATACTATAGCTTTTTTATTACTTTTTTCGACATACTATGGATTTTTTATCAGTTTTTTCGACATACTATATTATGGCTTTTTCAACATACTTTACTAAGGCATTTTTATCACATTTTTCGACATACTATACTATGACTTTTTATCCCTTTTTTCGACATACTATACTATGACTTTTTTATTACTTTTTTTCGACATACTATACTATGGCTTTTTTATTACTTTTTTTCGACATACTATACTATGGCTTTTTTATCACTTTTTTCGACATATTATCCTATGGATTTTTTATAATTTATTTTGACATAATATACTGTGGCTTTTTTGTCCCTTTTTTCAACATACTATACTGTTTTTTTTATCACTTTTTATTATATGTCCAACTTACTGCACATTCAAAAAGCACCTTAAACAACTTCTTAAAAGTTCCCAGTTATGTCATCATTTCGACTAATTTTATTGATGTAATGTAACGTGCCTGTATGTGTGCTAATGTGTTTCTTGTTTGATATTGTATATTGTCATATTGTTTTGTGTTGTATTATCTTGTATGTTGTTGTTTTTCTGCCTCGGGACTACAGGTGAAAATTAGCATTTATGCTATAACCTGGCTCATTTACAGTCTGTACAGAAATGTTAGACTGTTCATTAATGTGCACTGTCCCGAATAAATAAATAAAAATGTTCAATTTAAATTTTTTCGACATACTATACTATGGCTTTTTATTACTTTTTTCGACATACTATACTATGGCTTTTTTATTACTTTTTTGACATACGATACTATGGATTTCTTTATCACTTTTTTCGACATACTATCCTATGGCTTTTTTATAATTTTTTTCGACATAATATACTGTGGCTTTTTTTTATCACTTTTTTTGACATAGGATAGTATGTTGATAATTTTTTTAGACATACTATGCTATGGCTTTTTTATTACTTATTTGACATACTATACTATGGCTTCTTTCGACATAATATAATATGGCTTTTTTAATCGCCTTGTTCGACATACTATACTATGGCTTTTTTTAATAAATGTTTCGACATACTATACTATGGCTTTTTGTTGCCTTTTTCTGACATACTATACTATGGCTTTTTTATTACATTTTTCAACATACTATACTATGGATTTTTTAATCACTTTTTTCGACATACTATGCTATAGCTTTTTTATCAAGTTTTTTCGACATACAGTATTATTTTTTTTTCCGACATACTATACTATGTCTTTTTTATTACTTTTTTCAACATACAATACTATGGCTTTTTTCTAATTTTCTTCGACATAATATACTGTGATTTTTTTATCACTTTTTCGACATACAATACTATGACTTTTTTATAATTTTTTTTGACATACTATACTATTGCTTTTATATCACTTTTTCGACATACTATACTATGGCTTTTTTCCCCTTTTTCCGACATACTATACTATCGGCTTTTTTATTACTTTTTTCGACATACTATACTATGGCTTTTTTATTACTTTTTTCGACATACTACACTATGGCTTTTTTCCCCTTTTTCCGACATACTATACTATCGCCTTTTTTTCTCCATTTTTTCAACATACTATACTATAGCTTTTTTATTACTTTTTTCGACATACTATAGTATGGCTTTTTCATCACATTTTTTGACATACTATACTATGGCTTTTTCATCACTTTTTTCACATACTATACTCTGACTTTTTTTGACATCATATACTATTGCTTTTTTATTACTTTTTTTCGACATACTATACTATGGCTTTTTTTATCACTTTTTTCGACATACTATACTATGGCTTTTTTATCACTTTTTTCGACATACTATACTATGGCTTTTTTATTACTTTTTTTCGACATACTATACTATGGCTTTTTTATCACTTTTTTCGACATACTATACTATGGCTTTTTTATTACTTTATTTCGACATACTATACTATGGCTTTTTTATCACTTTTTTCGACATACTATCCTATGGATTTTTTATAATTTTTTTTGACATAATATACTGTGGCTTTTTTGTCCCTTTTTTCAACATACTATACTATGTTTTTTTTTATCACTTTTTATTACATGTCCAACTTACTGCACATTCAAAAAGCACCTTAAACAACTTCTTAAAAGTTCCCAGTTATGTCATCATTTCGACTAATTTTATTGATGTAATGTAACGTGCCTGTATGTGTGCTAATGTGTTTCTTGTTTGATATTGTATATTGTCATATTGTTTTCTGTTGTATTATCTTGTATGTTGTTGTTTTTCTGCCTCGGGACTACAGGTGAAAATTAGCATTTATGCTATAACCTGGCTCATTTACAGTCTGTACAGAAATGTTAGACTGTTCATTAATGTGCACTGTCCCGAATAAATAAATAAAAAATTTCAATTTAAATTTTTTCGACATACTATACTATGGCTTTTTATTGCTTTTTTCAACATACTATACTATGACTTTTTATTACTTTTTTCGACATACGATACTATGGCTTTTGTATAAATCTTTCGGCTTTTTTATTACTTTTTTGACATACTATACTATGGCTTTTTTATTAATTTTTCAACATACTATACTATGACTTTTTATTACTTTTTTCGACATACGATACTATGGCTTTTGTATAAATTTTTCGACATACTATACTATGGATTTTTTTATCATTTTTTTTCGACATACTATCCTATGGCTTTTTTATAATTTTTTTTGACATAATATACTGTGGCTTTTTTTTATCACTTTTTTTGACATAGGATAGTATGTTGATAATTTTTTTAGACATACTATACTATGGCTTTTTTATTACTTTTTTGACATACTATACTATGGCTTCTTTCGACATAATATAATATGGCTTTTTTAATCACTTTGTTCGACATACTATACTATGGCTTTTTTTAAAACATTTTTCGACATACTATACTATGGCTTTTTGTTGCCTTTTTCTGACATACTATACTATGGATTTTTTATTACTTTTTTCAACATACTATACTATGGATTTTTTAATCACTTTTTTCGACATACTATGCTATAGCTTTTTTATCAAGTTTTTTCGACATACAGTATTATTTTTTTTTTCGACATACTATACTATGGCTTTTTTATAAATTTTTCGACATACTATACTATGGATTTTTTATAATTTTTTTCGACATACTATACTATGGATTTTTTTATCACTTTTTTTGACATAGGATAGTATGTTGATAATTTTTTTAGACATACTATACTATGGCTTTTTTATTACTTTTTTGACATACTATACTATGGCTTCTTTCGACATAATATAATATGGCTTTTTTAATCACCTTGTTCGACATACTATACTATGGCTTTTTTTTAATCACATTTTTTGACATACTATACTATGGCTTTTTTATACATTTTTTCGACATGCTATACTATGGCTTTATATCACTTTTTTGACATACTGTACTATGTCTTTTTTTATCACATTTTTCGACATACTATACTATTGCTTTTTTGACATACTATACTATGGATTTTTTATTACTTTTTCGACATTGTATACTATTGTTTTTTTATTACTTTTTTCGACATACTATCCTATGGTGTCTTTTGACATAATATAATATGGCTTTTTTATTACTTTTTTCAACATACTATACTATGGCTTTTTATCACTTTTTTGACATACTATACTCTGGCTTTTTTCTTACTTTTTTCATCATACTATACTATGGATTTTTTATTATTTTTTCGACATTGTATACTATTGTTTTTTTATTACTTTTTTCAACATACTATACTATGGCTTTTTTATTACTTTTTTCGACATACTATACTATGGATTTTTTATTACTTTTTCGACATACTATAGTATGGATTTTTTATTACTTTTTCGACATTGTATACTATTGTTTTTTTATTACTTTTTTCGACATACGATACTATGGCTTTTGTATAAATTTTTCGACATACTATACTATGGATTTTTTTATCATTTTTTTTCGACATACTATCCTATGGCTTTTTTATAATTTTTTTCGACATAATATACTGTGGCTTTTTTTTATCACTTTTTTTGACATAGGATAGTATGTTGATAATTTTTTTAGACATACTATACTATGGCTTTTTTATTACTTTTTTGACATACTATACTATGGCTTCTTTCGACATAATATAATATGGCTTTTTTAATCACCTTGTTCGACATACTATACTATGGCTTTTTTTAAAACATTTTTCGACATACTATACTATGGCTTTTTGTTGCCTTTTTCTGACATACTATACTATGGATTTTTTATTACTTTTTTCAACATACTATACTATGGATTTTTTAATCACTTTTTTCGACATACTATGCTATAGCTTTTTTATCAAGTTTTTTCGACATACAGTATTATTTTTTTTTTCGACATACTATACTATGGCTTTTTTATAAATTTTTCGACATACTATACTATGGATTTTTTATAATTTTTTTCGACATACTATACTATGGATTTTTTTATCACTTTTTTTGACATAGGATAGTATGTTGATAATTTTTTTAGACATACTATACTATGGCTTTTTTATTACTTTTTTGACATACTATACTATGGCTTCTTTCGACATAATATAATATGGCTTTTTTAATCACCTTGTTCGACATACTATACTATGGCTTTTTTTTAATCACATTTTTTGACATACTATACTATGGCTTTTTTATACATTTTTTCGACATGCTATACTATGGCTTTATATCACTTTTTTGACATACTGTACTATGTCTTTTTTTATCACATTTTTCGACATACTATACTATTGCTTTTTTGACATACTATACTATGGATTTTTTATTACTTTTTCGACATTGTATACTATTGTTTTTTTATTACTTTTTTCGACATACTATCCTATGGTGTCTTTTGACATAATATAATATGGCTTTTTTATTACTTTTTTCAACATACTATACTATGGCTTTTTATCACTTTTTTGACATACTATACTCTGGCTTTTTTCTTACTTTTTTCATCATACTATACTATGGATTTTTTATTATTTTTTCGACATTGTATACTATTGTTTTTTTATTACTTTTTTCAACATACTATACTATGGCTTTTTTATTACTTTTTTCGACATACTATACTATGGATTTTTTATTACTTTTTCGACATACTATAGTATGGATTTTTTATTACTTTTTCGACATTGTATACTATTGTTTTTTTATTACTTTTTTCGACATACGATACTATGGCTTTTGTATAAATTTTTCGACATACTATACTATGGATTTTTTTATCATTTTTTTTCGACATACTATCCTATGGCTTTTTTATAATTTTTTTCGACATAATATACTGTGGCTTTTTTTTATCACTTTTTTTGACATAGGATAGTATGTTGATAATTTTTTTAGACATACTATACTATGGCTTTTTTATTACTTTTTTGACATACTATACTATGGCTTCTTTCGACATAATATAATATGGCTTTTTTAATCACCTTGTTCGACATACTATACTATGGCTTTTTTTAAAACATTTTTCGACATACTATACTATGGCTTTTTGTTGCCTTTTTCTGACATACTATACTATGGATTTTTTATTACTTTTTTCAACATACTATACTATGGATTTTTTAATCACTTTTTTCGACATACTATGCTATAGCTTTTTTATCAAGTTTTTTCGACATACAGTATTATTTTTTTTTTCGACATACTATACTATGGCTTTTTTATAAATTTTTCGACATACTATACTATGGATTTTTTATAATTTTTTTCGACATACTATACTATGGATTTTTTTATCACTTTTTTTGACATAGGATAGTATGTTGATAATTTTTTTAGACATACTATACTATGGCTTTTTTATTACTTTTTTGACATACTATACTATGGCTTCTTTCGACATAATATAATATGGCTTTTTTAATCACCTTGTTCGACATACTATACTATGGCTTTTTTTTAATCACATTTTTTGACATACTATACTATGGCTTTTTTATACATTTTTTCGACATGCTATACTATGGCTTTATATCACTTTTTTGACATACTGTACTATGTCTTTTTTTATCACATTTTTCGACATACTATACTATTGCTTTTTTGACATACTATACTATGGATTTTTTATTACTTTTTCGACATTGTATACTATTGTTTTTTTATTACTTTTTTCGACATACTATCCTATGGTGTCTTTTGACATAATATAATATGGCTTTTTTATTACTTTTTTCAACATACTATACTATGGCTTTTTATCACTTTTTTGACATACTATACTCTGGCTTTTTTCTTACTTTTTTCATCATACTATACTATGGATTTTTTATTATTTTTTCGACATTGTATACTATTGTTTTTTTATTACTTTTTTCAACATACTATACTATGGCTTTTTTATTACTTTTTTCGACATACTATACTATGGATTTTTTATTACTTTTTCGACATACTATAGTATGGATTTTTTATTACTTTTTCGACATTGTATACTATTGTTTTTTTATTACTTTTTTCGACATACGATACTATGGCTTTTGTATACATTTTTCGACATACTATACTATGGATTTTTTTATCATTTTTTTTCGACATACTATCCTATGGCTTTTTTATAATTTTTTTCGACATAATATACTGTGGCTTTTTTTTATCACTTTTTTTGACATAGGATAGTATGTTGATAATTTTTTTAGACATACTATACTATGGCTTTTTTATTACTTTTTTGACATACTATACTATGGCTTCTTTCGACATAATATAATATGGCTTTTTTAATCACCTTGTTCGACATACTATACTATGGCTTTTTTTAAAACATTTTTCGACATACGATACTATGGCTTTTTGTTGCCTTTTTCTGACATACTATACTATGGATTTTTTATTACTTTTTTCAACATACTATACTATGGATTTTTTAATCACTTTTTTCGACATACTATGCTATAGCTTTTTTATCAAGTTTTTTCGACATACAGTATTATTTTTTTTTTCGACATACTATACTATGGCTTTTTTATAAATTTTTCGACATACTATACTATGGATTTTTTATAATTTTTTTCGACATACTATACTATGGATTTTTTTATCACTTTTTTTGACATAGGATAGTATGTTGATAATTTTTTTAGACATACTATACTATGGCTTTTTTATTACTTTTTTGACATACTATACTATGGCTTCTTTCGACATAATATAATATGGCTTTTTTAATCACCTTGTTCGACATACTATACTATGGCTTTTTTTTAATCACATTTTTTGACATACTATACTATGGCTTTTTTATACATTTTTTCGACATGCTATACTATGGCTTTATATCACTTTTTTGACATACTGTACTATGTCTTTTTTTATCACATTTTTCGACATACTATACTATTGCTTTTTTGACATACTATACTATGGATTTTTTATTACTTTTTCGACATTGTATACTATTGTTTTTTTATTACTTTTTTCGACATACTATCCTATGGTGTCTTTTGACATAATATAATATGGCTTTTTTATTACTTTTTTCAACATACTATACTATGGCTTTTTATCACTTTTTTGACATACTATACTCTGGCTTTTTTCTTACTTTTTTCATCATACTATACTATGGATTTTTTATTATTTTTTCGACATTGTATACTATTGTTTTTTTATTACTTTTTTCAACATACTATACTATGGCTTTTTTATTACTTTTTTCGACATACTATACTATGGATTTTTTATTACTTTTTCGACATACTATAGTATGGATTTTTTATTACTTTTTCGACATTGTATACTATTGTTTTTTTATAACTTTTTTCGACATACTATACTATGGCTTTTTTAACACGTTTTTCGACACACTAGACCTTAGTATAATGTAATGAAAAAGTAATAGAAAAGTATGCTATAAAATGTCACAAAAAGTCATAGTATAGTATGTCATAAAAAACCGAAAAAACAGACCAAAGTTCGACCGACGGACCAAATGACCGACCGAAAAGTCATAGTATAGGATGTAATAAAACAAAGTCATAGTATAGTATGTCATAAAAAGTCATAGTATAATGTCATGAAATGTCATAAAAAAATCATAGTATAGTATGTCATAAAACGTCATAGTATAGTATGTCCTAAAAGTCATATTGTATCTCACACACATATATTCAAAAACACTGGGTTGTTTGCATTTCTAAACCAATCACAATCGTCTTGGCTGGTACTAAGCGCCGCGGCAGAGATGGTGGCTCTGCAAAATGATCTCAGGAAGAAACTTTTAGTGAAACATTTGCAATATTAACTGAAGCTAACTGTTCACACAATACAGTAACGTGATCTATTTCAATTAGCTGGATACATGGTTAAACGTCATTTGCTCTCAATCCCCACCAATTGTTCCAAAAACGTCCCAGTTAGATAGTAAATGCTTTAAACATATTCCTTGTAAATCTTCCCCCGAAAAAACCAGGCTGGCCTGCCTTGTTGCACGATACACATTTTCTTCAAAACTTGCCATTATCAGCGTGTAGCTTGCCAGCTCGAAGTTTGTTGTTGTGTTCCGAAGGGAACAGAGTTTGAGAACAGCAACACACAGAGAGCGGAAGGCGGGGAACATCCGGCTGAACATCCGGCTGAACATCCACTGTCCTTGATCCAGACTATACTGTAGTATATCATGCAAATATTCTTCTCCAATTTTTTAAAAACACATTTGGCCATAATATATCTTTAAAAAAATGAGTGCTCTCAGTTGTTTGAGTTGTCAGATATCATTTGGTTAATTTTTATACATCCCTACATATTTTACTTATCTAACTTTTAAATACACAGGGGAGGTCGGCAGAGAATATAGTCTCTCTTAACACTTTACTTTATTTGACTCAAGAAGAGAGAGAACTGATGTGGCAAGCTTGTACATTTTATTTTTCACGTGTAAATGTTTACTGATTGTATTTTCTCATTGTTTTTTGTTAATGAAGAAAAAACTGAAAAAAGCATTCACAAAGTAAGAAAACATTTATAGATACATACGCACATACCATATATTGATGTGATAACACACAGTATCACATCTGGTCAAAGAAATGTCATGAAGTATCTGATTTCTGACTTTCCTGTTCACATCTGTAAGCAACATGACTATTTCTCCTTTAAATTTTAAAGATTTAAAGACCCGCTTGACTCAAATCACTTTACAGACTTGTTAAAATATATCTTTTATCTTGTCTGTTGCTGTTTTGACCATAAAAACTGATAATTTCTTCATGTTTTAAGATACGACACATCTAGAGGTTTTCAATCCCTGTTCGCCTTCAAATTTTATTCTTATTTTGGTTTTTCAGCAGCACCAAGATAAACATTATGCTGACAACAGTGGTAAAAACACAGTTTAAGCAGTGTGTGTGACAATATGTGCCAATGTGTCAGGGCAATTAGACTAAAAACATTAAATAATAGTGTACCACAAATATTCACACAAAGTCAATCCCACACAAAATAACCCATGACCCGAAACTGTAAAACCTCCACGCAAACTTTTATTATTGCTGCTTCTTCATGGCACAAATAATATAAACAATGCATCATGTTATTCATACTATTATGTTCTCTTTTGCCATGCAAGCTCACTACAGTAATGTTTCTATATTAGCTTATATTACACAGAGCGACAAAAATAAATCAGGAAACAGAGCAGGTTCAGGTTTGATTAGCCACACACAGTGCCAGACTAACTTCTACAGCTGGTTTTACAGTTTGTGAGTAAATACAAAAAGATTATTATTGTCATTATCACACAAAATAATGGTTATGATAGCAATAGCAATATTTATAATAAAAAAAACACATTCTCAGGGCGTCACAAATATAATGAATCAAAGGGGGCCAAACATAATGTTTTAAATAATTTAAACATTTCTGACATTCATTCCTTCGGTAGTTTTTTTTAATGTACAGTACATATTTATATTTGTATAGAAGTAGTGCGTCATTTTTAGAAATAACAAATGAAAAAACACAGGGCTGCATTCTGTGAATGCTGTGCAAATAACATCTTTTTACATCAACCCTACAAACTTACCGTCCATTATAAACACAGCGCACCCTCCCTCTTAGGCTGGCTTCACACTGGCTGCGTGGCGTTAGCGTGTCAGCTGCGTGGCGTGTCCATCCCATGTTAACAGGTTAGAGCTTACACACTGCCTGCTTGACACGCACAACGTGCACATGCTAGAAATCAGACAGACGCCTATTTTTCACGCGACACGCAAATAGAATACAAAAATATATTTATGTCTTTTTGACATGAATACATATTAATAAATTACATTTTGATGTTTGAAAGTCTTTAGGTTTTGATATAAATGCAGATATAAATGTAATTTAAAAAAATTATAAATAATTATGTATTTTCAAATATTGCACCTGTCAATACAGAACGAAATATTCTGGAGCCTATTTTGTCGTCAGTACTGCCGACGTTGTCTTTACTGTAATCAAATCAGTATATATTTATGTTTAACATGAAGTATACTACTGCTTGAGTGCAGTTTATCAATGGGAAGCATGCATGTGTACAGACAAGGCTAGCAGCAGCAGCGCCGTGTCAGACACGTTTCTGGTGTGAAAAGACAGAAAAATCCACGCAGTTGACACGCAACAGAAACGCCACGCTCACGCCACGCAGGCAGTGTGAAGCCGGCCTTACTCTTCACAAGCACTCACAAACAAAACTCTCGACTCATTCAAAACTTTGTTTTCAAACCGACACATCTTCCGTTCACTGAGACAAAAGACTGCAGTCAACTTTGATCCTGGCAGGTAAATGATTCAGCAAAGAAAAGCACTACTTTGTCTTATCGGCCTTAAACATCTCACAAGGAACGAGCTGAGGAGGTTCTGGTAATTTACTCACTCACCGGTTCTCAAATCACACTGTGACATCTTGACTTGTGTCTGATACATGACAACATGGCCTCTACGAAGAAGAAAAATGAGGACAAGCTTGTTGGCATGCATTAAACCTCAACCTCCTTTTTTTCTCCTCTCTTGCCCTCATTTGACCTGCCAGCAGGAAATTAAACTTCAATGGGATTGCAGATTTCAGCCAAAGAGAAACATAGCTAAGGATTGAAGCTTCTTTCCCCCCTCAGCATTGTGGACATCATGCTAGAGTGCTAATCAGAGCCTTAGCACTGACCGACCAGTTGGGGGAAAAAGATCAGTTAACCACAAGACGTTGGTTGAGTTGCTTCTCTGTGATTAAAATCAGAACTGGCAGCTTTGGCACCTCATCGATACAATATAACTACAAGAAAACTCCAACCAGAGGACCACCAGAGATAAATCAGTTACTCAGTAACAGTCACATCAGCTGCACAGCAACTGCTGACTGCTGATATTCAGGAAAACTCTCCGTCTAACTGCGCTGATACCAAACTTTGATCATACTGCCACTTCCTGTAGCCAACATGATTTTGGTTTCAAAGAAACTGCAGCAACGTGGACCAGATACTGGCTCCTCTCCTCAGCATTTATCACCCATTAATCCCATAGGACCTGCCACAACCACATGCAGCAAACTGAACAAGTGAAGAGACAAGTGAAAAACAAAGAAGTCACACAACCAGTGAAGAATTTTCCAGATGATTTCTGTAACAACCATATCCATCTACATCCTAAAATCTCCTAATCTGAGTAAGACTGTTTGCTATGAGCAGCTTCAGTCTAATGCTGCCTTTAAGTGCCGTCAGAAATATTAAAATCCCAAACATGACTTCAAAACTCGCTTGCACTTTGCAACGACTTAAAAGCAACATCTTTTCGTCCAAGAGGGAAACTAAGTTCAGAGTTGCCAACCATGTGTACATCTTACTGACAAATATTGCCAAAATAGAAAAAAACAAAGAAAATGCTGAAGAATGGAAATAAATGAAAAGGAATATCAGTCTTTCACAAACAGCTCCAAGGTCACACTGGGAGTTAATACAATTTTTTTTTTCATTTTTCCTCAGAATACAACACATTCTTTTTCATTCAGGAAAAAAAACGTGAACAGCAGTGTCTCACCAACATGTATGTATACACTTTTTTTTTTATAACAAGAATACACTCACAAACTTGTTTTTAAACTTGTGAATTAATTTTAAAATCAGTCAGAAGGTGAGAAGCCTCCAGGACGTTAAACAGAGTATTAGTGACAGAATAAAATAACCGATCGCCTCACGCCAAGGAGACTGCTTTAAGAAACTGTGACTCCATGAAGAGAGGCAAAAGAGGGATTTTTCACACAGTGGGACGTCCCAAAGAAAGAACAAGTGTCTTGAATGAAGAGCGTCTAAAATGCCAGTCCTCGAGCTGTCCGATAAGATTCCTCAGCATGAAGGAAAAAAACAAAAGAACAAAAAGATCAAGAAAAGAAAGTTTCCTGAAATTAAAAAGTCAGAATGTCCTTTTCTCTTTCAAAAAGAGAAAAAAAAAAAAGAGGAAACGAAATACGATAGACGAGTGCAACGTCTTGAGTCAAGTTGGTGATGAAGACAATGATTCCTTTTTCTCCATATTTCAGCCGTATTTTAGATGAAATGCAGTCAGACGAGGCAGCAGTTGTGGCTGACGGGAGTGATTTTAAGTTTAACTGGTAGTGGTGCTGCATTCATGTCATGGGAAAATCTCTGTAAAAATGCACCCTTTATGTCATCTATAAAGTGAACAATTAAACTCAGAGTTTTGGCAAAAGAACCCAATATGTTCACATTACTGAATTTTGAAATAACAAACAAATAAATATACGTACGTCACATATTGATAATCATATATTTATCAAACAAATGTAATGATTTAACTGATTTTGTGATCAAAATGCTTAAAATTTGCTCAAAGATTTTTTCAATGCTTCAATGCATATCGCTCACTAATGGGGCTTTTTTTCAGCAACTACAAAAAGCAGCTAAAAGTTATTTACTTTTTCGCCACAAAGATTTGGCAAATTAGAGCGATTAAGTATTAAAAACCATTTGAGATGTAGTGTTTATACGCCACTAGACAACACAGTCATCATGATCTTTTAATTTATTGCTTACTAATTACATTTTTGTACTGGTCACAGAGAAATCCCCACACAGCTGCAGCCATGAGGATCATGTTTTACCAGTCAGTGCTAGTTGAATAGTTTCTACGGCATTGGAAAGTACTACCAGAAACTCAGATCCAAGAACCATAACTTTGGTTTCTTCAGTTAAAATGAAGGTTAAATCCCTCAAACTGGAAATGTCCCTGCACTGGTGAAGGCCTCTAACTAAATTATCACATATTGTAATGTAACTCTGAACCAGCAAGTCACTCTAATGTTGTTTTCTCCATGACACAAATGCAGCACTCTCCACTTCCTGGGCAGTAATGTGAGGTGTTTGTTAAACCTTCCCCAGGTGTCATGACGTCTGACAGACTCGCAGCACTGGTGAGAGCTGTTGTGTGCGGTGACAGCTGGTGTCTGAGGAGGACAGGTCTAGATGGATTTGGAGGAATCCTGTTTGCTGATAAGAACTTCCAGCAGGCGGAGTTTGGCCTTGATCCTCTTGTACTCCCTGTACTCCTCCAGCATCGGCACCCGGTCCTCCTTCTGAACATTTCTACGGCAGAGGAGGGAGACAGAGCAGAATAAGTTCTCTAACTGACACATGCTTACTTCCGAGGCCATTTTTCTTTTCTTTTTTTAAGATTATTTTTTGGGCTTTTCCACCTTTAATTGACAGGACAGATGGGTGAGAAAGGGGAGAGAGAAAGGGAAGACATGCAGGAAATCGTCACAGGTCGGACTTGAACCCTGGACCCCTGCGTCGAGGCATAAACCTCTCTACCTACTGAGCCAACCCGGGCACTTTTACTGAAAATGTATCAGTTCTCTTCAGACAGTATTACGGCTGGGGTCAGACTACACAATAGCTGAATAATAAATGGCCCAAGCAAGGAAAATGGGCATTCGGTATTGTCATTGAGCCTACATAGTGTCTAATGGTGAAAGAACCGACTGAAGGACAAGCCTGTCAGAATTATTTCAGCCTTGTCTCGAATAGCTCTATGCCATTCTCTGTGATGCTTTCAACTACAGCAGTCAGCATTTCTGATACCAGAACTGTAACTGTCCGTAAGATAGAATTGTTTGAACATGTAGTCTGACAGGTTTCTTGCCATAACCTAATCATAACCTGTCATAGTGATTATCTCCAATAAAGAATGTATGGTGGCTCATAACTAAAAATAAAGGCTAAATGTTTGAATGCCAAAATTGCAGCACATATTTCAATAAAACTTTGATTTCCAGTCGTTATTTTGACCCAACGCGGATTAAAATCTGTTTTGTGAAACTTGTACATCAGACTGCACAACATTGCCTATAAAAAGCATTACTGGATTTCACATAGGATTTCAGTCTACTTTCTTGGATAAAGAACAGTTAAAACATTAACATATCCAGATTATATATATATATTTTCAGGAGATGAATAACATTGAATTCATAATGCCGACAGTCTGGATTTTATTTGTGTTTGCGTGTGAGCGACTGTGTCTTCCCCTTACCTTCCATTATGCTGATAAAAATCTTCCTCAAACTCTCGGATGGTCTTCCTCAGCTTCTTCTTCTCTGCTCTGGCCTTCCACAGCTGTTCCAGCAGCTCTGGCCTGGAGGATGATAAGATACATGGGAACGCAGTTACACATGCTGCCATGAGTTGCCTAGTGTTACAGTTAAAGTTAGAATGTAAGTCTTGGGGCTCGCAGACCTAAGATTCTTTTAAATCACATTCATTCTCAAAAATGACAAAACAACCATTGTTTGAATCTTGACCCATAAATTAAGATTTGGGTCCAGAGAGAAAAGGAAGTAAGAAAGTGAGGTTGCTTTGAGCAGGAAGTGAGCTGTGGTGGCATTAGGAATCAGCTGTTGAAACTATGGCAAGAGACCTGGATGTGCAAAACTGAGGGTGTGTGGGTGGGTGTGTGTGTGTGTGTGTGTGTGTGTGTGAGAGAGAGAGAGAGCTATGAGATCTGTGACATGTTTACAGCCAGATTACAGACTCTTTTCTTTCTGTCTCACATTATACAGCCTGCTTGTGTCTGCAAAGTCAGAAAAGCAGGATCAGAGATTAATTAAGGGCTGATAATTCATTAATATACAGTAGTTAACTTAAAACATACAACAGTGCCCGAACTGGATAAGCCATCATTTCAAACACAGAGCCTTATATTTTATTTGGTGTAATGTTTTTATATTATTGTGATGCAGGTGTTTCCTTTACAGGAAGGATAAGAGGATGTACATAAACTGCGTGTGTGTGTGTTATTACATGGACGAGGCGTTGGAGCTGGACAGCCGAAGGTCCAGCGCCAGCTTCCCCGAACCCTCCTCCATTTTGGCTCTCATTGGACAATCGCTCTGCCGGTCGGGTTGCTTCTGGCTGCTCATTGATCCGTCAGAAGACGTCACAAAGTCGACGGCCATGATGACATCAGAGCTCTGCATCTCCCCACCGCTGCTCTCTCCCTCCTCCTCATCCTCCTCTTCTTCATCCTCCTCCCTCTCCTCCTCCTTCTCATCTTCTTCTCCTCCTTCTCCTCCTTCTCTTTCTTTTCGCTCCTCCTCCTCCTCCTCTTTGATCTCCTCCCAGAAATGAGCAGTTTCCCCCTCAATGATTGGCTGGAGGGTCTGAGTTCGCCTCTTACTGGAGGGGGACACCTGGGGAGGAGAGAGAGGAGTTAATGCAGGAGAAGTGTGTGTGTGCGCACTAGTTTAATATTAGGGCTGAGAAAAAAACAATATGCACGCATGTATCGGGATTATTTTGCGACGATTTCTAAAATTGGTCGAAAGCAGAAAATCCATGTTATGTACTTTTTTACAAATTAAATACATGTCAGACTGACTGACTGACGTAATGTTCATTTTTTCAAATATCTCATGATATATTGTCTCTAGAAGTGTATTATTCAACTTTTGTTTTGTTAAAGAAAGAAAATCGCAATACTTCTAGAATCGCAATAAATGAAAATCGCAATACAAATCGAATCGGCAGCCATGTATCGTGAAAGAATCGAATCAGGACAAAAGTATATCGTATATCGTCCCAGCCCTATGCAATTAAAACAGGAATGACATTAACAAGAGCATGTGCCTTAGTATTTTATGTATACTTATATTGTTTGACTGTTACATTTGCAAATGTACAAGTGCACCTTGCTAAAATACTTTTTTAGCTAGATGTACCTAATAATAAAAGAACAAGATATTATAATGATTGTGATGTTATTTGTACGGATTTATAATAACACATTTACATACTTTAATGAGCATGTTGCTGACATACTGGGATAGATGTAATGTTGTAATTATGTGTACGTACTGTGACAGGTGTGATGCTGACTCTGGTGAGCATCTGTTTGACCAATCTGTAGCGGTCGTAGAGAGGCTTCACCACCAGACGCTCCTCTCTGGTCACCTGAGAGGAAAAGAGAAACAGGTTAAAACGAGGGCAAGCAGGTGTTTTAATGCAGCTTCACAGGATTTAGGATATTCTGGTAACTTACTGGTCGACCATGCAGGCCCTCATAGTGCAGCAGGTTCTTCTGAAGGACTGTCTTCTCACAGGACAACTGCTCCTTGGTCATCTTCTACAGAGACAGACACAGTTGATCATGTAATAGTGATATAACCACTTTTGATCATGACACCCTGTGAAAATGGCATGTACTAATGTTGTACTGCTGTGACCTGCCAACGTCCCTGTGTGTGCATCAATGGGCTGACAATATGACATCTTATGCAATACAACCAAGTAAACTTTCATTTTTATTGTAATGTGTACACGTTTTATGCCAAAAGTCCAAGTTTGATCCTGTATATGATAATCTAACAAATACATTTGTTGTCTCAGTAATTTCTGCTGCATATTGGCTCACTTCATATATACTTTTCCTCTGATTTTCATTCATACATGGGCTCCTAAGTATGCCTATATGATGTGTATTTGCATTATTCTAATTTCTAGTATTTATTATAAATGTTTTGTATTAAGTTGCAGCTTGTTTACATAACCCCAATTACCCCCAAAAGGATACATAATAAATGTTTTGTCTGGTATTTGAAGCAAGGAATGATTACTAAATGCCAGACAAAATTAGTCAATTGTTTCTCCCCAACAAATCCCTCCACCTATCTTTCTATTCTCTAAAATGCTTGCCCTGTTCACGGTTGCAGGGCAAAAATACATTGTTATTGTTTCGATGAACCCAGCGGCTAATCAACAAGAGTAATTGATCCCTGATCTGCTAACCTTGATGTCATCGGGCCAGCCGTCCTCCTGCCTCTTCCCTTTGACCCTGCACTGGATAATCTCCAGTGTTTCCTCTATGGTGGGATGCTGACCCTTCACCTCTCCTGCTGCATCGCAAGTGCCTTGGTCCAGTGTGGAGCCAAAGCTCTTGGGTAAGGTGTTGCTCCGAGGACGGGTCTGGGGGCCAAGCTCACTCTCTGCACGGTGTTTGGCATCTGAGGAAGGAGGAATACAGTGATGAGTAAAAGATATGAAAGAAGGAAACAAAATGAGAGGAGATATAGAGGGTAAAGTACAGAAGAAGGAACCAGGACAAGAAAAGTGGTTGTAGAAAGAGAAAATGTTAAGCCTTCAGACAGCACATTAAACATCTTTCACTGGAGGATCAGACATGCAGGAGTCTGACAGACAGCTGCGGTGGTAACAGTCAGCCAGTCACAGTATGAGGAGAAAGACAAACATGCTTAGACAAGACACACACACACACACCCCAAACAAGAACAGCGCACCCAGTCAAAACCCGAACACACCAAGCAAACACTGTTTCCTGAACATTTCTCTTACAGTGTCTGACTCTAAAAACATTAAAAATGACATTTAAAAGGCCCCAGAGTCAGTCTGATGGTTACAGACCGAGACGTACAGCTGCCTGCTGGATATTATCTCAGGACAAAGCATCACGTTACTCTGAAATGATCATATTCGAGTAAATCAACTTGCCCTCTGCAAAAGCATACAAAGCTATGGTGTGCAAAAAACACGATTGTACTTCAATTGTGGTGTTCTTTCAATGTAAAAACATTATAAAATGTTGTGGTATTATTTAAAGATTAATAACAAAACATGTATATTTTTGTGCCCACAGCACTTTCCACTTATGCAATTACAA
Source organism: Gymnocephalus cernua (assembly GCA_023631565.1). Classification (NCBI taxonomy): domain Eukaryota; kingdom Metazoa; phylum Chordata; class Actinopteri; order Perciformes; family Percidae; genus Gymnocephalus; species Gymnocephalus cernua. The sequence goes on from CM042435.1 coordinate 30,600,635, forward strand.
TGGAATAATGCCTGCAGTATAAAGTTTTAGAGTACAGTTTTAGTCACAATAAAATAAAAACAGATATTCTTTTAACCCAGCAAATAGTCAACGCCTAAACATACATTTGTTTATCAATAAACCCCCATTTATAAAATAAAACTGTAATAAAAAAAAAAACCTGCCCTTCTTTTCCTCACTTTACTTCACACCTTTGATAAGATACCTTTTAGTTAAAATGTCTTGTCCCAACATGCGGTTTCAACAGGAAATACACCAAAACAAAGAAGCAATATGCTCTCACAATGCCGCCTCATTGTGACTGTCAGTAATGTATGTAATGTCTACTTACTGAGGGGTTGGTACTTACTGAGGTGATACGGTCTAGAGCTCAGGCCTGAGTAGGGGTGGAGCAGGGGGGTGAGTGTGTGATGGGGAGGTGAGCAGATAGAGGAGGAGGAGAAGGAGGAAGGGAAGGAGGGAGCATGGTGGCGTCTGTATGAATGGAGCAAAGTCTGGTGCCTCAGCGTGCTTCTGGGTAAAAGGTGGTGCTGGCGTCCTGGTTGGCCGATCAGTCAATCAATCAATCAATCGGTAGGTTGGGCGATAGGAGGAGGAGGGAGGAAAGTGGAGAGCGGGTGCTCGCGTTATTGTTGTTTTCAATTTTGATTTGAAACAGAGAGAGAAATGGTTCGGCCACTGCGTTCTCCGACAAGGAGAGCTGTCACCTCACATTGAGAGGGTGGACGAGTGTCATGGGGTTCGTTCAGTTTGGTGAAACGATGCACAAGAGACACGTCAACATGAAGAAAATGATCAGATATGTCATATTTTGCATTCTAATACCTGTGCTTCAAGGAACACTAGTTTATCAAAGGACAAAAACTTCGGCTTTTTTATCAAAATTCTTTGATATTTGCAAAATGATGCATTCTATTTATGTATAAGTTAAAGTCTTATCCACCGTTTCACCTTACTGAATTCACTGCAGAGGTAATGAATGTGGTTTCACAAGGACGCACCAGCACACTGAAGGGTGGGAGCCACGCATGTGTGAGCCACGTCAACCCCTGGCATGTGCATGTCTGTGTGTGTGTGTGTGTGAGTGTGTGTGTTAGACCAGCATCAGCATACATGCGATGTTACAAAGGTCAAGGGTAAGAAGTGGGGAGGGTCAAGCTGTGCAGCATGGACCAGGATGGCACACAGATACTCTGACCCCAACACACAAACAAACAAACACACACACACACACACACACACACACACACACACACACACACACACACACACACACACACACACACACACACACACACACACACACACACACACACACACAAAAGAGCAAGTGGTTCTACCTTTGATCTGCCTGCGGATCTTTGTGAGGTCGGTCATCCATTTGAGGACTTTGGGATTAGCTGCCCTGTCTCCATGAGAGGGCTGCAGAGAGATGAGGAGGAGAGAGAGGACAGAGCAAGAGTTAGAGCTTCACTGAAAAGGTCATGACAACACTGCGGAATTTACAACACAAGTTGGCTCACAAGCACTTGGCTGATGTTTTTACATACAGAGACTTACAGTCTTAAAAATAATCTTGCACGTTTAGGTCCTCTGACCTTCATCAGATAAAGTTCATATATGAAGTGAGGAGGAGAGGGACGGGGAGAGAAGACCCGAGAGGAGTCAGAGCGAGTTAAAGGAGGGAGGAAGAGCAGGAGGATGGAGGTGTAGGGTCTGAAATGTCTTAATTGGAGTGATTGACAGTGTGCAGGATTTTTGGTTGGATAGGGTTTTCCATTATTCATTATTTATGTTGATACATAAATCAAATCAATGATATATATAATTGATTTATATATATATATATAAATATATATATATATTATTTTTTCTTCGATTAGCACTATTCAAAGTAATTTTTTTGCACTCACAGGAAGTACATTACAACTTTTGTTTAACAAGTCAACATTAGTTACATACTCTAGAGTCACTTTAAATTTCTATTAGTACCTTGTAGTTTCTCTCCTTCTCAAATTGCTCTTCAAACTGTTTGATTTTCTTTTTCAGGTGCTGAAGCTTCTTGGTGAGTTGGTGGGTCATTGAATCTCCTCTCATCGCCTCCTTGGAGCCAACTGATGCTCGCCGCGGCCTGGACAGAGGATACATGAAGATGAATAAACTGCCAAAAATACATACAGTTTAAACCTACAAACACAATCTAGTAGCCATGCTAGTGAGTAAGCTGCAGCTGGATGTCCGCGCCTGATAGTACCTCTGGGCTTTGGTTGGTGAGATGGCGTCCGGGTCCTGCTGGAGGAATCGCTGAGCACCGTGCGCTCCGAAATCAAGAAAGCGTCGTGCCAGGAGGTGAGGGTGTGAGCGGGAAGAGGAGGGGGAGGCTTCCTGCCCTGCCTCTTCCTCGTCCTCCTCGCCGTCCTCCTCCAGGGGGAGCAGGGGGAGAGGAAGCATGCGGCTAGCCAGCGGGGAGAGCTGCGCCTCTCCGCTCTCGCTGTCGTCCTGCCAGGATTTGAAAGCGGGGACGGGGTCTGGAGAGAGGACAGAAACAAAGAGAGGAGCGAGTCAGAGCAAGTTAACAGAAGTCAGTTAATAATTAAGAGGTATCAATATATATATCAATAAGACTCACACAAAAAACACCTGGGAGGAGCTGTTTAGCAGATACATTTAACAACAAATTAATTTATATTCTTCGGTACCCTGCTGAGTCACTCTGTGCCTGATTAACGGTGTCTCGACTGTCAGCGCTATGCTAATGAGCTGAGTCAAGGGGAAAGGAGAGGGTGAAGGAGAGGTTGTGACGATAACGAGACAGTGGTGGGAAACAGAGGAGCAGAAACCCCACTTTCACCTGGTATTAAAATTTGACTGATTTGACACCCAGGACGCACTGAGATCCGATCACTCAGACCACATTCGGAGATGGTCTGGATCACATATGGCCACATTCTTATAGCAGTGAGTATGCGTATGTGTCCTGGGCCACATTAAGGACAACCTACTAAACTGTGAACCGAACTACGTACTCATTCAAAGTATTCATGTCACAGAAACCACTGAGAGTGAATTGTGTGTTTTGGATGTTATTATCATACTGAATTCACAAATATGTAGGTATTACTACAGGCATTCCTATACTTAAGTCGCACGTCAGCAAAGAAGTTAGATCCGATCGCAAGTGGTCACTCAAGACGCATTTGGAGGGCACATTCTACTGCCAGGTGGGAACATACGTAATTAAAGCTGTCCACTTGTGATCGGATCACTCAGATCAGATTTTAATACCAGGTAGAGTCAGGAATAAGTGTCTTGATCCATCCATCCAACAATCCTGTTGCAAGAGGGAAGGGCAAAGATGAGAGCAAAAATAAAAGTTCCCCAGCTGTGTTGTGAAGCACATTTTAAGATGTGAGAATATATTCATAAAGTTTGCTGTACTGTGTCCAAAGCGGCAACGGGAAAGGATGAAAGCCTGGACAGGTAGGCTGGTGGATGGGTGGGTAGATATGAAACTACTTACCTTGCCCTTCTTTTTGCAGATGCATGCATGAGAAATCTATGGGAGGGAGGTGGAGATGTGAGGGGGGTGACGCTGTTTGGATTGAAGGAGGACAAGAAAGAGGACGGAGAGGAGAAGAAGGAGGAGGAGGAGGAGGAGGGACAGGAAGAGAGACAGTGGAAACGAGGAGCAGTGAGGTCAATCATTCATAACAACTTCACTCTTCGACATTCATTCAGTCAATGGAGTTTTTCCCTGAGTCACACTAGATATTTAAAATAATTATGGATGACAACTCCCAAAAGAGATTTTTTGGGAAACAGATATGATTTTTAAAAACAAATATATTTAATTCTATGATGCCCTTTCTTTCTGAGATTAAGTATACTACGGACTTTTAAATTTGAGAGCTTTAAAAGACAACAACATTAATGTATATAACTGACATATCGCTTGGATGGAGTGTTTTGTAGATGTATAAATAAATAACCATTGAAAACCATTGAAAGGGTCTGTTTTACTGTGCCATTTCCTTCTCTATTACAATGACATATTGACATTATATCTCCTACCTTCCCATTGGTTGTCAGGGAAGAGTTGGAGGTGGGGGTTGTGGCCAGAGTTTGGTTGGCATGGCGACACGTGGTTCATATTGGTCTTGCTGGTGTTGGCGTTCTGATCACAGCGGCATGAACTTGAATCCTGGAGGAAGAGAAAGAGAGATTTAAAAAAGCAAATTATGGATGGAAAGAATGAAGAAAAAAGAAAACAAATAATTGAAGATAAAGGTACAAAAGATAAAAGAAAGAGAAATGAATTAAAAGCAAACAAAAGAGGGAAAGTACAGCAGTGAGACAAATACTGTAACATAAACTTGAAGTAATAATTTGGCAAATGTTTTTTTATAGATCCAAAAATGACTCTTCTGTGCTTGTAATTCAATTTAATTAAAATGGCTCCTTCGAAATAAAATCAACACAGAAGATTTTATTGCTACTTACACAGCTTATGGTGTCAGTCTGAGTCTGCTCCATGATGTCACTGGTTTGATCGTCCAGACTGAAAACAAAGGAGACAAATTTGAAACAATAACTATGACTAAAAGTAAAGTGAACAAAATACTCAACAAATGTAATTGTTAGGGGAGATAACCTTTTTTGGTTATAGCTATGTAACTAAATCTACTGCCTGACCAGTCTTTATGTACAAACACTGTTAAAAGCACTGTCACAGACCTGAGAAATCTTTGGCTTTGAACAAAATCCAAACCATTTTTGGACGCACTCTCGCCAGAACAATTTCATGATGATAATTTGGAGATCCCAAAGTATTTTAGTCATAAACCTTCACCCTTATTTGGAGTCTTCCAGAGACACTGTTGGTGTCTGAGGGCAGATCTGAACAACAGCTGAGGAACAGTCACACAACTAAAAGCCTTTCCACACCATACATGATTTATTGTTGGAAAATCTCACATTTGTTACAAATAAAATCAATGCTATGTCTATTGATCGTTTTATCCTGCTGATTAACTTTTACCCATTTTTCCTGAATAAATGTGAAACAGCATTTAATCATTGTCCGGCTGAACCATTTTTACAGTTGAATACTGCGTGACACATCAACCACAGTACATTAACTGTGCTTTTAACAATCAGAAGCTGAAGGCGTGATACAATATGACGTGCAAAACTACACGAGCCTGCAGAGACAGGGATAATAAAGGTCTGTTTTAGCGTAACAATGAGCTCCGGCTGAGACAGCATGTCGAAGTGATTTGTAAACATGAGGTGTCAAGTGATCAGTGCAAGACAACATTCCTGCACATGTTAAGGAAAATTAATTTCTCTCTGGGGAAGAAGGAAGTCTCTCTACATCACTAAGATTCACGAGGCAATAGACGTAAATATAGCACACACATACAGTGGGGAGAACAAGTATTTGATACACTGCATATTTTGCAGGTTTTCCTGCTTACAAAGCATGTACAGGTCTGTACTTTTTATCATAGGTACTCTTAAACTGTGAGTGACGGAATCTAAAACAAAAATCCAGAAAATCCCATTGTATGATTTTTAAGTAATTAATTTGCATTTCATTGCATGACGTAAGTATTTGATACATCAGAAAAGCAGAACTTAATGTTTGGTACAGAAACCTTTGTTGGCAATTACAGAGATCAAACGTTTCCTGTAGTTCTTGACCAGGTTTGCACACACTGCAGCAGGGATTTTGGCCCACTCCTCCATACAGACCTTCTCCAGATCCTTCAGGTTTCGGGGCTGTCACTGCGCAATACGGACTTTCAGCTCCCTCCAAAGATTTTCTATTGGGTTCAGGTCTGGAGACTGGCTAGGCCACTCCAGGACCTTGAGATGCTTCTTATGGAGCCACTCCTTAGTTGCCCTGGCTGTATGCTTCGGGTCGTTGTCATGCTGGAAGACCCAGCCACGACCCATCTTCAATGCTCTTACTGAGGGAAGGAGGTTGTTGGCCAAGATCTTGCGATACATGGCCCCATCCATCCTCCCCTCAATACGGTGCAGTCGTCCTGTCCCTTTTGCAGAAAAGCATCCCCAAAGAATGATGTTTCCACCTCCATGCTTCACGGTTGGGATGGTGTTCTTGGGGTTGTACTCATCCTTCTTCTTCCTCCAAACACGGCGAGTGGAGTTTAGACCAAAAAGCTCTATTTTTGTCTCATCAGACCACATGACCTTCTCCCATTCCTCCTGTGGATCATCCAGATGGTCATTGGCAAACTTCAGACGGGCCTGGACATGCGCTGGCTTGAGCAGGGGGACCTTGCGTGCGCTGCAGCATTTTAATCCATGACGGCGTAGTGTGTTAATCATGGTTTTCTTTGAGACCATGGTCCCAGCTCTCTTCAGGTCATTGACCAGGTCCTGCCGTGTAGTTCTGGGCTGATCCCTCACCTTCCTCATGATCATTGATGCTCCACGAGGTGAGATCTTGCATGGAGCCCCAGACCGAGGGAGATTGACTGTCATCTTGAACTTCTTCCATTTTCTAATAATTGCACCAACAGTTGTGGCCTTCTCACCAAGCTGCTTGCCTATTGCCCTGTAGCCCATCCCAGCCTTGTGCAGGTCTACAATTTTATCCCGTATGTCCTTACACAGCTCTCTGGTTTTGGCCATTGTGGAGAGGTTGGAGTCTGTTTGATTGAGTGTGTGGACAGGTGTCTTTTATTCAGGTAACAAGTTTAAACAGGTGCAGTTAATACAGGTAATGAGTGGAGAACAGGAGGGCTTCTTAAAGAAAAACTACCAGGTCTGTGAGAGACAGAATTCTTACTGGTTGGTAGGTGATCAAATACTTATGTCATGTGATAAAATGCAAATTAATTATTTAAAAATCATACAATGTGATTTTCTGGATTTTTGTTTTAGATTCCGTCACTAACATTTTAAGAGTACCTATGATAAAACGTACATACCTGTACATGCTTTGTAAGTAGGAAAACCTGCAAAATATGCAGTGTATCAAATACTTGTTCTCCCCACTGTATATCTACCTCGTCCAAATTATACCTAAAATGTTTATTGATGTCTTGAAATTCTGGTCTTGATAATTCATTCTCACTCCGATAACCGTGCTCGTATACTCTTGACGTAAGGTGAAACTGAACTTAATAAAGGCAAACTGACAATCCACCCAGCTCACCTGGCAGTGTTGATGTTGTTCTCAGCATCTCTGACAGCCTGTGCATCCAGGTCCATTCCTGAGCTCTCCTCCAGGGTGGTGACAGAGTCCGATGAATCCTGGGAGAAAGCAACAGCAGATTAATTTAATTGTTTTTTATGAATGGAAATCAGAGACTTAAAGAAAACTAGTTGAGCAGAGCAAGAGACATTATTGAGTATGAACAGAAACAAAAAGAAATCGGACATAAACAGGTGGATCCCTACTCTTAGAAACTACACACATCATCATGTTTCACTTCCTTTGAGCATTTGGGAACCCGCGGTTTTTGTGCTTTGTCTTAAATGTCTTAAATGTCACAACTATTAACCTTTATAACTCACAACCCAGAACTTTTAGGTTTCTTTGTAATTGTCATCGCTTAACCTACGGCGTCACTGATTTAAGGCTCTAAATATGCACACCGGACTGTTTGTGTTGTGTTTATCAGAAAAGAAAACTTGTGGTGGCTATCACATTAATCTGTGGAACAACTCAGAGTTGTAGTGAGGAGCAGGATGATGACTCAATGTGTATATCTATTGTACATGAAGCATATCACACTGGTATTATAATTGTTATGTAAAGAAAGTAAATGGTGTGTGTGTGTGTTTTGCAGTTTGGCACACAGGTGTTTGCTGTCATTCTTTGGCAAGAGGTGACAGGTTTCTCAGTAGTCCCAGGACACATCTCACTGCCATCTGGACACTAAAATAGTTCTGAGGCTCAAGGGCAGTTTAAAGGGAGGTAGCAGCATTGAGGGCATTTGATTTCCACTGTGACAAGGCTCACTAAAATGCTATGCGACTCTCACTGAAATTAAAGACACATTCTCTGTATGTAATCAATTCAAGTTGTGCCACTGTGATTTGAAAATGTAATCCTAATTTCGGTCGTATTTGGCAGGTCATAAATATTTTTCTCACCAAAATGTGAACAATGTGGAATCACGAGTTTGGGTGCACTTGAAGCTACATCCATTCTTAAACCTACTATGAACCCCTGGCAAACAGAGGGTGTAAAAGGTGGATATGATTGTGGACGATGCAGAACCTCTCTGGTCAAAGAGAAGCACTTCTTTTCAAGTATGTTTCAGCCTCAAGTCATTCCCTCGTGACTATAAGTTAGTGAGAAGAAAACACTGCCTCTATGTCTCAGCATATTCATTAATCTGTGTGTACATTTGTAAAACATGTTTGTTGTCATCTCTGCTGGCTACCCCAGCAGAATTGCAGTTTTTGTAGCAACCAAATCAGAACAACGATGGATTGTGCTGATAATATCAAACATTCAGCCTTGGAATGAACGGACAGACTGAGACAGGAAGGAGGTTAGCTATGGGAAATATGCTGCCAGCCCACACAGCAACTGGTCAGGATCTGTGTATTGCCTGTGAACATTTTTAAGGAAAATCTCCAATGTGTGTGTGTGTGTGTGTGTGTGTGTGTGACATGGATGATTCTGTGCTATTTGTCGGATGTGTATTGGATATGCGACCTAAAACATTGACAGTGTGTGTTTGAGCATGTGCAGATGTACAGTATCTGTGTGGTATGAATTTGGTTGTGTGTGTGTATATGTTTTCCACAGACCTGTGTGTCTTTCTGGCTGTGTTGTATGTGCTTCTCAGTCTGAGTGAGTGGGGTCTCCCCTTCTGTGTTGCAGGGACTGTCCTTGGGGTCAGTTTGTTGCTCCTCGTCTCCATGGCAACCCTGGTCTGCAGGCTCATTGGGACTCACCCTTGAAAACAACAAATAAAAATCTTAATAAAACAGTAACTTAAAATAACACTGACGCTGTGTCTTTATGGTGGAAGTGCATGGGAACATTAAGCTGCCTATTTCAGTATGCAGTGTAAAACTACCGGACATGTTGTTTTGTCTCAGAGGTGACTGACCACTGAACAGCTGCTCCCATCAACATGTAGAGTGTGCTAATTAACATCATAGCTGTCAACATCTTTACTGGTAACCTGAACCATCTGTCTGGCTTCGTGCTTTTGTACATAATGTTCACTATGGCAAATATGGTTCTTTAAAGTCATCCGATGCCACTTCCAACCCCTGAGGAATCTGTGTAACGCATGTTTCTACCAACAGGTGCATGGGTTCACTAAAATAATTCAAAGAAAGGTAGCATATATATATATAAAACAAAACATCAGTGTGAATATGTTCTTATACTTGAAGTGTAATTGGTTTTCATGATTGTCTATGTACTGTATGTGTGTGATTGTTAATGTGTGTGTATGCACTCTCACCCCTGGCTGTCATAGTTGAGGTCTTGGCCGATGGAGGTTTTCAGTTCAAAGAAGTGCTGCTCCACTGCAGCCCTGATGGTTCGCTGGATTATCCTGGGAAACACAAAAAATACATATTTATCAACATTTATGTGTATTAACTTTTTTTTTTTTTTTACTGTGTGATGATGCATCAAATTTGACTAAAAAGGGCATTTTCCTCACATAATTTCTGATGTTTTTATCAGATTTTTGTGACACCTTAAATTTTGTATTTAGCTTATCAGGGTGACCCCAGTGGACATCAAACCCTGATGTGTTAAGTTGTATTTCAGTTTTCTTTGAGGCAGTCCCACTTTTAAACTTTGGCAAGGCAGTTAGTTACTAATCAACTGTGAATACTGAGTAATGATGCAGCCCGTGTCCACTGGACTGAGTTTAGTTCAACCTTAAGGGTAAACCGTAAAAGCTCAGTTTACCAGTTATTGTGTCTACACAGGACCAAAGCCAAATGCTTACTGGGTTTACCTCACTACTTTGGATACGATCCTGTGACAATCTGTTTTCTCAGCAGTGGTGGGACTGTATGGCAAAAAAAAAATACCAACACAGCGCAGCCAAAACAAATATCCGGGTAAATTCACATATATTAAAATCAAATCCCAACTTTTGTTTTGGACTCAATATGAGTGCCTGCATGTATCAGGGTGGTTGATTCACATCAGTGTATTTTTCAAACAGTCAAACTTTAATGATACAAAGTTCAATTCACTAACAGCTATGGCCATAATGAGAGCACTAATACAGCAGGTTGTCAGCAACCTGTGGTGCATCTGATATATAAATAACAGATTAAATATAATATAATTCAGTTAAGCAAAGCTATTCACTTCTGCTAAATAAGAAGTCGGTACTGGAAAATGATGAATATCTGACATTAATACATTTTATATTAATACATTTTATATAGATGACAAGTAACACCGGTATCCACGACCTTCCACTTCCAGGATTGCTCCATTGCTGCTGGAAATTCCGCCGTATGTGCTTCTTTTGGGCCGGATGTCCGTTACCTTATGCTTTCTTTGTGTTGGAATATTAAACTCTGGTCGATTAATGAGGACTCTGGTTAACTGCTCCTCAGATCTCTGCAGGGTAAATCCAGACAGCTAGCTAGACCATCTTTCCAATCTGAGTTTTCTGTTGCACGGCTAAAATAACTTTTGAATGTACACGTTCCACCAAAACAAGTTTCTTCCTGAGGCTATTTTGCCCTGCTTCCGTTCGGCACTTAGTGCCGCCCATGACGATTGTGATTGGTTTAAAGACATGCCAATAAACCAGAGCATGTTTCTCTCCAATCCCGGAATGCTGTGTGGACTAGCCAGATGCTCCTCCACAGCGCTTGTGGAGGAGCGTCTGGCAATGCGAGACAGTCTACCTGCACTGTAAAATTCAGCAACAAGAATTCATAACAAAAAATATACTATATTATATTTAGTAACCCTTTAAACAATCCAATTTCCTCTGACTGATCAGAATAAAAACTATCACCTAAATGTTTTAACAGTCAATAACTTATGTAAACTGTAAAATAAAGCTACTATTTTCAATGATTGTCAATTATATTGTATTAATTTATGTGCTCTTTTCTTTTTATATTTATTTAGTTATACTGAATCCAGCAAGCTTAGTTGATTGTTCACCCATTTAAGAATAATGTTTAGCAGTAACTCAGTCATGATGCACAGGTTAAAATCTTCATCTCTGGAACCACATGTAAGCCTCATCACACAATCCTACCTCTCATCAGCCTATTTTAATGAATAGAAAGACCTCTACTAATCAATCAACGACTGGAGCTTTAAATGACAAACTCATGTGTTTCTCCATGCCAAACACAGGAATGTTTCTGGCAGTGAGGTATATAAAGTAAGAGACATTTACTGAAGGTGAATAATGAATCAATCATTTTGTGAGCCTAATAATCACTGAAATGGTTTATTTTCCATTCTGGGCAATTTAATAAGTCCTTATTGAGTCAAAAAACTTGGTTCAGTTCTAAAAAGGATTAATAATGTTTAAACTAGAAGCGAGGGAGAAGAGAGGAGACATTACGGCCTATAAAAGGTAACAACAGCAGTCACACTCTGTACTCTTCCACATCGACGTGATGGTTGATCTACAGGCTCTACTGAGATTTTATTTAACTTGCTTGCCACGCACGTGTGTGTGTGCGTGATTATAAAGTATCCCTCCTTAATTTACTCTGACTTCTTGCAGGCTGTTAGCTTTGTTTTCTCCTACAGCTGAGACAACAGTAGAGGTTGAAGACCTGGTAGAAAAATACATTAACCATTAACTGCGAAAAACACCCCGCTCTCTTCATACTCCTCCACACCACCTGCTGCTCCTGATGGATCATACTTTCTACTGTATGTTCCTCAAAATATTTTTCTATTTTTCACATTTATATTATAAAACATCTCTACCCTGTATAATAAATTCGCCAAATCAAACTGGGTGTGTTTGGTGTATAAAACAGGAGACTATAAACAGTATCTCACAAAAGTGAGTACACCCCTCACATTTTTGTAAATATTTCATTATATCTTTTAATGGGACAACGCTGAAGAAATTACACTTTGCTACAATGTAAAGTATTAAGTGTACAACTTGTATAACAGTGTAAATGTGCTGTCCCCTCAAAATAACTCAACTCACCCCAGTGTTTCCCCTATGTTGATTGGCAAGTGGCGCACCGCCACAGTTAAATTTCTGCCACCACGCCACGGTATCAATGTTGATTGTCAGAGAATAGCGCGGACCCGCGCTTCACAGGTAGAGCACAAACCCAGCCCCCCGTCTCTATTCACATTTGGGATTCTTGCCTGCACGCCACTCACACACACACAGCTGAGCCGAGATGTGTGTGTGCGTTAACACACACACACACACACACGTCTAAAACACGCAGCACCTGACTGGGAACGATACAGAGGATTACCAGCGGCCGCTGGGGGGGCAGATGAACTCACACTAGTCTCGTTACTGTAAGTAGGCTACAATGAAACCTTCGTGAGTAAAAAGTCAATACGTATCAATGCACTCACCTGTATAGACCGGCATAAACATGTAGAAAGCGATATTTTAATCTGTTCTGTCCACCCTCATCCACCGCGCTGTTTTACCAAACACAGCTCTACTCTGCAAATAGCAAATTTTTACCAACAAGCTAAAACAAATAAAGTTGTCGGCTCTAGTCTTATCTTAGCTTGGCGGCAATCTAGACATTTGGACAAATTCTTATAAATTTAACTGCTGGCTGAGCGAACCGTCCTCTCCACTGGGTAAAGCTATGGATGTATTATAAGACCAAAACATATACATGTTGCTACTTAATATGCACGTGAATGACGCGATTGTTATGATCGCAATCACTCAGTGAACTGCCTCCTAGTCTGAGATCATTTTCTAGTTAAAGAGCCAGTTATCATGGAGTTTCATAAAATACCTGACATACCTGTCCCCACAGTTAAAAAGAAATCCTAGGGGAAACACTGCACCCCTAAGTGAAAATGTCCATTGGTGCCCAAAGAGTTAATATTTTGTGTGGCCACCATTATTTTCCAGCACTACCTTAACCCTCTTGGGCATGGAGTTCACCAGAGCTTCACAGGTTGCCACTGGAATCCTCTTCCACTCCTCCATGACATCACGGAGCTGGTGGATGTTAGAGAACTTGCGCTCCTCCACCTTTCGTTTGAGGATGCCCCACAGATGCTCAATGGGGTTTAGGTCTGGAGACATGCTTGGCCAGTCCATCACCTTTACCCTCAGCTTCTTTATCAAGGCAGTGGTCGTCTTGGAGGTGTGTTTGGGGTTGTTATTAGGGTTGTGATGGTATAGTGTTTTTCTTACCGCGGTGACGAAGCAACATATCACCGCGGTATGGCGGTTCACCGCCAACCCCCTTACGAGAGTAGCGTAAGATAGAGCGAGAATGGCAGGCTGCCTTAAGTGAGTGACGTCAGTGCCCGTGCGCAAGGAGAGCGAGCGGTAACGGAGAGTAGCGTATGAGTGCCGCTGTGCGGAAAAGCGAGAGGAAAAAGAGATAGCAAAGATGATGTAAAGGGAGTTAAAAGTGAACAATAAAACAACAAGCTTTAGATTCTCAAGACACAGTGGCTTTATCTGTTGTCAATACCGCTGGTAAAGTGAATGGCGTTACCCCCAAAAAACATCAGCTTAACCCTTAGCACAGAGTTTCCATTTCAGCTCAATGTGAGAGTAGGCTATTTACTGTGTTTTGCTGTCATTTACGGCCACTCTGCTTTCTCTCCTCTCTGTCGATCTATTCCACAGGCTCTTTTGTCAATAAAGTAAAGAGAAAAAAAAGTTTGCTGACAATGCCGAGGGCAGACGCTCCGCAGCACAGCGGTCTTAGCAGCTGAGCAGACAGAGAGCAGAGAGGGCGACTCGGCAGTCTGCTCCGAGGCTCAGCCCCGGCACATAAGCCTGCTCTGGAAATATGTCACATAAAATTGTATGAAGGGATGCTTTTGAAAACATGATATTTCTGACAATAAATGAAACATTTTATAAATGGCATGTCTATTTTGTCTCGGCGGAGCTGAAATGAGAACAATCGGAACCCGGCAAAAACTCGCGCAGCACTGCAGACAATTCATTACTGCGGGACAACTACATAATGTCTAAGTGTCTACGTCGGTAGGATTAACAGATAAAATGCCTGCTCCTAAAGCTAAAAACCCGTTCGCAGCAGTGGAAGCTCGGTGCTCGGAAGCTCCAACGGCCGCTATGAGTTCATGTCGCTGACCAAGCCGTTGAACCGGTCTCCTCCAACGGCAGCTGGGCTCCGAGCCACTCGGCGTCGTGCGTGTGTGGGTGTGTTGTAGTAGTAGTAAAGAGAGAGAATGGGAGAAGGAAGTTTGTGTGAGGTGGATACTGATTATTGCTTTCATTACATTTAATATCACACAATATCTGTTCTCCTGTAACTTCCGCAAGCAAAAAGTAAAAAAAAAAATATGCGGTGATGATGTCACACCGTGGTAGTGGCACGTCACCGTCAGATTTGCGGTGATGCGGTTATCGTCACAGCCCTAGTTGTTATCATGTTGGAATACTGCCCTGTGGTCAGTCAGTGTAAATGTGCTGTCCCCTCAAAATAACTCAACACAGAGCCATTAATGTCTAAACCACTGGCAAGAAAATTAATGTATAGCACCATAAAAAATAATCTTACTGTTTCCATGTCATGCTGTGAACAGCCAGAAGCCTGACTGTCATGTGATTGGGGAGTTCATGTCCTTGAGGCTCTAAAAGCACAGAGCCATGCAAAATGCTTTAGTTTAGCTTCATAATCAAAACACAAGGCCGGCTTTCCTCTTCCCTCCTTATCACTTCCTCTTAACTTACCTTTCTCCCAACTTTTCTAAGTGCTGCCTGCACTTCTTTTTTGAATCTTGTTATGTTATCTGCCTCTTGAGCAGTTCGCCCTTTACTTGCTCTTCAAACTTCAACTAAACTGGTTATCTTAACCTCTGTTTACAGTTTTTATATTATCTTCTCTTAAATTATAATATATATATATATATATATATATATATATATATATATATATATATATATATATATATATATATATATATATATATATATATTAAGGGTGCTCCGATCGATCGGCCACCGATCGGTATCGGCCGATAATGGCTTTAAATAGTTTGATCGGTGGTCTCCATAAAGGCCGATCAGATAGGCCGATCAGATGACGCACTACCACGGATGTATTAAGAGCGCACTACTCCTGAGAACATTTTCAAAATGGCGGCGTCCCTACATTCAGCGGTCTGGCAGTTCTACAAGGTGTCTGAACGGTGGCAGAACAGGAGTTGGCCCGCGGCCGCGGAACGAAGGCGGTAGGAAGACGGCTACTGCTTTTAAAAGCGTCTGCCACCGGTGGTGGCAAACGTGGCAAACGTATAGGCAAACGTGTTTGTGATTACACCATTCTGACGCTTCTACTGCCTCTGGAGCACCGCTGGTGGTCCGCCGACTCGTTGCTATCTGGGAAAAAGACAATACACTAGCGATTAGCAACGTGTGTACCGAGGAAATACCACGAGGCGGAAATCTCCAAAGACATTTCAACACCACCAACCTCATCATACATTTGAAGGTTAGTCACAGAAAGCAGGATGAGGAGTTTTCAAAGTTAGCTAACGCTAAGGCAGAGCGGAGTTGTGTAGCTAGCAGCTCCGGTGCCGCTCAAACAGCTGTTTCGCCGTGTGTGTGTGTGTGTGTGTGTGTGTGTGTGTGTGTGTGTGTGTGTCGGTGTGTGTGTGTGTGTGTCGGTGTCGGTGTGTGTGTGTGTGTGTCGGTGTGACTGACTGTGTGTGTCTGTGTGTGCGCCGCTCAAACAGCTGTTTCGCCGTGTGTGTGTGTGTGTGTGTGTGTGTGTGTGTGTGTGTGTGTGTGTGTGTGTGTCGGTGTGTGTGTGTGTGTGTGTCGGTGTGACTGACTGTGTGTGCTGAAGAAATGTGCAGTGATTGAAAAAAAAAAAACTAAAGTGTGTGGCAAAATTTCCCAAAACTCCCTGATTGACTTAAACTCTCTATATGAGATAAGGACTCTGAAGAAAGCCCAGTCAGTCCTGGCTGATATAACCCCCCCTCCGAACAGCGACTTTAAGATGTTACCGTCTGGCCGCAGATTCTGTCTGCCAAAATGCAGGACAAACAGACATAAAAACTCTTTTGTTCCTGCTGCTATAGGCTTTGTAAATAAGTCATTGCGAGATGTCTGTGTAGTTTGTATTTATTTTGTCTATTATTGATGGGGTTTGTTTTCTGTATAGTCTATGTGTTGTTTATGTTGCATTCTATTGCTGCACAACGAATTGCCCCTCGGGGATAATAAAGACTCCTTGAACCTTGAACCTTGAAAGGACATTTTTTAGATTTTGAGCTAGGACAGAAAGCCAAACAGTTACTGATACATTCTCTAAACATGTGTGACTGTTATGTAATGGCGTAATTTTCAGTTCATAAAAGTGATCGGTGATCGGTTATCGGTATCGGCCGATACGTCTTCCAGCAATCGGTGATCGGTGATCGGCCTCAAAAATCCTGATCGGAGCACCCTTAATATATATATATATATATATATATATATATATATATATATAATTATAACTGCCTGCTTGCTTTTGCTTTTCCAATTAGTTGAACATTAAATGACTTGTTGCAGTTTCTTAGTGTGGCTGTAATTGTAGGTGTACATTGGTGTAGGTTGTTACAGTGTGTGTACACAAAGAAGTGTCTATGTACGTTATCGTGAGTGGCTAGATTACTGGTAAGTGTGTGTGTGTGTGTGTGTCTGTATGTGTGTTTGTGTACTTACTCAGCAGAGTCAGCAGGCAGAATGGATATAGAGGAGAGGTGGGAGCTGTAGAGAGAGCGAGAGAGGGGGGGGGGAAAGGACAGTATGGTTAGAACATCATGTACTCCTCAACTCCTTTCCCATACCGACATGAAATGACCTTGGAGGGTGTCGGGCAGTAAGAGTCAAAACAGGGAAGAAGAATGACATATGTGCATACTGTGTATGTGTGTGTGTGTGTGTGTTTTAGAGCCAGAGACCAATTGCTGAGTGTTTAAAGCAGTAGAGGTGAAAAAGAATGAAATAAAGTGTGCATGTCAGTGTGATGAGTGTATGTTCTCACTGCAGTTGTCTCCTAATCTAAGATCCCTTGTGCCAAATGACAATTCAGTCTCTGGCGTCACTCTGGGTGGGCAGATTGTTATTTAGGCTACAGAGCTCTGCTAAAGCTTGCTGATCAGATAGAAGGGTGTGTGTGTCTGTGTGTGTGTGTGTGTGTGTGTGCGTGTGCGCGTGTCAAGTCATATTTGTTCTTCAATGTTTCTCCATAAGCAAGGAAGTGTATGTGTGTGTGTGGGGCATGAAACAGGGAGGCGGCTCAGATGTGTCTGTTGATTCAGCAGCCTGCCGCTGGCCTCACAAACACACTGACAGGCACGCCAGATTTATATAACACTCCTACACACACAACACAAGGTTGTTCACATTATGCCAAGTGCTTGGGTACATCTCATATATACTGTGTGTGTGTGACTTAGGCAGTCAAACTCATCTCATTAGAAAAACAGCTGAAGTTCCACAACCTTTTTGTGTGGATGTATGTTTGCTCTTTAACACACACACGCACGCACACACAATCCAGTTAGAAGTCCTGAGGTTGATCGATACAGACTGAATTATTAATGGCAGATACTGTAGGAAATGATAATGCCCTCCATCTTTATACTTCTCTCTATCTTTTCTTCTCACCCTTCCTTCTTGTTTCTATTCTTGCCATCCAACTATCTTTTCTGCCCACCTCTCATTATTTCTCTTGTAATTTTAATTTCTTTCTATTTACATACCACTTTATTGATGATTCCCACTTACCTCTTTACCTTTTTCTCTTCCATTTCTCTCATTCCACCCCATCAAGCTTTATACAAAAATATTTTTTATATCATCTCTACCTTTTGCTTATCTTTCTCTGAAGTTCTCATTTCTCCAGTGTTTCTTTCCCCTTTAATCTCTTTCTCCTCCCTCGATTCTTACTGGCTTTGAATGTAACAAGCATCTTACATTCCCCTTTCTAACTCTGTAACGTGAGTGTGAATGTGTGCGATGGAGACACAGACACAAAGAGAAGTGTGGAGATCAAACAGTAAGCCTGCCAAAGCAGCCAAAAAAACTGTGGGTGTGAGGGAAGTAATGAAATGTGAAAATCTTCTGACTTTTTGTAAGGCCAACATCTATTTTGGAAATCTCTCTCCATCATCTGACAAATATATTTGAGTTAGGGCTGTCAGTTTAACGCGCTATTAACGGCGTTAACGCAAACCCATTTTAACGGCGTCAATTTTTTTATCGCACGATTAACGCATAGAGAGAGCAATGGGATCTGTTGGATCTGTTAGTCCATTTCTATAACTGTCTATGGCTACGCCATGTCCCACCCTACGAAGCAGCTCGATTGGTTGGGGTTAGGCATTTCACCTTGAGTGGTTAGGATTGGTCAGGGGATAGGACCTGAACAAATGGGGTTACGTTACTTTGGACGCCTGGCCAATAGTAGTGATTGAAGGGCGGGTCGCAGGCCGGAAACAAAACAGACACAAGCCGCGGACGGTTTGGGCTTGCGAGCCGCATAGCTTGTAGGCTCGTGACGGCGATTAGCTTCGGAGCGAGTGAGTAGCGACTCTACAGTCAGTGAGAGAAACAAAGTGTCTCCTCTGTTCTTTCTGACCACGGTGGGAAACCTGGAGCAGGAAAAGTTAACCCTCTCCTTGATTTTACGTTGTTTATGGAGAAGGAGAACCAGGAAATGAGTCGGGGGAAACCATAGTCGCTATGATAACGAGCCACGCTCGCCTCAGGCATGAGGCAGTACTGTCTGCAATGGAAAATCGAGGTAACAGCGTTACATTATGTGACAGATTATTAGCTCCAAGTGAGAATGTTAGTGTGAAATTGAACACTACGTATATGCCAATGTTGTTTTCAATTAAAAAAACATTTGCCCAAAGCAGCTGATCCACTTTCCCATGTTGACAAGAGCATTAAAATGAAAAAATATAATGACACAAAAAGAAATCAAGGGACATTTAGAATAGATAAAAATGTGCGATTAATTGCGAGTTAACTATGACAACGCGATTAAATATTTTAATCGTTTGACAACACTAATTTGAGTCCATAATTATCTGGATTGAGATTGCATCAGATATTCTGTTAGTCAGCATAGCGAAATGCATAGCTGAATGCCCTTTAAACAGGAATACACTCTCTTGCACGGCTCTTTACAGCAGCAACTGTCCCTTCGAAGCGCTGATAACATCTGACGGCTCAAGTTCTCCTGCTGAGTCGTGCCCTAAGAGGCCACGCTAGCTGGCTGTATCACTAACAATAGATCCTTGATAGGGTCCTTGAAGATGTTACATAATCTGTATGTGCCTTAAGTAGCAAAGACAATATCTGATCTACTATTTTGCCCCTAAACTCTTAAAACTAAAATAGTTGTTGTGGCCTTTAGGGTATTTCTGCCCTCCTCAAACTCCCTAAGCAGCAGCAGAAATAATATTTCTATCAGCGTCAGTTGAGCCTTAAAGGACCATACATGACACCCTTTATAGGACCCTTTTGGGCATTTCTTCCCTGCCGGAGCTGCACATCTTCACTGGTTTGATTTAATTTAAAATTAGATTAAAACACATTATACGCATTATTAGTTTACTATTATATGATTTCCCTAACTGCTTCATCAAACACATCCTAAAGGCATCTGAGGTGAGTGACGAAGTAAAACAAATTCTTGCCAGATTGACTGAGATCCCATTAGGCTAATCTGCCGTCTGCTAACCAGAGCCCTCAGCAGGATCACAGCAAGGAAGCATCTCTCTGGTGGCAGATTACTGCATTAGAAGGAAGGTGAGCATCACCTGAGGGATAAGTAATGCACGTGTTTTTATTTGAATAGAAAGTATAGTAAATATTAACATAATATTATAATACAACATCTATTTATCCATCTAACCTGTGTTTTTCACGTTTCAGTATCCAGAGATTTCAGTACCCAGTGATATCACCCTCATGTTAACATTATAGTTAATTTTAAAGTTGTCTTTGATGTCATGATTTCTATGATCCTGTTGAGAAAACAGCTTTATAACTACATTAATTGACACCATAACGATTTTATACAAGAACACCATAAAATGCCTTTAAAAAGGTGGACATATAAGCACAGATCCATTCCTGAAGGGTTGTAGTATCTAAATCATAATTTGTTATCTATTTTAACATGGGAGAGTAGCTCTATGTGGACTCCATAATCTGCACATTTACTGCAGATTTGCTGGTGACATATTACTGCCCATGAATGTTTTACTGGCTATGAAACCATTAGAGATTTGTGCATAGCTGAACAGACCAGTTTTTGTACTGCACAATCTTCTCTCTCTTCTAGAAGTAAAGAATATTAGACCTCATATTATATTGCAATCTAGCATTTTATATCGCCAGAAGGTTTGTGACCTTCAAATATTAGCAGAGGCATAGTTAGCCCTGACCCTGCTGTTGATCTACTGCAGCAAAATGTAGAAATTCCTTCCTGCTTATTTTTTAATACTCTCCAAGGTAAAGTTCTTATTCTTTAAACACTCAGTAGAAAAAAATTCAGCTGCCTTTCAGCATTTGGCCAAGGTAATTCTTGTTGTAAAAAATTACGCAACTGGCCTAAATGTATGTACTATATAAAGTACTACATATCACATATACTGTATAGGCCAAGAGTATCGGTTCCCCAATGTATTTACTGCAGAGCTGAAAGGCTGTGTGGTATCAGTGGCCTTGTCTCAACTGAATAAGACTACAACAAAAACATCTCAGAATTTAAATGAATTAACAAAATAAAATGACAACAGGAACTTTGTGTCATCAGTGGAGATGGTAACAAGGAAAATGGCTGATGAAGGGCGTCCTTACATTATTTATAACAATTATTCTGGCTCAATATAAAGGAAACAAAGATAGTGCGTGTGTGTGTGTGTGTAAGAGAGAGAAAGAAAAGCCTGCAAGCATCTTTTACTGGTTATGTGTTTTTATGTGGAAGTAACTGTGTTTGTGTGTGATGGATAGTGTGTAACGTGAGTTTGAGGTTAGTTGTGATTTCAGAGAGGTGCTGTTAGCAAACCTGACTTTTCTCTGTTCTGGCTGGGAGGTACTACAAATTGCTGCAGTCTATGCATCCACCCATGGCCACGCAAATTCCTACCACACATATATACTGTATATCAGCATGCACAAGACAACATATTTTACTTTGGCTAGTAATCTACTTTAAACATACACACACTTCCCATTCAGACACACACAGAATCCTAATAATCATTGTACATCTCACAACAGCTCTTCTTGCTGCCTCTGAACAGTAAACATTTAAAGGGCTTCATGTCAGGGCCATTGATGAAGACAAAGACTCAAGAGTTTGGTTTTCTGATCATTTGTTTGTTTCCATCAGCTGCTTTTTACTTGGGACAATAAATGGCCAGTTAAATGTTAACAAATGGTGAAAATTAAGGGTGCTCCAAATGATCGGTCACCGATGGGATAATGGCTTTAAATAGTTTGATCGGTGGTCTCCATAAAGGCCGATCAGATAGGCCGATCAGATGACGCACTACCATGGATGTATTAAGAGTGCACTACTCGTGAAAACATTTTCTACATGGAGCTAAAATGGCGGCCTCCCTACATTCAGCGGTCTGGCAGTTCTACAAGGTGTTTGAACGGCGGCAGAACAGCAGTTGGCCTGCGGGCCGGCTGCGAAACGAAGGCGGTAGGAAGACGGCTACCGCTTTTAAACAGCGGCTGCCACCGGTGGTGTGCCGGCAAACGTGTTTGCGATTACATTCTGACGCTTCTACTGCCTCTGGAGCACCGCTGGTGGTCCGCCGACTCATTGCTATCTGGGAAAAAGACAATACATTAGCGATTTGCAACGTGTGTGCCGAGGAAATACCACGAGGCGGAAAGCTCCAAAGACATTTTAACACCACCAACCTCATCAGACATTTGAAGGTTAGTCACGGAAAGGAGTATGAGGAGTTTTCAAAGTTAGCTAACGCTAAGGCAGAGTGGAGTCGTGTAGCTAGCAGCTCCAGCTCTCTGGCGGGGAAAAAGCAAAAAACTTCTCAGACGCTGCTTGACATAATGTCATCCTGTTTAATGTCAAGTTGTCTTAATAAGGACATGTCAAAGAAATTTAATGTCAAGTTGTCATGACAAATACATCTTCTGGTAATGGCATCCTGGTTAATGTCAAGTTGTCATTACAAAGACTTCCCAAACAAATGTAATGTCAACTTGTCATGACCAAGACAACTTCTGGTAATGTCACTTTGATTAATGTCAACTTGTCATAATCAAGACAACCCAAACAATGTCAACTTGTCAAGACAAAAACCAAATGACACTTAATGACAGAAGTCATAAACGTTTATGACTTGTTTATAACGTTTATGACATGTTTATGACAGTCTCATGTCATATGACAGTGTCATGTCACAATTATGTCGATATCATTAAGTAAAGTGTTACCGGACTTTCTGTTTGTCTCTGCTTTATATCAAAGTAAATTGAACATCAGATGGACTAAGACACATTGAGACTTGACCTTGGACTTGCAGGAGAGTAATCATTATAAATAACAGTTAGTGTAAAAAATGGCCATATTTCCTTGATAAATGACTAATGAATAATTGTTTCTTAAAATTAAATGTTGCAACTCATTTTCTGTCAATTCATTGACAAATTGTTTCAGCGATAGTGGAGTACGAAATATTTTGTTATATTTTTCAAATTAATTGCTAAGAGCTTCTTAAGAAACTGCCAACAACTGTGACTTACTCCAATCATAAGTGCACCTACTTTCATGCCTTAGATATAATAAAAACGGTATATTTGATTGAGGGAATACTTATTAAAAGGGGGAAAAAAAGGGGAAAAGGGGGGAAGTGCCATTTCTGCCCCTCCATGTAGCAAAATGCTGACACATCCTCCACCAGATGCTCCTCCTTTTTTATACTTAGATTGCATTACACAATATTAGCTATTAAGTAATGCTATGATCCCTTCCCTTCATCTGCTCGGTTTCTATTCCTGTACAAGAAAAGACACAGACTTCCTCTTGTCTCTCTATTCTCTTTCAGCTCTGCTTGGTAGCAAAACAATGAGCAACACAATCCAATCTCATTTCCCTCCATTCATAATAAAAAGGTATTACATCACTTAGCATAAAGGTTTCCGGTAATTCGTTCACAAGCCGATTCATTCTTCTAACTTTCCACTTCTAATTCTTTTGTTAATTAATCCACTTAATTCATCCAATTTCCTTCCCTTTTTCCTCTTTCACCCTCCAGTTCGTCCATCCATCCATCCATCCATCCATCCATCCATCCATCCATCCATCCATCCAATCATTTATTCCAGTCAGACTAGAGAAGTTACATAACCCTGATGTTTACCTCTGCAGCAGAATGTCACAGGCCATTCTCATTTTCCCAGCTGTATTTTCTCTCACTGTGTTCTGTCCTTTTTGTTTTGTCTTAGTTTCAGCCTGAAGGTGTTTCAAGGCTGCCTCATATGTCTGGTTGAACGTTAGTTTCTGCCCAGTGCGATCAGCTTAGGTTATTAAAGTCCAGTCTGTTTTTTTATTTTTCAAACCCTGCAGAGAAGTCGGCTTGACTTTGAACCAAACTCAGCACGATTTCTGTCTCCTTCTTGTTTTTGTCTGTTAACCACTTGACACATCTCCTGTAGGAGCAGTAACCAGCTGGGAAGCTTGGTCTCTCCTTCAGATTTCTTCTCTGTCAAAATCAGGTCGGTCTGTAGGTCAGCCTTGTATCCAGTAGGTGGTTATTCCAGTTGAGCACTTTGAGGTGTCAGCGACAGTACCAGCAGGTCTAGCAGTAGAGTATCGCCTGGGTGCATTCCGTGGCGTCCTCTGAACCGGTGTGTGTGTGTGTTCTTAAATGAGTGTGTGTGAGGTTGTCTCAGTCTGCACTGTCTGTAAAAGTGCTGCAGTAAACATCCAGAGCTCTGCTCAAATATATGAGCTTCTGATGTAACCAGGCAACAACCCCTGGGAGCACCAATGAGATGGGAGGGGCTGAGGTTGGGAGCCAATCGTAAAAAGGGAAGGACTTCTGCGAGCCAATCACGAGGCAGAAAGGGGGAGAGAGGTTTGATTTTTCTGGTCCACTCAGTGGTGACTCAAGCCGGACTAGTGGTCTGTGTAATGGTGTGCGCACACACGCTAACACAAGCATGCGCAAACACATGCACGCACACACGCAAGTCATGGCTTTCAGAGATGTTTGGCATCTCACTGTAGGACACTGGACAAGATTTGTTAAGTGCAGTTAAAGAGTCTTTGCGCAGGAGCCTCAGTGGCATGGTGCCCACTAAACGCCAGTCCAAACGCCTAAACCTGAAGTCAGGCATAATACATCATGTTGAAATAATATTTGAATAGTGATAACACACAAGTAAAAGTCAATATTATACACAAGAATAAGCCAATACTATACAAAAGGAAAATAACCACACAATGGCTCTTACTCCCTGCAAGATTTAGGGTACTTCAATTCAAGACAATGGGGCTCTTGTTTAAGCAAAACATACCAAGAAAAATGACTACACTTAGAACATTACACCACTTTGTGCAATCTATAAATACAGTATTTTCCATTTTTGAAAGCTGTGTGTCACAGTGGGAGCCAGATACAATGTGCTTCTGATTGTTCTGTCTTTGAAAGATCAAACAGTAAGGTAGTTTGCCAATAATATGTAACAAGGCATCCTGATGTACTGTACTGTTTATTTGTAGGCAGGTTAAATAAATGTTAGGTCTGTTTTTCCCATAAGTGTAAACTTTACTGTGAAGAACTGCAGCTAATTTAGCTGAAATGATTAGTTGATTAATTAATTTGATTTAAAAAAGTATCGCCCAACAAAGTGATTTAGATTATTTATCAAACAGAACATTTGTTGTTGTTGTGATCATGTGAGGATTTGCTGCTTTTACCCATTTCATATAATTGTAAATTAAATACTTTTGGGATATGAACTGTTGATCCATTTTAAAGACTTCACCTTGGACTTGTGATGGGCATTTCTTGACTATTACTTTTGACATTTCTTTATTAAACAACAATCAACAGAATTGATAAAGA
This sequence comes from Gymnocephalus cernua, assembly GCA_023631565.1. Classification (NCBI taxonomy): domain Eukaryota; kingdom Metazoa; phylum Chordata; class Actinopteri; order Perciformes; family Percidae; genus Gymnocephalus; species Gymnocephalus cernua. The sequence goes on from CM042435.1 coordinate 30,625,911, forward strand.
AGCAAACTAGTTGCAGCCCTATTTGCTATGGATAAGTGCAATTTAATGCACAAATCTTTAACAGTGTTTCAACCACCAACTCAATCTATGAGGCATTCGGTTAGACCATTTTTGTAAAAGCGTAAATAAAAACAGAATACAATGATTTGTAAATCATTTTCAACCTATATTGAATTGAATACACTACAAAGACACAATATTTAAATGTTCAAACTGATAAAATTTGGGTTTTTTGCAAATATTCACTTATTTTGAATTTGATGCCTGCAACACATTCTAAAAAAGGTCAACAGAAGACTGGGAAATATGCTAAAAAAAAACAGGTGTACAGGTATTCCACAGGTGAACCGGCTAATTGGAAACAGGTGAGTGTAATGATTGGGTATAAAAGGAGCATCCCCAAAAGGCATGGGCAAAATTCACCACATTGTGAACTGCCTAAGCAAGTAGTCTAATAGTTTGAGAACGTTTCTCTCAGGCGGCACTGCAAGTGCAAGTTAAAACTCTACCATGCAAAGCAAAAGCCATATATCAACAACACCCAGAAACCCGTCGGCTTCTCTGGGCTCAAGCTCATCTGAGATGGACTGATGCAAAGTGGAAAAGTGTGCTGTGGTCTGATGAGTCCACATTTCAAATAGTGTTTTGGAAATCATGGACGTCATGTCCTCCGGGCCAAATAGGACCATCTAGATTGTTATCAGCACAACATGTGCCTCCATCCAAGCAACGTCTTTTTCAGGGACGTCCCTGCTTATTTCAGCAAGACAATGCTAAGCTGCACGTGTTACAACAGCGTGGCTTCGTAGTAAAAGAGTGTGGGTACTAGACTGGCCTGCTTGCAGTCCAGACCTGTCTCCCGTTGAAAATGTGGGGTGCATTATGAAGCCCAAAATACAACAATGGAGACCCCAGACTATTGAGCAACTGAAGTCGTACATCAACCAAGAATGGGAAAGAATTCCACCTACAAAGCTTCAACAATTAGTGTTCTCAGTTCACAAACGCTTAATGAATGTTGTTAAAAGGAAAGGTGATGTAACACAGTGGTAAACATGCCCCTGTCCCAGCTTTTTTTGGAATGTGTTGCAGGCATCAAATTCAAAATAAGTGAATATTTAATAAATGTTATCAGTTTGAACATTAAACATTGTCTTTGTAGTTTATTCAATTGAATATTGATATGATTTTTAAAAAACATTCCTTGATGTCCTTTAAGAGGTTTATTTTAAATTCTTTTGAGTGTGGGTGAGACCTTTCTAACTCTACGACATTCCAGAAATTCCTCAAGGAAAGAAAGAATAAATGATATGCAACTTTAGTTGTTAATCATCAACTTGATTTGGCTAAAGTTTGGTGTTGATTTGTCCTTCCTGGTACTTTTATTAGTATGGCCAAACCCTAATCTCAAACTTTAACTTTATCTTTATCTTGTGTGACTAACACAAAGAAACTACAGTGGCAACGTGTTGAAACAAGAAGGATTCAGCAGCAGCGTGTGGGCTGACAATCAAAGTAAAATCTTTTTCCGTGATGGTTTAGGGACGCTAGTGCTCCTTAGAAAGCCAGATAGGACAGCTGTACAAGAACTGTCGGTGAGAACTGATAGCACACGTGGTGAGTGGTGCTATCTAGGTCAGTTAGTATATCATGTTACATATTGTGCCCAATGCAGGAGTCCAGGCATCGACACAATCAGGAAGTGAAGGGTGAGGAAGGCAGGAAAAGGAGGGAATGGCGTGAGACAAACAGAAGGAAAGAGAGGGAGGACATCTTAATATATCTAACCGTAACAAATAAGAATGGATGCCTTGAGTTTTAAAAGTACCATACAATGACAGACATATCTCTTGAGAATGGTTATCACATTAAACTGTTATCTGTACTATACACATACTATGCAGTGCTGACATACAGTATGTACTATGAAGTAGAAGTTTTTTTTTTTTTTAACTGTCCCTGCCTTCAGTGTCACAACAAATTGAGATCAGCTATCAAAAGGTAACAATTTATAACACAAGAACCAACCAAAAGCCCATTATCCTTTCAGCCACTGCTGTGGGGTTTGTGCTGACAGAAACTGTTTCAAATCTTAATCCAAAATCTTAATGAATCACTTTCTGGGTTCATAGAACTACCTACATTATGGAAAATAGTTTAAATTTGGCAACTGAAGTGAGCTACAAGTGTCAGCAAAAGTATCAAAGCTTGTTTATTGCTTTGCTGCATTTTCAAAACAATACTGTCGCAGATGGATGACATGAGCTGATGACAAGCCTCTGCTCTCATATATCTTTTCTGTTTACATTGTACCGCCATTATTCACTACGCATTCATCCTATAATCTAACATGCCTCAAATTAATATTGTACAGTCTGAAATAGATCTCTTACAGTGTGACATGCAATAAAGGTAAATTACTGTTTTTGTCATGTAGCCTTTATGAAGACAAGTGGATTTCTGTGTTTACGTCTGCATGAATCATCAGGTACTCCCCATGAAAAAAGCAAATGTACTTGACCTAGAAGAGAGTAGTGCACATATATTTGCTACAAATAGAAAGAACAGAGCTCTCCAGCACTGTGTAGTGTCACAGTGGGATATAAATCATTTCCAAAACTACATAACAATAACAGGAAGAAAAATCTCATAAGGGGATTCACCGAGAAGGAAGCGCAATACTGGTTATCTGTAACACGAGATGGCACATACGTCAGTCATGCCAGTTTGGTGTTATACTTGTAATTGGGAGAAATGACTAGCAAGAATTAAGGCTGGAAGGCTCTTACTCGAGGACAAAATTGAAGTCAAGTGTTTTATAATGTGTTTAAATGCAATCTTCTGGGTTGACCTTTTTCTTTCCAGAGGTCTGAAAACCAATAAGTCGTTCACAAGTAGGGACACTTTCCAATTCTCCCACCCTCTCCTTTACTCCCTCACGGCCCTTCCCTGCCCTATGATTTTCTGTTCCCTTCATTAATCCATCCCTCTTGCTTCTGCTCTTTCTCACCGGGGCCAGGAGTGCATCCCAAGAGTCCTCTTTCTCAGCCTGCCAGGATATTTCAGTGGCCTCAAGAAAAATACTTTCCACAGAGAGAGAGGATATAAGCAGAGTGGAGGAAGACAGACGTAAAAACAGGGGAAGCGGAGAGATCAAACAGGGGAAGCGGAGAGATCAGAAGACAAATACCAGGGATTTTATATAGATTTGAAATGAGCAGAGGCTGTCAGCATGTAAAGTGTGTGTGTGTGTGTGTGTGTGTGTGTGTGTGTGTGTGTGTGTGTGTGTGTGTGTGTGTGTGTGTGTGTGTGTGTGTGTGTGTGTGTGTGTGTGTGTGTGTGTGTGTGTGTGTGTGTGTGTGTGTGTTGGCTGTCAGAGTCTATTGAGCAAGCACTGCAACAGCCACAGAGGACAGACCTGTCTGTCAAGTGCTAGACATTTAACTCAGCTAAAGTTAATGTTGAGTCACAAGACGGGAACTTTCTCTCCGTTTCAGAGATGACACAACCAGTTATGTGTCAGAGAATAACTGATGTACACATGAAATACTGAGCTTTTCTCAAAACAGTCATGGAGTTTTGAGTAGAAAATGCACTGTACACTTACTCATCAAATTCTTCAAGGCAGTACTTTAAATCGATCTAATAAAGCGAGACATATCTGTATGTGTGTGTGTCTGTGTTTGGTGGCAAGATAATCTGCACATCACACGCTGATGCCACATGCAGAACGCTTTACCAAACTTGGATATACCAAACTAACTTTTTCTTCACTTTCCTGGAGCGGAGCTGAAAGAAACATTGCGACTATGTAAGGTTGGCGAAAAAAAGCCTCTATGTATTTCAGTGTGTATTATTTTGCTAAGATAGCCTGCAGCAGCAACGCAGCAACCCATTGATGCCGCTGTCGCTGCTACGTCACCCGGATCGTTGGTCTGATTGGTTGAAGGACTATCCAATTGCGTCCAAAGGCATTTGAGCGGTGTCCGTTGGTGACGCCCCTTTGGAAATGGGCTGTGAATGAACCTTCCCCAGACCCACTCTATGTAACAACTGAGAAGGGTCTGGTGTCAACCAGGCTATCACTAAGAGGAAACTCAATAAAAAGCCATTTGCCAACTCTATATAGTATTAAGTTGCTGTGAGCTGTAGCCTACATTCACCACTTCTAACCAGAACAGAACATAACATAATCTGAGATTATTCCTTCACAGCGCTGTGCAATGCGAGAAAATCTCAGAGCTGAACCAGGCAGACACATCAGTTTTCATCAGACTCACCCTGGGTTAATTAAGTCTACTGCTAACTTACAACACTAATAACATTACCGTCGCCAAAATACCCACCGCGAATCAAATCCCCTACTTCACCGTTAACCGTCAAGCCACTAAACCTGTATGGAAATTAACACCTCTGCTGGTTAACAATCATACGTCTCTCTCTCTCTCTCTCTCTCTCTCTCTCTCTGATTAATTAATCTCTAATTAATCTAAATTAATCGCATACATAATTTTTGCTGGAAAATATTTTAAATATTTCAATTCAAATGAATCATTGAATAATCAGCATTAGTGACATTAAAGTTAAAAAAACTCTTTTATTATTATTTTCACTGTTCAAATGACCATAACAATCAATAATATGACCTAATATGCTGAGGAAAGAAATTCAAAAGTGCTTCAGGATTCCTGAATCAGGAATAGGGTTATTTCACTAGTAAATTGCTATTGAACAACAAAAACATCCACCAGATTTTACAATAACTTTGAATGCACCACGAGGCTATAGGTTACCAGTTTCATTTAACGCACCGTCTCCATCTGTGTTTTTCGGACAACGGCTGCAGCTGCAGAAGTGTCTGAATCCTCTACAGTGAGTGAAATACAGTCAAAGTTTACACCGTTTAGCGTTAGCTGTCTGCATTTTAACCGTGTTTAATCCAGCTGCTAGTTAGTGGTAGGCTAACGTTACCTGCTGTTGAGTGTAGTGTTAACTAGCGTCACGTGCAGCGATGTTTCTGTTGCCTGTAGCAACGCATTTTACAGTCGAATGGTGGCTAGAACGGCTCTGGGTGAAAGGTCAATATGGAATGGATTAATCTGCGTTATTTTTTTTAACGCGCTATTTTTTCTCAGATTAATTAATCGAAATGAACACGTTATTTTGACAGCCCTAATATTAAGTGGTTTGGCGTCCTTCTGTAATTTTGGGGCACAATTTGTTTGGAAGAATTCTACAAGCAGCAATACCACGGGCCAAGCAATTGGCCTGTTCCCAACAGGCACATTTTCAACGGGCACTATACTAGTCTCTTTAAATTCTTGAAACCATGGGTTTGGAAAATGTGTGACATTTTCCTCACACAAAGAAAGCAAATTATCTTCTTTTAAACATAAGTACTGTAGAGCTGTAACAATTAAAAAAAAGTTGATAAATTGGTTCATTAAAATCATTTTTAAATATAAAATACCCAAAATTCAAAGGTTACCACATCTTAAATGTAAATATTTGCAGGTTTTCTTAGTTTTTTTTTATGATAGTAAACTGATTATCTGTTGGAGTGTTGGTCGGACAAAGAAGCTGTTTGAATATTTCAACTTCTCCTCAAGAAACCCTGATGGGCCTTTTTCGCCATTTTCAGAAATTTTATAAACCAAACAATCGAAAAAAAAATAACTGTCCGATTAATTGATATAGGATCAGAATAGTAATCCATCAGTAAAAAAAAAAATTTTGTTTTTGTTTTATAACTGATGGAATGACTGAGCTTTAGATGCACGTCTGAGGTTTGTTACATGTGGAGCCAGAATTAAAACAAATGGGTTTTCCACATAAAACACAGCAAGGATACTGTACATATTCTTTCATTTTAGGTCAGATGAGCAATGAGACTAAATGCTTAAACATCAGGAGTGCTCAATATTTTTCAGCAGTCAAAAGAAATGTATTCTTTAAGCTCTGGACCTACATTATATAAATGGCTTTGTGATCTCGGCTGTCGACTGCGGGGTCTACAAATACAGCAATAATCCCCCAGACCAGACACAGGTTAGACAAGGTCACAGGTATGATGGCTGCAGGCTAACCACAGCTAAAATAGAATTAATCCTAAATAAAACTTAGAGATAAAGACTTAAGATAAAAAAAAGTCTGGCCAGCATTGTTTAATTTAAACAATTTGCTGCACCTAACACCCCTCAGTCATGTGGGCATGATTTGTGTGTATGTGGATTATGGATTACTGCCTGTAATCATTTTAAAGGCCAGTGAGGCACGACTAGCAGCAAGACCCACCCACACACACACACACACACACACACACACACACACACACACACACACACACACACACACACACACACACACACACACACACACACACACACACACACACACACACACACACACACACACACACACACACACACCTTTGTCTTTATCCAGCTTGGATAATTGAACTGGACACAAACCACTGTGGAATCTGGACACAGATATTCATGCAAATTTAAATAATAAAAAAGAACATTTGTCATAAGTGGTCGACCGTCAAGCTGGTTGAAGAGTTGAGGTTATTTGTTTTCACATAATGAATCGGTAATTTGGGAGCTAACAAGTCCATTTGCATTATTATTATTAAAAAATTATTAAACATTATTAAAAAATAAAATAAAAATCTTAAACCTGCACTTTCATATGTCTCTTTGTAGCTTTACTTATTTAAAGATAATGTACTTGCACTTACTACTTGTTGTCTGGAGTTTGTACCTTCACAGTTGAAAGCATTTAATTCTAAGTCACTTTGGATAAAAGCGTCAGCTAAATGACATGTAATGTAATGTAATGATTATGTTAACTCTGTCTTAATTAATTTTGAATAAGTTGAAGTGTACACACTTTGAGTGAGGAATCTAGCTGTTTTCATCTCAAACTAAAACCTTTTTACCTCTCACTATCAGATCATTCAAATTACTTTTTTTTTTAATTTCTCAAAACTCACTATTCCCTCGCTTTTCTAAACTGATGTTTTCTCTTTTGTTGATGTTGTCTTGTGTTTGTTCCTGTCCTGCCTCTTTGATATTCCACGCTATAGCTTTAATTGTGAAGCACTTTGCAACTTTTGTTTTGAAACGCGCTATAAATAAATCTATACTTACTCACTTCCTTGTGTTCTGTCCTGACATGAGTTTATCTGCACAGCACACCCCTGGCTTAATACTGTGATGTTATGTGTTCTTAACTGAAGACATAATAAAGTGATAGTTTGATTAGTACATTAGCAGTATGACTTAAACTATGTTTCCCGTACCAGCGTTAAAACGTTTTTGAGTTTCTCTACTCTCCGATAAATCTAACTAACAAAAAATGTGAGCAACTCTTCAAGTATTTCTCATCAGTATTATCATCTCATCTGTGCACGTCTAACTGACACACCCTCACTGTTCCCTTCAAGAGTAAATGTGTAGGTGTCTATATACAGTAGTCAGGGTCTAGTGCTCAGTAAACAAGTTAAAAGGAGACAAGCAGGTCAGAAGAACCTGAGAAGATCTTCATGTTCGTGCAGGGGGATTGACCTTTGGTTCCTCAGTCTGGCCTTATTATGCTGTGTACGTGAGCGTCTGCATGTGTGTGTCTTTGCCTTCTGGTTGGTCACTAACTACAAAACATCAACAGGTCAGAACACAAGCTCTGCATCTTTTAGTGCGATGAAATGGAAATAAAATAGCTGTGACTGGGACCATGAAAACAAATTAACAAACATTTTGGATGATTGTATTCTCAGTACATTGGTCCACCAACTATAAAGTTAAAGACAGAACAGATGACTCAAGTGTGGAGACCCTTTTTTTTTTTTTTTTAAACAATTAGTGTATCATAATTTGAGTCTGGAATGCTGTTTAGAGATTACATTCATTTTAAGATTTATCTTAACACACATCAACTAATTAACATAGAAAACATCGTAGACTACTGATATGTTGTCAGATTGCCTGTTACTACTTCCCAGCATCTTCTGGAAGTTACTGTATTTATACTTGACAAAAGCCACAGAACATTTAGTGAGTATACACTAATGAATACATACAGAAGCTTTCATCAGTTGAGGTGACACCAGTCAACAAGGTTATTTAGGGCTTATTTATAGTCTTTCTAATAACCCTGTCCAAGTACTAAGAAAGCAGTATAACCCTACCTACTGGCCTGAGCTCTCCTGTGCCAAGAAACACCAATTTCACTTTCATTTGTCTTCCACTAGCCCGTGATGAATGTCTGAAAATAACCATTCATCTTTTAATCATTTTGTTATTTTGCTTTATTGACTTTAGTAGAATACACTATAGAGAAAGATACTCTGTAACTACGGCCCTGAGCTAAGCTACTGAAAAAGTGTTTTAAAATAATCGAAATTCAACATTAAGTAAATAACCTCTAAATGTAGGAAATGTTTAGAAATATTATATGAATGCCACAAGACAGTGATGGGACGTTATCGTAACTCGTCCATGACACACCAAACAAAATTGGTGTAAATCAGAGTAAGAAAAGCAGCAGATAATCAACTAAGTCCAGTTTGGGACATCTGTTGCATGTCATCCTCACTTAGGGATCACCCAGCCAAAAAACAAAAATCTAATTAAAGGGGACCTATGCAGTTTTTTTTAGCTTAATTTGCCTTAACTGAACAGCTTCGGAGTCATTGGAAAGGTTATATGACTTTTTTTCGAGTTGAATGGTGGTCGTCTCACTCCCCCCTAATACCTGTAAGCGGAAAAACCACCCTTGCAACTTTCAGCCGGCGAATCGCCGGCCTCAGCATCAGGAAGTATCGCGTGATATCAGGTCTCGCGATGTGACGAATTGCTTCACGGCACTGCACACATACACCCATTCAGGAACCGGCTAACAAGGTAGCAATGGAAATTTTCACACTAACGTCATGGCTGAGCCGGCAAAAAAGAAGCAGAAAGCTAGGAAAGTATTGTCGGAGGAACAGAGAAAGAAGAAACGGCAGACTGACCAAGCCAGGAGTCAGACACAAGTAAACATAGGAGCTGCCAAATATCTATTCTGAAGCTGTGTGTTGGGGGGTGGGGGCTCTATAGAGAAACCTGCAAGCAAAAAGCGAGAAAACAGCCAAAACTACTTAGCGCCCCTTTAACCGTCTTATCTAATAATATAAGATAAAGTAGTTATGCATCTCACCTGGCTGTGGGGCTTTCATCAGTGTGTGTGTGTTGTGGTGAGTCAGAGGAAGCAGGACCCTCCTCTCCGTCCTGAGGCAGCTCTTCACATTCGGCCTCGCACTTCTCATCGTCTAACAGCTCTGTGATCTGAAGACAGAAATAAAGATGACACAAAAAGTTACCACTAAAAATAATTCTTTTATTGAGATGAAATAGCATGTGGAGACAATGTTAGTCATAGGACAAAAGGTTAACAGGCAGATTATCCCCGTTTCCACCTGGTAGTAAAATCCCATAAGTTGACAGCTCTAAGTACAGGTGAAAACACTCACTGGACGCATTGAGATCTGATCATTAAAACCACATTCGGAGGTGGTCTAGGTCTATATGTCCACATTCCTATAGCAGTGAAAACAGGAATGGGACCTGTGTCACATAAAGGAAGGCCTACTCAACTGTGAGCGAACTACGGCCAGAGATCACCACAGATACTAATTAGGGTGGACCCTATTGTTTTTGTCTGTATTATCTGAAATCGTTATTTTTTGGGAGTTGATCTGAACTACAAGATTCCCACAATTATATATGATTTTAAGTGGGGTAAAAAGGCTCAGATAAAAACTGCTATGTTGTATTCTCTGCAGTTCTTACAAGACAAAAGTAAAAAATAAACTATGCTGGTTAATTTTTTTTTAAATATGGGCATTTTCTTTTTCCTTTGAAAACTCAAGGTTAGAGAATGTTTGATTAGCACTGGATTAGGAGCAAATATTAAAAATGTATGTGCCCTACATTCAAACTGACATTAAAAGCCTTATTAGGAAGGCCAGTTAAGAGGATAATAGTATCTGTTCCAGGACTTTATGAATTAAAGAGTAAAATTATGTTCACAAAGACAAAAGGTCATAGTGACGATTTCTTGAATCATTTTGGTACCAAAGTTTTCCTATCCAGTAGACTTTTAACATCAGTGTCAACCTATAACCGATATACATTTGCAGTAAAAAATAAAAAAATCTTCTCTTTAGTGCATCCATCAAGAAAAAGAGGATGGTCAGGGCTGCGAGTATGGACAGAAGTGTAGACGTGATACAAAAACTTTCTTTGATCATGAAGCCCAATGCTACGGTACAATTGTCTGGTTTATCAGTGAAGTGTATGAACTACACTGCAGACTGAATTATCTTATAACAGTGACAGCTGTCTCATATGAACGGGTCCGACGCGGGTTGAATGCGCATCAGCAGGTCACAGCTGATAATCAATCAATCCCTAGTGCATGACAACAAGTAATTACACTTTGTTCCTTAAGACTTCTAAATATATATGAAGCTAATGAGTAACGCATTCAAACCACAGACACAGCGGTAAGCAGAGGAAAAAAATTTTAAATTAAAAAAACATTTTCTTGGAAGGACAGGGAGGGAGTGGACAAGAACGAGAAGATGGAGGGTTTAAAGTAGGGCTTAGTGATACCAATGTCACATTGCAAATAATGAAATAAGGAAAAGTAGGCCCACCATGATACACTATTAAACCTATTACACTGCTTGAAAACTTTACAAGATATTGCATTCGTTTTTATGACTAATATTTAGCCTGATTTAAATATGTGTTGTTTACACGTGTCTATCGAGTTTTGCATCTACGGAACACTAACTGTGTTGTGAGGAGAAAAGACGATGGAAAAAAGAAGAATAGTTGGAGGAAAAAATACTGCTTTTGCTCATTTTAAAGTACTTTGGTTTATAAAAGAGTTAAAACCTCCATATATCTAGTGAAATTATTACCAGAGAAAGATAGTGAGTGCCAGAGGGAAGAGAAGGAGGGAGTGATAGAGGGCAGAATGTAATTAATCTGACTGTAAACCAGAGAGGGAGGAGGGGAAGGAGGAGGGAGGTAGATGCTAGAGCGAGAAGGGAAGGGAAGTAAATACGTAGACAGAAATAACTCATCATAATACCGACAGTTGACAGCCTGTGAACAAGACACAACAGACTGCACCTTAGGCAGTAGTTTACCAATGATAAATAGCTCTTCTCCATTTTTATTCTGCAATATCATCAACTGATATAACACACTAATGATTCAAGCTATACCTCAGACACAAAAGCCTTTTCATTTGCTGTTTTTTTGCAACAAGTGTTTAATAAATTAATAAACCTGGGTTAAAAGGTCATGAACTAGATCCATCACCACAGGACTTCTCCGTATGACTGTCCTCGTCTCTATTCTCTTTCTTCATCTGCCTCTCTTCTTCATTCCAGCTCAACATCAACCCCATCTGCTGCTGTCACTGTGTCGTTGCTATGGCAACCTCTCTGTTCCAAGAGATCCGATTGGCTGTCAGGAAATTCTTGAATTGTCACCTGTGCAGATTATGGAATATGACTCACAAGACTCCTCTTAGAGAGAGAGAGAGAGAGTGTGAGTGAGTGAGTGAGTGAGTGAGTGTGTGTGTGTGTGTGTGTGCTCTCATTGTATATCTTTTTCTTATGACCAGCTTCTCAAATTCAACTTAGCAGTGAAAATGTATAGAGCCCCACTGTGAAGTGCATTTTAATGTGTAGGTGTCTGTTAAATGGTATGAAAAAATGAGAAATAATGATTGATCACCACACCCTGTTACTCCATATTACACAACCATTTTGCACCTAATGTGCTATGTGTTCTATAACCTAGTCTTTTGTGCCAAGTGTTGCAATTGCAGTTACACAGCTCACCTTATGTTGGGAAAACTAGTACACAAAAATAAAGGTTAAAAACATGGTGGCCTGGCCTAGGAGTCTTAAAGGGATACTTCACCGATTTAGCATTCAGCATTGTATCAGTAGAAACCCGGTAGTATTTCTGAATGACCGTGCGTCCCTCCCTCATATCCCCCTGAGACAGGAGATATCTGCATTGGGGGGTCCGGAAAAAATCTTCCGATGACGCAAAATGACGATTTTTGCGTCATCGGAAGATTTTTTGGCCAGAGCAAAAGACTACAACCAGTAGTAGGACCTACTTCCGCATGTTTTAAACCCGCCCATCGCCCGAAGCTAGCCGATCTCGGCCGGAAAAAAACGAAATGTCAGCCATCTTGAATCCTCGCTAAACAGGGCTCTGCTCTATCTTCTCAGCAGCAAACTTTTACAACAATTATGTGCATTCAAACTACCGCACGTGTACCACCGGGATACATCGCTACACGGCAGAGAATATGCAGGAAACGTTATTACAGACGGAATAATCGGCCCACTATGAGAGCTTCGCCTGCACCGAGACCAGCACGGGGACCGGGGCGGACTCGCTCGTAGCCGGGTAGGGGACATCTTCGTCGGCTAGGTGGGAAGCTAGCGCTAGCCGGGGGAAAGGCACATCCAGAGCGAGCTAACGCTAGCCGGCCACCTGTCCCATCAATCCTGCTTGCAAGTGTCCGTTCATTAAACAACAAACTGGACTACATCCAACTTCAACGATGCTCCCAACGCGAGTTCAGAAACTGCTGTGTTTTGTGCTTTTGTGGGAAAGCAACAGTGAACCGGACTGTCCAGCCGAACAACAGTGAACCGGACTGTCCAGCTACCAGGCCTGCTAGCCTTCCGACAATCCGAGCTAGAGATGCTCTGTATGAAGGTGAGCTGTGTTAACACGGACTGGTGCAGAAATGGGGTGATTTGTATCCAACTAACTGCTTTCCGGCTGAACAACAGTGAACCGGACTGTCCAGCTACCAGGCCTGCTAGCCTTCCGACAATCCGAGCTAGAGATGCTCTGTATGAAGGTGGGCTGTGTTAACACGGACTGGTGCAGAAATGGGGTGATTTGTATCCAACTAACTGCTAACCGCTGGAGTTTGTGACTGTTACATGGCGACCATTCGACATCCCACGCTAATTCACGGCTGTGTTTATACTCGGTGTTTACAGCCCACCAAGCCGGGGGAAAGGCACATCCAGAGCGAGCTAACGCTAGCCGGCCACCTGTCCCATCAATCCTGCTTGCAAGTGTCCGTTCATTAAACAACAAACTGGACTACATCGAACTTCAACGATGCTCCCAACGCGAGTTCAGAAACTGCTGTGTTTTGTGCTTTCGTGGGAAAGCAACAGTGAACCGGACTGTCCAGCCGAACAACAGTGAACCGGACTGTCCAGCTACCAGGCCTGCTAGCCTTCCGACAATCCGAGCTAGAGATGCTCTGTATGAAGGTGAGCTGTGTTAACACGGACTGGTGCAGAAATGGGGTGATTTGTATCCAACTAACTGCTAACCGCTGGAGGTTGTGACTGTTACATGGCGACCATTCGACATCCCACGCTAATTCACGGCTGTGTTTATACTCGGTGTTTACAGCCCACCAAGCCTAATGCTGGTATGCTTAGCTGAACTTTACGGAGCCTATAATGTGTGTGTGCACGGTAAATGTAGCCTGTTTCGTATGTCGTTATTATATAATGTAGTTTTTATATATTTTAAATGTGTATTTATATATTTTAAATTGACTCGAGCCACGATGAAACGTTGTTTTGTGTATATGGTTGAAATAACAATAAAACACATTGAGTTGAGTCGAATGCCTCACTGTCTGTCTGTCAAGCGGTAGGCGTGGCTTGGGAGTGGACTCAAAGCAGCGAAGCGAAGTGCATTCTGGGATTTGGTGTCTTTCATCCATATGAGCCAAAAACACATTTTCTGGCTTTTCTCGGCCTAGAAGGCACCAATTAAATTTTTTTTTTCACATTTCTGCTACATAGGTGACCCAATTTAAAGATATATTAGGCTTTCCAGCGGTGAAGTATCCCTTTAAGAGTATCATAACCGCAACATGCCTGGTATAATTCTTAAAAAAAACTTTTTTAGGGCTTTCCTTTATTTAGAACAGCTAAAGAAAGACAGAAAAGAGAGGGGGAATGACATGCAGCAAAGGGGCGTCAGGTTGGATTTGAACCCGGGCCACAGGAAAGGACTGAGTCTATAGGGGGCACACGCTCTACCAGGTGAGCTATAGGCCGTCACCTGGTGTAATCATTTGATCAATTATTGAAACTGAATGATCGTCTAAGCTTGGGGATACCACCTCTCCATTAAATCAAACTAAAAATAATATAAAGACAGACAAACAGCGTTATCAACATCCAAATCAGTGTTCTTTCTGCGTGATTTCATGGGCAAAATAAAATGTTTTGGATTGTGGGACCTAAGACCTTGATTTAAAGTCTGATCTACATCATCATGTAAAATTCATTCAGCTATTCAAGTTATTCACCATTAGTATGAATGGACAACGCCATGAATATAACCTTGGATTATACACCATCTACTAAGAGAATATTTTATCACGGACGCTGATCTGTGAGATGGAAAAGAATTGTCTGGATATCACCTTAAATATAGAAGCCACCCTTGGGTATACTCTTTCAAATGCAGGAGTTGACATAAAGAACAATGACACTTGAATTTATAACTGTCCCCTGAGCTATAGGCAGTCAGTCATTAAAATAGTGTGAATATGATTGAGGCCCTGCTGAGTTAGTCATCAGAAAGGCTCTAAGCTGATGTAATATTAGAGCAGAATAGTTGTTAAATCCACCATCAGGATGACTTGGAATGGTCATTCATACAGTAGAGCTGAAAATATTATCACTTTATTTAAGACTGTGGAAAACATGTAATCATGCTAAATCCCAAATAAGAGTTAAAAAGACTAAGTTGCTGTGTGTACGTGTATTACGTAGGCCTTTGATACAAAAGTACAACTTTGTATAGAGTGCGTTTGTTTGTGTGCCCGAGTGGGTGAAAAGACGACGCAGAGAGCGCCCTGGAACAAAAGGTCTTGGCCTTGGCCCTGGTTTAGTGTTCCGGTCCAGAGTTTCGAGATGGAAAACAGAGAGAACAACAAGCCCCACTGACATCATTAGTTGAACTGTTAATGGGCCAAGAACACAGAACAATGACGACTGACATTACAAGTCTCAAACTGTTTTCAAGGCTCTTTTGTATGCCCTCTTCATTCTGATGTTTGATTATTCAACATCAATTCAGCCAATGCACTGTAACTCTATACAAAATGTGGATGTTACTCGAGTTTCACAGGTTTTTACCATGTTTGACAAACAGCTTTTTCTTATTTGGAAAAACATAAGTTGCATGATCTTTTAGATTTTTAAAGTTTATGTAAAAATATATTTTTTGGACTTTTCCCCTTCATTTTTGAACGTTACTGCTGCTAGTTTCTTTTTCACTTTTAAACAAACTTTACATGGGAAGGATCTGAGTGCTGCAGGACTATTCATTAATTGTGTATGTATAAGTGCAGGGTTTCATTTTTTATTTCCTTTGTTGTTTACATTAAAAACACATTAAAAACACATTAAAAACACGTCAAAAACACGTCTCAGCCTTGGCCTTTGTTACGTGGCCCAGTTCTGTGCACAAGGGGGAAATACAGAAGAAGCAATGCAGTCACTGCCAATTTTTACAACTGAGTCTGTGATTAATATATTGATTTATTCACTGAAAGACTGGACCTGGGACATATGCTGGATGATGTGAAGAAGCTGACCTACTGTAGTTTTGGTTGTCAGACATTCAGTCAAGCAGCCTGTGCACCCCCCATTACTGACAATCATATATGATGACTAACGTTACAACAATCTAAATCACTAAACACTAAACACAATGTTTGGGTGATGAAATCACATAAATAAATAAAAGCACTGAGATGCTTATCAAAGAGAGGGAATAATCTGCTCGTATTCACTTGTCTCATATCAAAACAGTGAGGCCTCCAAATTAGGAGTATTTTAAAATAAACATTTTAGCATTCAAGCGAGAGAAATAAAAAAATAAAAAAGAGAAGAAGCTCTTAGTACATATGTCCAAACCTTTCAATGTAATCTCCTCTCAGGCTCTCAGTGTGTTCTGGCTCATTCTTGTGTCACTGTACTGTTTACTTCCAGTGGTACCACTGACTGGAGATAAGCCCTCTGGCTGAAACTGATTTACAGGCATTCATATTCTCTCCAACCACTCATAAAATGCAGTCAAAGTAAATAAATCAACAGTGTGGCTGCAGCTGCATATTTCTAAACATTTAATGTGTAAAAGAAAGAAGTGTGAGTGTGTGTAGGTGTGTGTGTGTGTTCATACTACATGTCTAATCTCCTTTACTGTCCAACTAGGCCACCACCACCTCCTTGAATAACTCCATGTTCCAAATTTCCAAAGTTAAGTATGATAAGTTAGCAGCTTATCATTGTGTCACAGAATTAAATAAGTGTATGTGTTCCAACCATAGTGGCTGTCCCCTGCTGCTTACTTACTTACATGGTTTAATTTTCAAAAAACACCATATTTTTGTTGTAGTGCACATCTCTCTCTCACTGCTGCAGCTCCTCTTTTCACCTTGTGTTCAGGTCTCTTGTTTTAGCTACAGAGTGAGGCATCTTTTCTTCTGTACTATCTTTGATTGCACTCGCACATGCACATGCACAGTAGCTCAGATCGTAGATTATGTCAGTTAGCTCCATAGACAGTAAAAGAAAGGTTGTTTCTCCAACTTTGGTCAGTTACAAGGCAGGATTAGCCAGGAGACTTCTCCTAAACGAGGGCGCACATGTAAGTACTTATTTTGTAGATTATGATGAACTTGTGTGTGTTGTAGCAGTGCTTTGCCATTGAGAACGAGGTAGCATGCTAACGCTAGCACTAGCATGCTAACGGTTGTGGTTAGCCAGCTCGTTTTGGCTAGTGACCTAAAAAGCCGTGCAGATTTTGAACAGCTCACCCGGAGACTGAAGGCAGGACACATTCAGAAACCCGTATCTCACTCAAAACAGCATGGATGGATTTTTTTCAAAGTTTGTATGCGTGTGGAAGCACCAGAGACACAAAATAACACCCCAAATCCCAGAAAAAATTTTTTTTTCATAATATGAGCACTTCAATAGCCATAGTCCAGCTATACAGTCACTGTGACATCTCAAACATGGCTCAGCTCCAGGAGCACTTGACTAAGTTGGCAGAGGCTAAGTAGTAGGACACATCATCATTCATATATCTGCTAAGGTGACACAAAAGAGCCTTGGAAAAATAAGGCTGACTAATCTAGCAGGCTAGACAAGTGTTGTTTCTTCGATTATGACTGTATGTGCTTTCTAATGGTGGTTGTGGTTTATAACTAGTATATTTTCTGCCTAGTTTGCAAGAAAACATCTGCTGAGGAATCAAAATTGACTCTCCAAGAGTGCAGCCATTGTCCAAGCTACGACAAAAATCCCATGGACTATCTCAGTACTGAATGCACGGATATGAGGACATTTTATATTCTTAGAAAATGTGAATGAGTTTAGATTTTTTTTTTTTTCTTCACTACTTTGAGCCAGATACGCTGGCAGAAAGGGCTTTAAACACTGAATCAAAACACACACACACACACACACACACACACACACACACACACACACACACACACACACACACACACACACACACACACACACACACACGTATCAACATAGCAACAACACGCCTCAGCACATCCTTGCTCTCACCTAAACAATAATTTACAGTAACTGATTTGCCAATAAATAAGCCAAAATCCAGTTTATCACATCTCATTGTGCCTCATTGAGTTTAATCTTTCATGTGCTTCTACCCTTCTATTTTTCCATGTCTTAAAATTTGCCTTCTCCCTTATTTTTGCAGTTTATTTCAATTGTTCTAACTAACCTCTGTTACCAGAAGCATGGGTCTCCTGTGTGAAACCAGGGTGTGTGTGTGTGTGTGTGTGTGTGTGTGTGTGTGTGTGTGTGTGTGTGTGTGTGTGTGTGTGTGTGTGTGTGTGTGTGTGTGTGTGTGTGTGTGTGTGTGTGTGTGTGTGTGTGTGTGTGTGGGATATAGTCCCCTTCATGAGGGTTTGTTTGCATGGAGAGCCATCCCCCAGTGTAGTGCAGGGGATGTATGTGTGAGTTGCCTGGTTACATCATCACCAGCTCCTTTTCTTATCCTCCTCCCTCGCCATCTCTCCCTTCATTCTTTCTCTTCTCTCTCTGCACTCTCACCATTTCACCCCCGTTTTCCTGGCTGCCTTTTCTCCCTCTACCTCTCTGAACCACCCACTTTATTTTCCCTCTCTCTTACATAAGACACATGGATCAGTGCACAGATGATTTTTCTTTACAGATTTACCACACTGTCCCTGCTGCTCCTTCTTCTTCTTCTGCTCTTTCTCTTATTATGTTTATTGGTAATGTTGTATTCTTTATTCTCATTCATCAATAAAAATGAAATAATAATAGGACTGTTGATCTAATCTTAATCTAATTATCTTTCTTTTACAACCCAGACCTTTTTGGTAGAGCGTTGATGTTTTTTCTTAAAGTTCCCATATTATGAAAAAATCACTTTGTCTGGGATTTGGGGTATTATTTTATGTCTCTGGTGCTTCCACACGCATACAAACTTGAAAAAAAAACATCCATGCTGTTTTGAGGGAGATATGGGTTTCTGAATGATTCCTGCCTTCAGTCTCCGGGTGAGCTGTTCAAAATCTGCACGGCTTTCTACGTCAGTAGCCGAGACGAGGTGGCTAACCACTAGGATGTGAACGCTAGCATGCTAGCGTTAGCATCCTAGCTACCTAAAACACACACAAGTTCACCATAATCTACAAAAGAACTACTTACATGTCCCTGTTCTGCAGGTATTCCACGCTAAGTTGGAAGTGCGCCCTCATTTAGAAAAAGTCTCACGGCTAATCCTGCTTTGTAACTGACCAAAGTTGTTTAAACAGCTAGCTGGGTGATATGATCCTTACCTAGCTACTGCACATGTGCGAATCCCTACAAAGATGGTAAAAAAAAGAGATGTCTCACTCTCTAGCTAAAACAGAGACCTGAACAGAGCTGAAAAGAGGAGCTGCAGCAATGTGCAGTACAACAAAAATATGGTTTTGTTTTGAAAATTAAACCATGTAAACCTATTCTGGTACAACCTCTAAATACAATTATGAACCTGAAAATATGGGCGCTTTAAATATGGGAATTACATGAGAGATAATGACTTTAAGATTACATGGCAAGCAAAATTGGAGCTACGTTTCGTTATGACGTTACTTAAGAACACACTAAAATAGAGAAATATAAAAGGAGCGAATCAGTGGAGAAAGAAGGAAGGAAACAAAAATCTAAAGAAGGCTTGGTTAAAAGTAACTGAACAGGTGTAGATACTGTAGTTGCTGTTTCTCTTCTGGCCAGACTTTCATGCTGACTGTTTGTGGCCTTTAACTTTTAAACATGCTATTTATAATGTCCCTGCTGCGTTGGAGAAGGTTCTCTTAAATGTGACAGGAATTACAGCAGAAATGCAACGTGAGATACAGATCCAAGGGTAATTATTGTGTTCGTGTATATGTTATCATACAATAACACGCTGTAATCAGGCCACTGTAAAATTAAATGTTAACTATGCCATTCCGCTTTGTTGCTGGGCAACAGGGGAAATGCCTTGTTTAGTCTGCTAGTCACGTTCTGTGTGTCCAATGTAAGACAACAAATGATATTTATAGTTCAACACAGCCAACAAGCAGAGAGAAAAAATGTTTGGTATATGCTCTCAGCATTCATACTCTGATCTCGACAATGAACCCTTAGCACACCTCAGAATTTATTCAATGCTCTGTGTACAGTATGTGTGTGTGTGGGTGTATTTGGGTGCGGCCAGATTCTTCTGAAATATATTTTGTTAATGGAGAACTTTCTGTTCAGTAATTCTATGTATTGTACAACAATAGCTTGAGGAAGTGAGAACTTACATTCCCATACAACACAAGTGCTGCCTGACCTACTGCGGCTAATTAATAATTATCAGCCTGAATGGATTCCCTGTGGTTTTCTTCACTGGAAAATATTTTTGTTTCTAGACAGAATATAGTAATGTAATCCCTGTTCAGTGGAGCCTGGTTGTGTAAGATTTTCAAAGTAGTATAAATGGAATCCACAAAGCCACTTGTAGTAGAACTGTAAAGTAATGCTTGTAATCTCTTTAACATTTTGAGCGTTTCTTGCATTCTTTACTGGTGACGGCAACAATTACAACTAATGAGTTATACTAAAAACCTCAATCCAAGATTTTTGAGCATATCAACATACAGCCAACTCATTTTGTTGATTTGTAATCACAATTTGCAGGATTTTGTAAAACAATACAATAATATGGTCCTAATATGATTCCACTATCAAAGTCAAAGAATATGAATGTATGTACAATTTATTTTATACAATATTAAATACTGAAGTGATATCAATAATCATTGTATAAAAGAGATGGAGTGATGGACACAGAACATAAAGAAGTTAGAAACAAAGATGATGGGCAGTACCTGTTCATTGATGGAGCTGTAGTCGTTGGTGGTGGAGACGTCGTCGTCCTCGGAGTCAAACAGGCCATCCTGGTTGTCCAACAGCTCTGCCAGAACTCTGCTGACAGACTCCTGGTCTCGAAGGTCCTCTCCTTCTGTTGACAGACTGCAAACAAAAGACGAGTGTGTTGTGTTGGTTGTACACTGCTTCGCACGGGATGTAAAATAATTACAATAGCTGACTAAATGCATGTATAAGTGCCTCTGTTTGAATGCTTATGTGTATGCCTAATAGGGGTGTGATGCGACACTCGGCTCACGAGACGAGACAATATACCATATTGGGTTCACGAGAACGAGACGAGATTTTAACACCATTTTAAAGAAGACTTAATAGACAAAATATGACTGGAAAAATAGTCTTTTATTCAATTGAAAGTCAAAAAATTCAAACGAGCAATGTGAAAAAGGCTTCTCTCCTGTATAACTAACCTCTTCAGAACTAATAACTGCAGCGTTTGCTTTTGGGAATCCAAAATGCTGCCACACAAACGATTTAAAAGTGGCGGGTAGGGTTGGGTACCGTTCACATTTTTACCGGTACCTGAAATTCGGTGCTGCTACCAAACGGTACCTTTTTACGGTACTTTCCCTCTGTCATGACAAATAATGTTTTTCAGTTGTAAAAATAATCCTAAACCTATATATATCCTATTTTACATGTAGTTATTTAATTAAAAACACAAAATAAAACACCTCCCTCTCACCTCCCAAACTCGTCCCTACAACCTATTAAATCAAATAATTGTTCACACTGCACTGTGACTTTTATTCTTGTTTTTGTATCTTATTCTATTTTAGCCTGTTTTATTTGCACAACTGTTTTTAATTGCTCTTTAATACACTTTTAATTGCACTGTTGCTGAAATGTGCTATAGAAATAAAGTTGCCTTGCCTTGACTTGCCCTACAACCTCCAGCCTGTGACAAGGGCATAGTAAACACTGTTGTGCCTGTCTGTCTTGGAAGTGTAATGTTAACTACACCGCGATATCGCCATTATATTTTAAACGATCTCTGCGTGAAGTTTTGAAAACTGTAACTACACCACTTTACCGGCATTGTCTCACTGGTGACTCACTGTGACTTGAACGAGCTCCAGAGGCGACATAACGTTAGTCAAGCTCTGTCTGCACCACATACACCACAGCTCTGCGTGTATGTCTGAGCTGAGCTCCGCTCTCTGTGAAACATGCAGAGGACAGTGAAGCTCGCGATTACGCGCTCTCAGTTATCAAAATTTAGCGCCGATTGATTTAACATGAATCGGTCCTCGGTAGTACCGTCGCAATTCTGCACTTGTGTACTGGTTATCACGAGACAACTGTTCACCTCAACGAGAAACATTGCCATGTTTTAATATCCCGTCACACCTCTAATGCCTAAATGTGTGTGTCTATTTTCACTCTGTCAGTCTAATCTGTGGCTGCATTAACTGTGGTGTCACATGTAAGGCTTTGCAAAATCAATGTGTCCCTGTAATGATTTGATAATATGGGTCAATTTTTACTCCCAGTAAAGATTTGCAACCAAATAACTTTACAGTTTTGACACAAGACATTTAAATACATACTATACTGGCAGATCCACACCTTCTAAGAAATGCAAACAATCAAAAAACCTGTATAACCTGTCTTGAGCTTTTAAATAAATACTTGTCAGGCAGAAAAACATGCCGTTGGTTGCCCTTAGCTCAGTATCTGACAGCTCAGATTGTTTTGCAAAGGTACAATGATCGTGATTATTAACCACAATTGTTAAACATGCCCTATGCAGGCATCTTACTGGAAGATGTCTGGTCCGAAGACAGCGGCCAGTGTCCCAATGTTCCAACTCTCCTGCTGAAGTGAAGCCACGCTGGCCAGGAAGCGGCACAGGAAACGCAGAAGGCCGTAGTTCAGCTGGGGAAGCTGCTGCAGCAGGTACTTCAAGTTTCTACACAGATCCTCTTCATTGCTGTAATCTGGGGATGTTTAAGAGTAGGACACCGGTTATGATTACATGTGAGTTTGAACATTGAGTTTGAACATTAACATACTGTAATTACTTTTACTGGAAAAGGCTCTTTATAGTCATCATTACTATTAGAACTTGTACGCTTTCTTCATGCTGCACTCAATGTTGCTACAACGCTCCTTTTCATTACTGTATTTGGAAATACTGTGGACTGAATTATGGGTTTTCAAGTCCTTTGTGTTCCTTCACAGTTAACCTTAGAAATTCTTCACTCAGACACCGATACGATTAATGTACAATCCTCTGGGAGAGATGAAATGAGGTGAAACAGGAGATGGCATTAGAGAGGAAAATGTAGTGGTATAGTAGTGCCATTATAGAATATAATAGATACATTTATGACATGGAGAGTGTCTGCAAACTTCTCCACTGCTGTAACATGCATGACAGCAATAGGAAAAACCTACATCATGACAGGAGATTAGAATAGATCAGAAGAGGAAAGAACAAATGTGGAAGTGGAAGATTTGTTGAAATGATTATACATTGTCCATTAAACATGCATTACTCCACCTCTTAATTTGTTGCCTGGACTGGTCTATCTATAACTTCTATACTTCCAGCAATTCACATGATTATGCTTTCCTTGTTTTTTCCAAACACAGTTCTGAATAACAAGAGGACAATATAAACAAACACAACCAATTTAATCATTACATTGTTTTCAATGTATATACCGGCATGTGCATTATGTCAGTACTGTTTTAAGACAGACAAAATACACCATTTACTGTAGGTATTTGCAATACTTCTAACCGCCTAGTGTTATGAAAGCATCTACTGTTGCCAGTTTCTTCTTAATTGAACCATCATACCATTGCACTGTGTACTCACAGCTCAGATAACTAAAGTCTGCAAGACCACAGTCATAACCGGTTTCGCAAAATCAACTTAGATAAAAATCCAGAAATAAGAGACAATAGTTTGTGTTTCCTACTTATGGTCGCCTCTCTTTTTGTGCCTTAATTATTTGGTAAGCTTAGGCACTAAGCAGTACATTTGTAAGACCGTTACACTTCACACCAGGATTCAGCGGGAGTAGATAGAAGTACAAATAGGTGGCAAAAAAGGCAATATTTTCTGCTACAAGCAAAACTAACATCATGAACTGACTTCAAAATAGAGCAAAATAAGAAAACATCAGATGTTGGTTTCAAAGTGGATAAAAAAGAGAAAGCGGGTGGGGTGGGCTGGGTGGGTGAGTGAGTGAGTGAGTGAGTGGAGAAATTGCATGAGAAGTGGGAGAAGCAGTCCCTGTCACACACCTTGATGTAGCTGTAGAATGTGCCCCTGTATCGCTGTTGGGATAACCGGCTCAGGAAGCTCCTGCAGGAAAAGTCGGAGCAAACTGACCACCGACGCCAGGTCCGCCTCTTTCTCTAGCTCCACCTCCTCACCACTGTCATAACGCTGGCGCAGCCAATCCACACGCTCTGCATTGCCATTAACAAGGAAGAGCCCCTCCAGGTCCAGATGACCTGGTGACACATACAGCAATAATTACTTACCTTAAATACATACTTTATATCAGTATTCAATATCTATATTTTTATATTTTCTGAGCAACATCCTTGCTTTTAAACCACTTAACCTCCAGTAAAGCCAAAAAAGAAAGCTATGAACAAGAGTGATTTTTAGAACTCTTATTACATCCGGAGTGCTCATAATTTGTCATAATTTCTCTGCTGCTGCTACAGTAATGATTCAAACTGACCCTTCGTCACCACTAGTTCCTGGCCGTCGGCTTGGTGTGTCAGAGCCTTAACAACAACAGACTTCCAATATTTACAAATTGGAGTGGCTTTTTCCTTGGTGTAATTCATCTGGACTTTCACATACATAACTTTCAAATAATGACTGATGTGGTTTATATTATGGGGAACTGGGGGCTGCAGGATAAACTGATAACTTATTTGGTCTAGAAATGTGGACTTGAATATAATACCCAGCTTATATATGGTCAAGATAAGAATAGACGTAGAAGGAGCTGTGTGTCTGTGTGTGTATACAACTTCATTTGTGTATGTGAACTCTTCCCTTATCAGTATGAAAAAATAGAGGCATGACCACACTGACTGTTATCATTCCTGTGTGTGACATGTCACTGAGTGTTGAGTGTTTGTGATTAAAAGGACAAACCGATAGCATCCACCAGTCCTGTCAGGGCTTGAGCCAGTTTTACAACATTGTTTTAATATTA
This sequence comes from Gymnocephalus cernua, assembly GCA_023631565.1. Taxonomy (NCBI): domain Eukaryota; kingdom Metazoa; phylum Chordata; class Actinopteri; order Perciformes; family Percidae; genus Gymnocephalus; species Gymnocephalus cernua. The sequence goes on from CM042435.1 coordinate 30,650,715, forward strand.
AGTTTTCTCTCCTTTACATAATTAAAATGAATACAATCACCTGTACTTAGAGCTGTCCACTTGTGATCTGATCACTCAGATCAGATTTTAAAACCAGCTCAGAACGGGGCCGCAATCAGAGCACCAAAATAAAACAAATATAACACCTTTTCACATCACAATTTCATGCACATAGCTGATGTCCTCACCATATTGTTGATCAATGATTACATTAAAACATAGATAAGGCCTATTTAACACTATTTCTAAACATGTTCAATATGTACCAAAGCAGTCAGTCCCTGTTTTTTGTGTTGTATGAGTGATTAAATCTGTCACAGATGCCACAGCTTTGGTCCGACACACATCTTGAAGTGCTTTCCATTTCTTATCTCTGTTTTACATCAGATTGCCTTTTTACTTTTAAACACCATGCTCCTACTAAAACCTCAGACATCACACACAAATCAAATAAGAGAGATTAAGGCCTTTTCGCTGGCTGACCACTGGCACCACTCTAATGTGCCAGCAGAGGCCTGAGAGGATTAAAGACTTATTATATAACCTCATATGGTCGAGCGGCGCCTGGGTCACACAAACCACCAACCTGCTTCACTGGTCAATTGAGGGGAATTAAGGTCAAGCTTCATTCCAATAGTTAAAAAATTCACTAAAATAATATTCACTGACTTGACAGGTTTTGCAAGAAAATGTCTTTAATATTTATTGCAAACGATTTAATGACTTTTCAAGAGTTCCTTCATTTTATGGGGGGTGGGGGGGCATCAAATTGTTTCTACTGTAAGACACAAAGTAAATCAATTCTACAAATGGATCTTTAAATGCTTATGCACAGACCACAGATGATGAGACATAGGGAAACAAGTTAAACAAATTTAAATTTCTTCAGGGTTCACACCAACAATGCATCTTGATGGTGTTTTAAGCCCCCAACCTCGACTTCAAGGCAACATGCGACCGTCGACTTCAAGGCACTTAACCCTAACCATTGGTCAAGATAAGAATAGACTTCAAGGCAATTAACCATAACCATTGCCTAATCCTAGTGCCTTCCAGGCAGAGCTGATGTAAATGGACTGTATTTATATAGCACTTTTCCAGTCTTAACGACTGCTCAAATCGCAGTACAGGAACCATTCACCATTCACTCACATGCTGTGGCCGGGGCTGCCGTGCTCATCAGATAAACATTCACACACATTTACACTCCCATGCTCAACATCGGGGGCAACTCGGGGTTCAGTGTCTTGCCCAAGGACACTTCGACATGGGACTGCAGGGCCGGGGGATCGAACCATCAACCTTCCGACCACTGAGCCACAGCCACCCCTGATGAAGATGATGTTGGGGGCTTAAAACACCAACACAAAGAGGATTGACTGGTTAGGTGTCTGGCTGAGGGCTATATGTGTTATGTAACACAGAACTGGACTGAGGGTGTTATGTACTGTAGCCAGTACCATTACCAACCAAATGCAGATAAATTCTGTCTGTGGCTGGTTAGGTTAATATTTTTTTACTGCACCATTTTTTTATCCCTCTCATCCTTCAGAGCAAGATGTATAAACTGCCAACCTGCTCTTATAAAGTCATTGACATAAGATTGAAGTTCCTGCCCCACAAGGCTTAAAGAGAAATGTTCCAGTGGGGGTGTCAGAAAAGCCTAGGGCCAGGACTTAGGTAGGTTCCCCTCTTCACTGTTAAGCTCTTCTGTTTTCACGAGTGCAGCTGTATTTGACAGAGCGGTTATGTAATGAAGAAGGAAGTGGACCGTGGATCTGTCTGCCGGTGCATTCAGAGTTCATCTTATCACATAAACTGGATCTCCACTAACGACATATTTTGGGTTTATCGAGATGCAAAGCAGTCAACAGCAGCAGGGTGTGCTTGGGATACTGAAACATTACAGAAAGCAATCAGATGTAACTGAGTGCTCAGAAGTATGTACTTAGAAGTGATAACAAATAGTGGAATTCAACTGGGCTGAAACTGGTATTGGTAGTCTTATTGCTGCTTTCCCATTTCAATCTTAAATCATGTGAAATGTCACTATGGGTCTGCATTGTCAGTCAAAAAGGAAAGATTCCATGAAGGTACAAAGTCCTGTGTTACTTTACTGAATATAAGGTTTAAAGATTAAATTACGTTTTGTTTGAATGAAAGAAATTGTCATATTTTTTTTCATTCAAAAGTTGCATATTTTTGCTTTTAACAAAAGCTGAGATGCATCAAACATAATCCAGTGTTACTATAACACAGTATATTAAACCGAGGGCAATTATAAAAAAAATGTAAGCTCTTAATACCTGGAGGGGGACGTAGGTGCATGTTAACAGTGAGAGTGATAAGAGCATAAAAATGTTAAAGACTGTGTTTCATTCAGTATTTGGTAAATTATGGTATATGTTTGATGCTTTTTGCTTTTATTTTGAGCATTTTGTAGAATTTACAGTTAACATTTTCCATTAAATCAACAATGTGTGTGTGTGTGTGTGTGTGTGTGTGTGTGTGTGTGTGTGTGTGTGTGTGTGTGTGTGTGTGTGTGTGTGTGTGTGTGTGTGTATGTGTGTGTGTGTGTGTGTGTGTGTGTGTGTGTGTGTGTGTATGTGTGTCTGTGTGTGTGTGTGTGTGTGTGTGTGTTTGTGTATCACTCACCATGCTCCTCTATGTAGTCGACAATGTGTTTCACCAGTGCAGGAACCTCATGGCCACTGATTGTGTGTGTGCGCGTCACCTCCTCCAAAGGAACGCCAAAAACACGTGTGATGCTGGCTGAGCTACCGCCCTCATTGCCTGGCAACGGAGACACACTCTTCCTCATTGCCTTCTCCTCCTCACCACAACCCCGCCAAGGCCCTCACGTCTTTAGGGAAAAAAAAGAAACCCAGAAGGGAGAGGGAGATGAGACAAAAAAAAAGTAAGATGGAATGATTTACAAAATAAGAGCCCTGGTAAATCATCTTCAGTCATGTTTGCAGGGGGATGGCAGCAGCAATAGGCCACTGGCCAGCAAAAGCGTTTACACTTGGTCCTTAAAGGGGTAGGAATAACAGGTGGAGGTGGAGAGCAAGAGTATATGTTATAGTTCATTCTGTGTCTGGGACTGGGGAAAGTCTACTATCCAATGACCACTGAATACATATATGACCAAACAGTAAATGGGTGAAAATACTTTTTAACTTTTTATAACGAGCCCTTAAGACATGTTCGTATTCAAACTACCAGGGTGGGTGGACAAAATGATTTAAACTGTAGGTTCCATGTAGCCCTGCATTTGGGGAGCCATAGCAAGAAGAGAAGGAGACAGATTTAGGTAAAGTATCTGAGTGGTGGTGTTGCTGTCAGACAGGGATTATGAAGCAGGTGTCCTGTCTGTCCTGTGCTAAATGAAAGGGTGGCTAAATTAGCACCCCAGGATTTTCCCTTGTATACAGTAGTATTCTATCAACTTCTTACTTACTCCCACACGGAATGTTTTGTAACATTTTTTGTGGAAAAAATGCCTTAGTTACCTTGTTTCAAGCCATTCTAGCGTGGTATAGAAAGCCTGCAGGAAGACTCAGCTCGATTTGTGCCAGTTCTCCTTAATATTCAACAAGCTAAGCTGCTTGACTGATTAACACAGCTAGCCAATGAGAGCCTGGCTATCAGCATCCTTTACCCAGCACAACTGGGCAAGCTCATGAATAGTAATGAGCTCAGGCAACATGATGTCAGACTGACCAGCTTTTGTAATTGGCCTGATTTCTCTGCTTATTTCTTTTCAGTGGCTAGAGCTGACAGAGGAGGTAGCAGTTCATTTTCGCGTTCACAACATAACATAAACACATATGGACCTAACATATTTCAAAAAATGCAATTAAAAACGGTTTTGTGTGGCAGGGCACCTTTAACATGATTCAGTATCTGTCATATCCTCTGCCATTCCCATGCAAATGTGATGCTGTGAATGCCTGAGTCAGACAAAGGGGGGGAAATCAATGCAAAGCAAGCATGAATGTGCAACAATCATGTCTGTTCAATGTTTGACTTTGATGATGGTTGTTTGGTGAGTGCAAACAGTGGCAGATGGTGTTCAGCGTACTCATCGGGGGTGGAGGAACATCACCAAATGTTTATCAGAAAATGCAAACTGGTTTTGTTCCAATTAAGCTTACAGTATTTACCAATTAATATCGGTCTTTTAAAGATATAAAAGTGTTATCAATAATTACAATAACAACAGATTAAAAGTGGTCAGCTGTTTGTTGCTCCTCTCACTACCCTGATAACCAGTTTAAAATCAGTTTGTTGTATTTAAGGTCAGCTTGTTATGTTATAAAAGATGACACAACGGAACACCTAGTAAGGAATTCAAGGACGTTTTTGTTTTCACATTAAGCTTTAGTAAGTAAATTGTCAGTGCACACGACATGTTTTATTCTTACATGATATTCAGAGTGGAGATGTGCTGATGTTCAGCATTATGACGAAAGTGACTGTTCTTTTACAAGAACTAATGAATGCTGAATCAGTTAGTATTTTGTTGCTAAGTTTAGTTAATAAGCCTTGGATATATCGGATGTCACAATCAATCGAATCAAAGTTAAGTGGGTCCATTCCTTCCTCCGGCAATGGATGTGCCTGCATGTGTGTGTTTACTCACCGTGTAACAGTGAAAGTGTGTGTCCTCTCCTCCCCTAGCCAGTGAACCACCAAACCATCTATGGCTGCTTCAGGTTGTGGCAGAAGATGAGCCGGTAGTTCCTCATTGACGGACCGCTAATCCCTGTTGCAGGATTCCCTTCTAGCTACACTAAGGAGAGACAGAGAGAGAAAAGGAAGAGGAGGGAGGAACATAAGAAAAGAAGAAAAAAGAAAGGGTGAAGACAGAGGTGGGGAGAGAGAAAAATATGCAATCTGTTAAGTAACAATCCCTGGTATGTTTACAAACATCTGAATAGCTACAGTACTTTCTATTGTAATGTAATGCAATGTTACAAGCTGCGCCGTATCTAGAGCTTTTACATTTTCTGTTCTCAACAACAAGTCAAGTGTTTGCTACGGAAGATAGTATGGTGCATGAGAAGAGATGCGTATGTTTGTAGCAGCAGCAACCATTTCATATATAACTTGTTATCACCTAGATTGTATTACTTTCTGCTTAATAATTCTGGTTCTTATCAAATTCTTACAATTCGACGGGTTAGGTTGCCATAATCAGTAAGGTGTCATAAAAGACAATGTAGCCTTTGCATTGACCAGTAATACAAACTTAAAGCAACACTAGAGAACTTTTCCCGCTTCGGTCCCCCTACAGGTTGGAAGTGGAATTGTCCATTACATTATACAAGTTAACCAGATCAGGTAGCGGATCTGTAGTTCGAATGAACTGGACAATGTAATGTAATGGACAATTCAGCTTCCAACCTGTAGGGGGACAGAAATGGGAAAAGTTATCTAGTGTTGCTTTAACTTTAAAAATCTTGATACACACACAAATCAATAAAAAATGCATGGGCCGTGCCAACACAGACATTCACTGCAACATAATGTGGGTAGTACCACAGATAATGACTTCCATGCCATATACTAGTACTTCTTCTGTGCAGCAGTCACACAAACGTTCCTTCATCTTGGACTACAGAATAGCCAGTGTGTTTAAACAGCCAAATGTGTGGGAGAATGAGTTCTCTAAAAGTAAAACAGTTTTTACTACTTACAACTTTTTTATTCTAACATCATGTAGTTGTGTTATGGCTTTAACTTAAAAAACAAATGACCTGACTGGGACACAAATACAAATACATTCCAGCCTTCACACTAACATTTGTATCAGAATCAAACTAATTTAAAACCTCTGAATGTGTCAGGTGGAGGAATGCTTAAGCCAGTTTAATTCAGGAACCAAGGTCCTCTTTTCTTCTCATTTACTGTTTTTGGTGCTTAAGGGTAAATATCTCTTTAGTTTTCTGCACCCCCCCCCCTACTTTCACTCCATTTTCCATGCCCCTTTTCCCTTCTTTTCTTCTCTCCCTTTTTATTTCTCTCTCCACTCCTTTCTCTCTAATGGTATCTTCCTACTTTGAGGCTCGAGATGTCATGTTGTCCAAGTGTCAGCAGTGTGTGTGTGTGTGTGTGCGCACGCCCGAAGCTCCTCAAAAATCATCCAATAAATCAGCCAATCACGTAACAATTCTAACCAACAAGCTTTTTTTATTATTATTATTTTTTGCCATTTTTTAGGCCTTCATTTCTGACAGGATAGCTTTTAGATTTGAAAGAGGAGAGAGAGGGAATGACATGCAGGTCGGAACCGAACCTGCGGTCGCTACATCAAGTGGCTCTTTATGTAATACATTACATATAATTCCAACCAGATGTACAAGGTTACTAATAAATCAATACATTTCTATAATGAATATCTCTATATAGGACTGAAACCTGAGCAGTATTGGTGCAATGCAGAAGCTATTGAGCTACATAGAACAAAATAACAAACATTAACAAACATCTAATCTTTGAACCTTCTATAGCACAGGCAGCACTGAGTTTCTGCCTTAAATGGCACTGGTCTAGCCTCCTCCACATTTCTCAGTCGAACCAAAACTATTAGAGTAAGCTTCACTTTGCTTCCACCTGCAAGCTACACGGTACTTTAAGAGGTTGACCTATAAATTTGTATGACTCACTGGTACACAGACAATATGCCAGGAGTAGGCAGGATAGAGCGGTCTGCCAATGTGGAGGAAGCTTTCTCTTGAGCCCAGTCATAGCGGACATAGCTAAGGGAGCTTCCTTTTGGTCACATTAATCAGGGCTAACAAACAATGTATATGACATAGTCATTGCTACCTCCACTAGTCCGTACACTGGCACTACCTGGGTACCCACAATATAGTTTGCAAGTTTCACAGTAGATTGAACAGATATTGCTGTTATTTCCTGACATTTTGTTAACTGACTTTAATCTACCAGGGATAAAAGCATGTATGAACTCATGAACTAAAGAATTGCAGAATTTTAAACTGCACTTCTCACTGACACAGGAAACTTTCTTTTACCTTTTCCACGTCCAAAATAAATGTTTCTCTAAAGCCATTAATACGGTAAATCCTTTTAGTCAATACCTGGGAAGTTTTGATTGATGTGTCTTTTTGGGATAGTATTTTCTGTCAAAAAAAGTGGTTATTATTATCATTATTATTATTAATAATAGATAGTAAAACCCAAAGATCTTTTGATATTGGTTTGTTTATTTCTGTACAGAATCATTTTTCCCATCTTACTGAACTCACAGCATATTCAACACCAAACTATTTATTTGTTTCTGGCTGAAGAGCTGGGCAGGTTTTTTTTATTACTTATGCTTATTAAATGGGGGTGTCAGGAGTCTTATGTTTGCTCATAAAGATTGCTGAGTCCTCTAAAGGCATTCTTCAGCCTCTATTCTTTCCAAAACCAACTGAACTGCTAGGCCCTAAGCCTCTTTAAAAGTGAGAGAAAATCCCACTATTGGAGCTGAAATTCTTGTATTGGGTCAAGGCCAAAATTGAGGTATTGAAACCAAAAGAGGTACCACAAACAGAGAGTGTTGTTCTCAGCTAACTGAATGGATATGAAAAACCCTAACTACTGCAAAATGTTGATTGTTGTAAAATGATTATTTTCACAACCACAATTTTGAGGGGCTAAATAGCACAATACCATAGTGCATACAACTTTTAAGAAAAGGTGGTCCTGTTACTGCCAGGCTCAACATTGAGTTGTAACAGACAGATGAGGACAATGACACTCAGAGATTAGGTAACTAAATGTTCCCAAACCAGTGCCTTGTCTGCCATGGAAACTGACCCTAAAAAGGCCTCTGTAGTGAGGATTTGGTCAGTAATGCAACAGTCTAGAATGGCTCTGTCTGTGTTTCTTTCTGTCTGTATGTGTGTCTTAATCTCAGATGTCATGCTCGACAACCTCCTCCTCAACAATGAGGCACATTGTTAGAAGGGAAACAGAGAAAGTTAAGGCGGTGCACTAAGAGAAAGAAAAAGTAAGTGAGAAAGAAAAAACTAGGACCAGAAGGGAAAAAAAGGCCAACGGAGAATATGAGAACACAGAGAAAAGTATAAAAGGGGAGACACAACAAGACAAGACATGTTAAGACAGACATGTGTGAAAAAGAGTCAGCAAATCTCATTCATTTCTGGTGGATTACTTTGTAATGTGAAACGGATAATTCTACTGTTTACATTGCAATCGCCAAAACTAAATTAACTTTCCAGAGTTGTAAAATCTCATACTATTATAAACCGCTATACATTGTTTTGGCGACTTAAATGTTCAAACTCATGAATCTACTAATTACAACTTTTTACATTCTGTGGTAGCCAACTACAACAAAAGTTAAGATTAAGTTTTTTTTACTATGAGTAAATCATTTCTTTGAACTTTTAAGAGACAGAACGGACGAAGAAAAACTTAAAAACCTGGAGAAAAGAGAACACAATGTATGGTATGCACCAGACCTATTTGGAATATCTGTACCTTGGTTCTTGATCTTGACTCACAGTACTCTACCACAGTGGTGGCAGCAGTACATTTAAAAAGCCTACTGTATATCAGATTTCAGTTGGCTTCTAAAAGCGCCACCTGCACACATCCAGAGATGAAGCTTGAACAGTGCTCTGCAGGGTGGCAGCAGTTCAAGCAAATGTCTTTTAAAAGAAAGGTTCGATACCTGCAATACTGTTTGACCCTGTGAAGTAGGCTTTAGGGAGACATTTAGGCTGACAGCTGGTTCAGATATTTTGAGTGAGTTAAACTGAACATTAAACACACAGCAACAGAACACATGGGGAAACAGCAGGAATATTTAGGGAAGACAAGATGAGCAGACTCTTCACTGAAAACTGGTCCAAGAATATGGACAAAAACCTCCCCCCATATCCTAAATAATATAATTTCAACAGAAAGATCTTTTCTGATAAGTGTAAAATTAATTATTGAAATGCAGAAGTAAGCAAAACTCTGTGCATCAACAAATACAAGAGTAAATTAATATTCTACAAAGGCAGTTTTACATGCATCACATACAACAAAACCCCCGTTATGATTCATCTGTGATCTGCCAAATAGCCTCAGCACCATCAAAACACAGGGAACGACCCAAAAAAAAGATTCAATATTTACAAAAGGTTATAAATAAATGCATGCATCATGTTGTCATGGTCAACCAAAATCAGGGAAGTGGAACATGACAGAGAGAAAGGTCGGACAGCATGAATCCTCTTCAGAAGTTAAGATCCGTCAGATTTCTGCATCAGCCTACAATCCCCCAGGGGTCAAACATAGCTAAAAAGAGTGTATCAAAGTCTAGGCTATACAATATATATATTAACTTGCAAAAATGTAAACCCAAAGAGAAAAATATTTTTACTCACAAACAGATCTCTTGACTAGTAAGTCTGTTGAGTTTGTTTACTTCAAATCTTAAAACAAGCAGAAAAACACCTTCCACTGATCCCTGAATCTCAACAAAATAATCAGGAAGAAACAAATGTCTGGTACATCTGTATTTGTCTACTGCGTTGGGTTATTGGGTCCATTCTTCACACGTACACATCCTATGACCTTGACCCAACGGATAACTTCCTTGTATCCACCGGTTTAACCAGTCATATCCAAACAAGTACACACCTTAAAAACAAACAGTGTATAGAGGTCTTATTGTGGATTGTTTCTGCAAGGAGACAAACAGATACAAGTCTCTTCAACCAATCACTAAACATGTGACTGAGATTCTTATCAGCTATGTCACAAATAAAATGAAAATATCATATCACACTGTGTCCGTGTCCCAAATATACAGTAAACCTGCCAAGAAAAACAAGTACCTGATAAATATATTGACCCGAATACGAATTATGGTGTTGTATTATATTCAAGGACTAGGCAATTACATATTCCAGTCCCTCCGGAAAAACGCAGAGTTTTTTTGTGATTGCTGCAGGCAAAAATCCTTGATTATGCGGCACGTTTTCTTAAAAACTGCAATGGAATATGCAGGATATTTATGCAATTTTACGCGATGAAATTGCGGGAACTTGCAAAAACTGCGGTTTGATGAAAAAGAGAAAAAAAGTGATTCCCCCAACACCCTGTTCTCACTAGGCAAAATCAATCAAGCATGTCAAGCCAAGCCAGTCAATCATGCAAACCCGGCATATTTTGCGCGGAAATCGGCAATTTACGCAAAAGTGCGGCGTATTTGAAAAAATGCGGCCCCCGCATAAATATGCGGACTTTGGCTGATTATGCATTGAATTCTGTGATCGCATAATCGTGTTTTTCTGAAGGGACTGATATTCACATCATCAGATATTATTTGGGTTGGTATGGGTTGTTTGTAGCCTCAATAATAATAATGTAATAATGTATACTTTATTAATCCTGCAAGGGGAAATTCCAATGTTTTCACTCTGTTGTTATTACAAACATTACACACAGGTCTGAATTACACACACATGATCAGAACCTATACATGCACTAATGGAGAGATGTCAGAGTGAGGGGGCTGCCCATGGAAAGGCGCCCCGAGCAGTTGGGGGTTCAGTGCCTTGCTCAAGAGCACCTTGGCAGTGCCCAGGAGGTGAACTGGCACCTCTCCAGCTACCAGTCCACCACCATACTTTGGTCTGTATGGGGACTTGAACCAGCGACCCTCAACTCTCTACAGACTGAGCTACTGCCACCCCTATTGTTGCTATGCTAGCGGGTGTCTTCAAGTCCATACATAGTGTGTCCTTTTGAGTAAATCATCCCTGATCAAAGAGTTTTGTGCTTTGCTGCCACAAAGGAAATGCATTCATGTCGAGTTCAGAAACGAACCATGGACTGAATTAGGGATGGGCATGATTAATCGACGATCGATCATTAAAGCCCCAGTGTGTAACATTTGTAGTTGTTCATTATCAATGAATGTATTGCCCTTCACAAACTTGTCCTTTTTTATGAATATTGACCACCACCATCAACTCCAAGTATTCCTATTGGCTTGAAATTTTACATTTGCGCTTACATGAACTGGGGTAGATGCTCCATAGCCATGCGCCATCTTGAAATATGGTAGCCCGTAAGGGACATACAGGCTATACTGCTCCGCATTTCACTCAGTGGCACTGACTGTGACGTATGCCAGGGAGGGGAGGGGGGAGAAGATTACTTGAGACTCACCGCTGGCAGATTTGAAAGCCTGTTGCGTCTATTATCGAGGACATGTAACTGAGTCGCCGAGGAAATTAAAACGACGTGACAGGCAAAGCAACGCGACCAAAGTTAATATTGTTGTGGCTTTTCCAAGACGGAAAGAGCTGATGAGAAGCAAGGATTTTAAAAGGGACGCCGTTTACCGTGTAAACGATGAAGATACTAACAGATCATTTCAGTTTCTTTGACATTGTTCATGCTGCTCAGAGAAATATATTAAAAACACAAACCTCCGTTGCTTCTCTCCTACGCTGTAAACATCGCCTTACACTATTAATCTCGTACAATATACAGAATAACGATAGCACTGATACTTTACTAACATTAGCTTGCATATGTTTGGGAACCTGATAGCTGATGTTAGCAATGAAATGGTACCAAAAATACGTCAAACTAGTTAGCGACTTAGTTCACTGCAAACACTGCGACGCCGTGTATAAGTACAACACGGCCACGACTCAAATGATGTACCACAAAGTGCATCCGACCCTGGTTAATGTCGGTGGCGGTGCGTCCTGCTCTCAGTCTCAACCTAGCATCAACTTGGCGTTAGCACGGAGGAGCTGCGATGCACAACGAGCAGAGGAAATTACCCAAGGGATCTGCAAGTTCATTGAGATGGATATTGGAACCAGCATGTCACATTCCGTTACAACGTACCATCACCAGACTGGTAGAAACTCACTACAAAGAACGGAATAAGGTTCCCCGGTCCGGGCTGGCCAAGTTAGCGCGGAGGTCCCTTTGCATCCCGGCCGGCGGGTGTGTTCGGCGGTTGGACTGACAGTCACCAGGTAGCGGTCGCGTCTGACCCGAGATAATGTCAACCTGCTTATTTTTCTCAACAAAAAACAGTAGACTGGTGCAGAAGTTGTATGTGAGTTACTGGTTATTTTATTAGGCTTTTTCTGTGCCTTGGATAGTTTTGAGTTACATTTTGACAAAACCTGTAAGATCTAAGTACAACCCCAAATCAGAAAAAGTTGGGACAGTATGAAAAACGCAAAGTAGTGATTTCTAAATGTACTTTGACTTGTATTTCATTGCAGACAATGTGAACACAAAATATTTCATGTTTTGTCTGGTCAACTTAATTTCCTTTGTAAATATACATCCTTTCCTGTCATTCAGACCTGCAACACATTCCAAAAAAGGTTGGGACAGGAGCAATTTAGGGCTAGTAATCAGGTAAATTGGTTAAATAATGATGTGATTTGAAACAGGTGATGTCAACAGGTGATTGTAATTATGATTTGGTACAAAAGCAGCATCCAAGAAAGGTCTAGTCCTTTAGGAGCAAAGATGCCAGTTTGCCAACAAATACGTGAGAAAATTATTGAAATGTTTAAAAACAATGTTCCTCAAAGAAAGATAGGAAGACATTTGCTTATTTCACCTTCAACAGTGCATAACATAATTAAAAGATTCAAAGAATGAGGAGGAATTTCAGTGCGTAAAGGAGAAGGGCGCAAGCCTAAGTTGAACAACCGTGATCTACAATCCCTCAGGCGGCACTGCATCAAGAATCGTCATTCATCTATAAGCGATATCACCACATGGGCTCAGGACTACTTTGGCAAACCTTTGTCATGTACCACAATACGTAGCTACAGCCACAAATGCCAGTTAAAACTGTACTGTGCCAAAAGGAAGCCCTATGTTAACAGTGTCCAGAAGCGCCGTCGACTTCTCTGGGCTCGGAGGCATCTGTTATGGACCGTCACACAGTGGAAACCTGTACTGTGGTCAGATGAATCAGTATTTCAGGTATTTTTTGGGAGAAATGGACGCCGTGTGCTCCGGACCAAAGAAGAAAAGGATCATCCAGACTGTTACCAGCAACAAGTCCAAAAGCCAGGGTCTGTCATGGTATGGGGTTGTGTCACTGCCCTTGGCAAAGGTAACTAGCACTTCTGTGATGGCACCATTAATGCTGAAAAGTAATTAGAGATTTTGGAGCACAATATGCTGCCTTCAAGAAGACATCTTTTCCAGGGACGTCCATGCATATTTCAACAAGATAATGCAAAACCACATTCTGCACACATTACAAAGTCCTGGCTGCGGAGGAAGAGGATACGGGTACTTGACTGGCCTGCCTGCAGTCCCGACCTGTCTCCAATAGAGAATGTGTGGCGCATTTTGAAGCGCAAAATGCGACAACGAAGACCCCGTACTGTTGCCCACCTTAAGACTTGTTTGCAGCAAGAATGGGACAAAATTACACCTGAAACACTTCATCACTTGGTGTCTTCAGTCCCTAAACGTCTTTTAAGTGTTGTGAAAAGGAATGGCAACATTACAAAGTGGTAAATGCTTTACTGTTCCAACTTTTTTTGAAATATCTTGCAAGAACCAAAATAGGAATTTTGTTTTTTTGAAAAAAAACAAAACAATAAAAATCATGAGGAACACATTAAATGATGTGCTGTTGTATTGTCTGCAATGAAATACAAGTCAAAGTACATTTAGAAATTACTACTTTCTTTTTTTATTTGTGTTTTCCATACTGTCCCAACTTTTTCTGATTTGGGGTTGTATTATTATGTTTTTGGTTAAGTTACTATTTAACATGATTCTTTTTATTTATTATTTTGGAACAAACGAGGGTCTCTGTTTAAGAAGGCCGGCTCATAGCAGCAGGTTCCGCTGCTTCAGAGCACCGCAGCACATATCTTCAAGTTTAGCCTAACCTCCTGTTTAACTGCCACAAGTTGTTCTTCTTGTAATTAAGATCTCATCGAAGAAAAACATGCTGTATTTTTGTATTTTCATTGCATTTTTAATTTATAAAAAGTTAAATAAATAATGAATTTTAATACTGATTAATATAACATTTAGGGATGCACCGATCCACATTTTTTCACTTCCGATCCGATCCCGATACCTGAATTTGGATATCGGCCGATACCGATACTATTCCGATACCAGAGCTGTGTTTGCTTTAATATTGTTATTATCATTATTGTTGATTTTATATGATGCTGAAATAAACTCCTCTCTCAACGGGCAAGTATGATATGGACGTACTTATGCATGTATGTCCCAAAAGGCAACTTGAGGCAAGTATAAGGTCAGAAAAGGAAGTCAGAAAAACAGGAAAAATCTCATTCTGAAAACAGATATGCAACTGTAAGGGTTTCAAATTGATTGTCATGTCAATATTTATTACATTCCCAAAATGTCAAATACTTGAGTCTTGAAATATAAGAAAAGTGCAAGTGTAAAAATCTCTCTCTCTCTCTCACACACACACACACACACACACACACACACACACACACACACACACTATCAATAAAACAGTGTGAACAGCGCAAATCAAGCACACTGGCTCTTGTAGCATCAACAAATCAACGTTTTAAAATGTCAAATATCTGAAATATAAGAGAAGTGCAATAACTGTAAACATCTTACACACACACACTTAGATACACACACACACACCTCTGTTTTCACGGCTGCGCAGCGGCTGCTCTGAAACAGCGGCCGCCGGGAGACGATCCGGGGTCTCTGGGGGACGCAACAACGGGGAAATGAAACGCCACACGCCAGCGACAACGACCGGGACAGACGGTTGTGAAAGTCCTGTTTTGTTTTTGCATTTTGCTGTCTTGCTCTGCGGTGTTTCCACTGTGAAGTATTTCCAAACAGCGGACACACAGGATAGCATCGAGCTAGCCACAATGCTGCTCATGTTACTATCCTGCTAGCTGGCTGCAAACTGCGGAATGGACTTCCTGAGCGGGGGCGTGTCTCATAACTCTGTGTCTCATTGAGCCGCGCCTCCGTTCAGGAAATCTATTCCACAGTTTGCAGCCAGCCAGCCAACCAGCAGACCAGCCGTCAGGAATCACTTTTGGAGCCATTTCAGCAGACAACGTTAAAGTGCAGACATGGCTCGTGGTATCGGAAATCTCCGCAGGTTGGATCGGGAAAATCCGATACCTAAATTTCGCTGGTATCGGTCCCGATACCGATACTGGATCGGATCGGCCCCATCCCTAATAACATTAATGATTAATCGCTAGTCGATCGTTAATTCTCCCAACGATCGACGCAGAAAATGTAATCGAATGCCCATCCCTACTGAATCAACTCATCTGGGTAGCAGCCAAGTATTACCACTATCACGGATAATGAGGAGCTTAAAAAGAAAAGTCTGAAAAATGCTAACTGCTGGACACTATAACATTTTGACCCCTTGAGAGAGTGAGTATGTGACAGAGACAAGCTGCACAAATGTGGGATTCACATTCTGCTCAAATGATAGAATTTCATGTTCCAATTTTATGAGAAAAAAAGGATAAGTCTACTCCCAACAAGACTAGTGTGTTGTGTCTTCAAAAAGACTTTTTCCAAAAACAATTGTTGGAAAAGAAAGGTTGTCTTATACTGTATTCAGGCCGATAAGGACATATGAACATAATTTTCAGCTAACATTAGGTCAGTTAGCCACCCAGGATGTTTAACTGCTTAACTGCAAGAAGCTGAGTAACAGGAAGTCTATTAATAAACTGCTTAATATGAAGAGTGCACACAGCTGTCAGTCTACTGTATATACAAAACACTCATAGATTGGAGTTCAAAGAATAAAACATTGCAAATGAAAGACTGGTTTAAAGCGTATAAATACATAGAGGAAAATAAACAATTTAAACTGACAAACACCTAATAAGCCCTAAAGTTGACCTAAAACCTGCTTGTGCCCATTTTACACTGTCAGCCATTAGCACTGAGCCCTACTGTTTGTCTTGTGGCAGTAAGAGTATAATGGCCAATAATATGTTTACCTCATTATATGTAACAATAACTATTTCCTAATGTACTGTACTCCCTTTTATCTGTTTTTCAAACTATGAATTTGACTGTGTTATGGTTCTTAATCACATCTTTTTTATAAGCATCCATAATGTAGATTGATCTGCCCAAATGTGCATGTCAGCATTCAGACATCAGTCTTATTCATGCATTGAAGCTCTTGCTGGGTGATTCCCCACACATGCAGTTTCTACAAAAAGACCGACTCATATTCTTTTGCACCAACTAATGCTCGCTCTGGAGAAAACATGGTACAAGTCAAGCGACCAGTATTATGATGGTATTCTTATGTAATATGCTTAACAATCTAAAAAAAAAAGGTTATTTAGTTGGAAACAAAGGCCAAGTTTCAGGCCAAATGTGCTATGCTATATTTGTTTGTGGCCTACTGGATTTTCAGGTACTATGAATAATCCGACTCAGAATCATGGCAACGCAGTAGGCAGGTGTAAAACAAGGGTAATTTGAATATTCTGAACTCTACTTAACCAGGCCCGTCTAATGAATTGCAAAGCAGAGTACATAATGTAATGTGCTATCTCTTAATCTAAGCCTATCCGCCTCTTTGTCTGGCTGTCAACACTTACCTGTCTGTCTACCTTTTTACCCATGCTTTAGTTTACTTAAGACGCATGAGAGGTTGTGCACACAGAAACTGCCAAGCTCCCAGAAGTATTTACTGACGCAATGTATTGACTTTGCAAACATCCATGTGAACAAAAAAAAAACATCTTGTATGTGAAACACAAATGTCCTTTTTGCTGTGTTTTGTCCTGCACCTGTAAACAACCAGGGTTGGATGTAGGCCTGAACGATTAATCTACGGTGGCCGACAGGGGCAAATGCCCTGCAACTTAAGAAAACACATGCAAATGGACAAAACACAAGCAAATTAAGAAAACAACTTCACTCATTTGACAACACATGCGCAGCATTCAGCAAACGTGCTGCAAATACACACAACACATCCAAATACATAAACGCGCTGCAAATACACAAACGATGCAAAAAGGAAAGCACGCAAACCCCGAAAACAAATGCAACAGAAAAACGCTGCATCCAGATTACACAACGGAAGTTCTCCAGGCTTCTAGAAGGAGCTGTTCCAGCTTGATTTCCGACCCCACGGGGAGAGAGCGTTCTGCCTTTTTATTAGAGTCGGGTATGGCTGCAGCCTGGAGACCTCCCGTCTCATGCCTCCCGTCCATAGATTGTATATTACATTAATATTAGTATTATTAATATAATAAAATATATTAATAATATACAGTCTATGCTCCCATCTCCTCCCGGCTAGTGCAGTCCTGAGCTCAGACTTTTCAAAATAAAAGCTTGCGTCTGGTCCGATGTCTTCAAACAAAGACTTCATATTTACAGTCTAAGCAGTTGCTCATCGCTTCACAACTCTGAAATTGAACTCTCTCTCTCTCTCTCTCTCTCTCTCTCTCTCTCTCTCTCTCTCTCTCTCTCTCTCTCTCTCTCTCTCTCTCTCTCTCTCTCTCTCTCTCTCTCTCTCTCTCTCTCTCTCTCTCTCTCTCTCTCTCTCTCTCTCTCTCTCTCTCTCTCTCTCTCTCTCTCTCTCTCTCTCTCAAAATCAAGCTGGAACAGCTCCTTCTAGAAGCCTGGAGAACTTCCGTTGTGTAATCTGGATGCAGCGTTTTTCTGTTGCATTTGTTTCAATTCAATGAACTTTATTTATCCGTTAGGAACTTCATTTGTGTTGAGCATCAGTGCATGTACAGTACCACGAACACAGCATAATCTAACACACACACACACACACACACACACACACACACACACACACACACACACACACACACACAGTTCCATATAGATAAATAGTAAATTGTTACCAATAAATAGTAACATAAATAGTAACCAAAGCTTGCAAAATACAGTAAATAAATACATGATAAATAAGCATTAGGCATTAAAAACAGTTACATTAAAAAAGTTAAAATAGTAAATGTGTCAATCATTCATATTTCTGATAGATGTAGGCACAAAACTTGTCATGGCTCTCTTGGTCCTGAATATAAGTGATCTGTATCTCTGGCCTGAAGGTAAAAGACAATAGTGACTGTGCAGTGTATGAGTAGCGTCTAAGGCTATTTGAGTTCCTTTTGTTTTTGTCCTCCTGTAATAAATATTGATGAGTGGTTCCTGCACCTGTCCAATTATTTTACTATTTTTTATAACTTTGTTTAGTGTGTTACAATGAATGTTAGATAGTGATCCAAACCAAGCTGCTATGTTGAAAGTTATTACAGACTCAATGAAACATTTGTAAAAAGCTATCAACACTGACTGATGAATCTGAAGTTTACGTAGCTTCCTCAGGAAAAAGAGTCGCTGCTGACACTTAGAGAAAATATTCTCACTGTTTAGTTGGAATGTAAGTTTATGATCAAGTATTGTCCCAAGGTATCTATATGATTCAACCCTTTCTATTGGCTGATTGTTGACTAACAAAGTGGGGATAATGGAAACATCCTTACGGAAGTCAACTACCAGTTCCTTTGTTTTCGAAGCATTAAGGTCAAGACAGTTCTGCTTACACCACACCGCAAAAACGTCCATCTCAGTCTGCAACTCTCGTAGTGAATTAGTGGTGTCCTTGATCACAGTGTCGTCAGAATATTTAGTATATATTATACCTGGGTTATTGCTCCTACAGTCATTAGTGTATAGTGTGTACAGAACTGGTGAGATTACAGAGCCTTGTGGTGCACCGGTGGAAACTATCTTAGACGAGATGAGGTGACCGTTGACTCGGACCCTCTGATGTCTATTTGTCAGAAATGATAGGATCCATAGAATGAGGTGCGGGTTCACATCCATTTGAAGCAATTTTTTTCCCATCAGGTGTGGTTGCACTGTATTAAAAGCACTCGAGAAATCCACAAAGACCAATCTAATGAAGGACTTGGGCTTTTCAAGATGGGAATAAGTGCCATGTAGCAGCGTTAATATAGCATCATCCACACCTCTGTGCCGTTTATATGCAAACTGAAGGGGGTCAACGTGCAAGCTGACCTCCTCCTGAAGCTGGGAAAGAACAAGCCTTTCAAAACCTTTCATCACCAGAGAAGTTAATGCCACCGGCCGACAGTCATTGTTACAGGTGGGAGGAGTTTTTGGTTTGCGTGCTTTCCTTTTTGCATCGTTTGTGTATTTGCAGCACGTTTATGTATTTGGTTGTGTTGTGTGTATTTGTAGCACGTTTGCTGAATGCTGCGCATGTGTTGTCAAATGAGTGAAGTTGTTTTCTTAATTTGCTTGTGTTTTGTCTATTTGCATGTGTTTTCTTAAGTTGCAGGGCGTTTGCCCCTGTCGGCCACCGTATTAATCATTATAAAATCGCGATCTCGAGTCACCCTGTTCCTGATTTAATTTTTAAATGACTTTGATTTAAAAAAATAAATAATAATAATTTGGGACATTTTCGGCCTTTATTCTGATAGGACAGCTGAAGACATGAAAGGCAAGCAGTTAAAGAGTGTGCTACGAAAAGTTTCGTGGCACAATTTCTCATTTCGTGAGAAAAAAATCGTGGCAGAGAATCGTGATATCAATTCTAAGCTAAAAAATCGTGCAGACCTAGTTGGATGTGCACACTATCCACCCTTTTTTTGTTGCTATTTCAGTACAATGCTTCTCTCCATGCCAGGGTGTCTATTTGCTTGTCTATCTGTACTGTTTCCACAAGAAAACAAGCTACTAATTAGTGCTCAATAAATTATTAATTTGAGCGCACAAATTAAAGTTTTACTTTTGATACCCTCCAGGCTTCATAGGATATAGTGGCTCAGCATTTGCTTACAGTTTTGAAATCCTAGTTCTGTGTCTTACAGGCAGATAGCAGCAGGTCAAGTCGGGCTGGGGGGTGTGGATGTAGAAGGATGAAAGGAAAAATAAGAGGAGGAGCGGCAGCGTTATGCAGAATAAAATTGTATCAGAAAGAGAATGGCAGAGGAAGATTAGAGGACAGAAAGCAGCGGAGACAAAGGAAGTGACAGGGGAAAAAAAGTGTGAGGTAAAGAGAGGCAGAGCAGGAGAAATAAAATAGAGGCAGTAAAGCCAGTATTTGCCCTTGAATCAAGAGCAGCAGCTCACTGACCTAGACTAGTTTAGCTGCTCCTCCCAGGCAAGCCCTGCCAGTGATAAATTAATAAGCACTATCTTCAGGGGACATGGGCTTTTTCAGGCCTTGTTATCTCTAACTCTGACCAAACCAGCAGAATCTTCCCATTTCTTTTATTTTTAAGGTGTAGGGAACGGCAAACAAAAATAATGAGATATTTACAGACTTATTTTTATATATCATACTGTGTAATGGTAAATTGACTGCACTCATATAGGCCTAGCGCTTCTTTATTCCTTTGAAGCCTGAGGATCTGATGAATATGCCTGCCCGAGAGGATAAACAGAGCAAAAGCTTGTTCCATGTGCAATCCAGCCTACCATATTTGATATATAGCTGAAAAAATGAGTTAGTAAACAGTTTTAATAATAATTTCGATTGAATCAATAATTATTTGTTATTTTTCATGCCAAAATCTCAAACATTTTCTGCATCCTGGTTTTTTCAGACAAGAAAAGCCATATGAAGTCTTTAATTTAAAATGGCATTTTTCAGTGTTTTCTTATATTCTATAGACCAAACAATGAATTCATTTTTCAAGAAAATAATCTCATTGACGCATGTCACTCGATTTTTGAACCTATACTGTATTCATAAAAAAGATGCCTATGCTTTTATCAGTAATATCTCTTCATATGCATACTGTATAGTTACAGTGCAACCACAGCCTTCTGTAGATAGTGGTTAATTGCCACTGTGCGCCTCGCTTCCACTGCCAGGGTTAAGTGACCTGCTTGATAGCATTTGCTGAAGGAGGAGGGAGATTCTCTGAACTGGTGATCTACTAGTCTCAAGCCTGGTTCACTACACTCCAGGTTATCATAGTTTCATGTCACTCTCCACTACGTTTCATATAAGGACTGACATGCCATACAAGTGCTCTAAAAGGGGAAACAGTAAACTTTAATGGCCTAAGGGGTTGTGACACTGCAAAAAGCTTGAACGCCTACAGTGGAAACAAGTGCAGCTCTGTGCTGGCAACAGTGGGAGTACAACTTACAGCCTTAGCACAGCTTGCCAGTCACTGGGCACCGCCTCTTCTGATACAATGACATTGAGCCTTATTGATTTAGTATTGACCTATATCACCTCTCTCTTGCTCTGTCTCACACTGATGGAAATTTCCAGACCACTGCTTACGAAAATACCAGCCAGTATGCTTCTGCTTTTGCTGTATTAAATAAAACATCCCTCTCTATCGGTTGTCTTTATATTCTGTACATGGCTGACAGCTCTATGAAAGCAGTGACAGTGCGATGAGGAATGAGAGGGCCGCGTATAAATGAGGAAATCCCCAGCCTGTTAAATATCGTTGAATAAACTGTCTTTGTGCTATTATATTGAATGAGACTCAATTAACACAGAACAAATAGCTTACACAGGATAGTACTAGTCTTGTCATTTCCATCTGTGCCTGTGTGTAAACAATAGATCAAAACACCAGCTGTGAGAGTAGCACAGAGAGCAGACAGGAGAGCATGCAGACAGTGACCATGCAGACTGACAGTGCAGATCGAAGGATTGTCTCACACAGCATACAGGAAGTGACAGGTTATTGTTTTATGTTAAACAAGTTTTTTAATGCTCATTTAATAGAATTGTACCTGATTTTTATGACTGTAGGCCTTTAGGCTATAGATGAGTGTTTTTTAGGACCATGAAACAAGGCGGTACTGGGTCCATTTGTTGGAAGTTCTAATCCATTTTATTGCATTTTAATTTACCGACCCCCTGGTTCAAACAGTTCTTTTTTGTCTGAATTCAGTGATTTTTTTATCATCTATTATTAGGTTGGATAAAGTGGTTATGGTTGGAGATTTTAATATTCATGTCGATGACATGTCTTGCACTTTTGCGGCTGATTTTCTTAATGTCACCGAGTCCACACATGTCAGGGGTCACACTTTGGACCTTGTTTTTACACTTGGTCTTAATTCTCGACTCTGTTTGCTCTGAGGAGCTACATATTACTGACCATGACTGTGTTTTGTTCAACCTGTCATTTAATTTAGATTTACTGCCCAGTAAACATGTAAGCTGTTCTCGCATTTTAAATCGATTCTCAGCTGAGAAGTTTTCTGCAGCTTTTGAAAGCACAGTGCTGTCTTCTCATGCTGATATTAATTGTCTGGTCCACTCCTTCAACACATATTGCTCATCAGTTTTGAATAAAGTGGCTCCAAGTAAATTGCGACGTTTCCTCCGTCAACTCACCCCCATGGCTAAATGACTTCATTCGCTGTTTCCGGCGTACATGTCGGAGCTTGCATGCTTCTGGTTCTATTACCATTCTTCTAGCTAGTTTTAAGGTTGGGTTATTTTGAGACATGACTTGGTTTGTAAAATTAACATCCTGCCATGCTGTTACTCTTAGACTGCTCTGTGTACAGTGACAGCTAAAAGTGTAGTGAATTGACCAACAACATTAAAGTCAGTCGACTATCTCAACTGTTGACTTAAATCGTCGGCTTTTAGGGAGCAGCCCCGGGTCTAACGGGACTCTAGAGCAGTGTTGGCTAGTTTTGGTCACTGGGTCTGCTGCCAGGAAACAGACCTTATTACTTTATTCTTCAACCCAAGCCAAGCAGTACTATACTGCCAAGTCCAAGCCAGGAAAGCTCAACTCTGAGGTCAACGTTGAGTTAATCAATTAGCTCATGTATTTAAACAGCATCAGTTTACCCAACAAGGTGAGCATGGATCACTCAGTATCTAGACAGTGATATCGGTCTGGCTGGTAGACTGATTGACCCAAATGTGTCTTCTATTCTTTTATGAATATCTATAAAATAAAACTTAAGCTGACGAGAGCTGAATCAACGAGAGATTTTTTTGTTGATTAAACTAAAAGAATCTTTACACGTGGCTTTGGCCCATCTCTCAGTGGGAGTATTGCTTAATTACTGGACACACATGACAATTTGGTAATATTAAACATTTTAGCAATTTCTGAAGTATAAACACAAAACATTTGATGGTTACATGTCATCAAACAGGGTGTATTTTTTCTCTTTTGTATATCACTGTAAGCAGGTTATCTTTTTTTCTATTGCTCAATTTATAAAAACTAAATATATTTTACACTAAAAGGTTGATTAATTAAACTACAAAAATCAATTGGTTGGTTAGCCAAAAATAATCTAGAGGTATCACTTTTAGCTCTGGTACCTTGTGAGTGGGCATTTGTCATTTAATATATAAAGACCAATGTGTGACCAGAGAGACATTTAGTACTTGAGAATTTCCTATCACACTTTAGTTTTAAAATATCTTTTAAACGGAAAACCACAGACTTAATCTAATGCAAAAGTCCACCAACCAGGGTGGAAAATGGCGCCTACGGTTACAGATATAGGCTATGAATGTGGGTTATCCTGCAGTCATGTGACTTTTCCCCCAGATTACTTCAACCCAGCCAGCCGCTCAGCACAGGATTTCTCAATCTGCCTCAAGATAAGGCCTTCTGCTTCTCAAGCCTTTGTTTGGTGCAATGTAGCACAACAAATGTAAAATAATACAGCAATTTAGATAACGTAATAAAGATTATGCATTTCTGTCTGATTCAGCAAAATGAATAGCTTGTCTCACCAAATCCCCTGCCATTACCTAGTGACATCCTTCTGGCAAAGAGGAAAATATGTTTAATGAAAAACAATTTATGGTTAAAATAAACAGATGGCAAGTTTGTTTTGGGTAATCCAATGAATTGACAAATCGAGGAAATTCCTTAAATTTATGCCAAATCCTGTGAATCCAATATTGTCTTTACAGGCTGCCCAACAATATTTTTTGTATTTATCAAACCAAGGTAAGATTTCTATTTTCTGAAATGCATTGTTTTTTGGCACAAGAGAATTCCAGTCTCGACACTATACAGGTTTCAGGCTAGTGTATCCACTTATCAAATTCTCTTTTGCAATGTTTTGTGCTTACAATAAAATGCAAGGCAAAGATGTGATTTATGAGGAAATTTTTTTTTATTAGTGTCAGTAAGTCACATTAATTATTTTCTACATTTCTATTACATAGGAAATATTACACCGATCAAAGATCGTTTAAGGTCCGTACACACCGGGCCGATAATCGGCTGTCGAACAGTCTGGCGGGGGCGGTGACTCGAGTCTATTCGGTGTGTTGGAGACAGGGCAGTCCAGACTAAGCTGGAAATGGCTAGCGGGTAGCTTCTCAAAATCTGACGAAAATCTTTTAAACTGACCTGACCTTTGATCTGAAATGAAGACAGATTCAGCAACTGCATGGCCTATTTCTCGCTTAAAATGTTTTCAGAAACACGTTTCGCTGAACTATCTTCGTAAAATATGAGATCGCATTCTGAATGAGCCGCCATTGAAAAATCCAAAATCCAGAAGCAGCAGCCAGACCCACGTGACGCATTTGTCCAATCAGCTGCCGGTTTTCATTTTTTGGACGACAATACAGAGTAGCGCCGAAGCAAAACTGTTTTGGAGACATTCCGAGGCATTTTTTGGACCTCGGGGAGCCGACTGATCAGTCCAACTGCCTTTTCTGCCAACGGTCGGCCGTCTGATTGGTATGTAAGGACCTTAAGTCTTCCTATGTCTTAATATGTTCAAATGAACATGCATAGTCCAGGATCTGAAAGTAAAATGCTCTTGTGGCCCTGATATTCATGGGGAACGATAACAACAGAATAAGCCTTTGTTATTTCAGCTGCCTGATGGACTATCTCATTTTACACAATCTTTGGGCCAGGTCAGTGCCACACTGCGGGTACACCACTTTTGGCTTATTTTGGCTTAATGTACACCAGAAGATAATGCTCCAAGGCTTCTTTTTAGACAATAAGATGTCTCTTTTCCTTTGTAGCCTGCATCATTGTATTTCTATACAATTGCACTGCTTTGATTACTCCTTAAAATTACTGTCAGCTTATTATTTTGTCCGTTGTATGTTATGGTGCAAAATAGCAATAATTAAATGCTTAATCATAAACGCTAATTATATTATTATATATTATATTATTATATAACCAATAAAAAGTGAGGTTATGAAACATTTTCATACAGGTGAGACACAATGCAGACAGATTAAATCTGGTAAATTTCTGGCAATGTGGGTCCAGCTTTAGAGAGATTTGGACCACATTTGGTTTAGCTTGGCCCCCGTCCACAGAGTCTAAAACAACTGACCTGGCAACAACAATCCCACACTGCAGGCAGCTGTGTGGTTATGACACTGCTGTGACTGCTGTTTGTGCGCGTGATTTCCTTCCATATAAAAACTATGGGTCGTCTTACATACACAGTCTTATCTCACACGGCAGGAGGTTGGAGAGTTTTGACACCATTGCTATGTGCATACGTGAGATCCTTCACATAAAAGGCTTCAGGTTCGGCTAAGGTACACCCAATGAGAATGAATGCTAATCATGGCAATGCCTAGAGTGTCTCACTGAGGTTGCGTTTTATTAGTATCGTCACTGAGTTAACTCCACATTTACAATCTGATTGTTTTCAAATGTGTGGCTTTAACATAATATTTTAGCTCTATAACAATGTTTTCAAACTAGGTTTAGGGACCCTGACTGGGCAGTTAATCTGTACCTAGGGGGTTGCAATTTTAATTAGTCCGGGAAGTCAAGTTAGTCAAAAAAATAATAATATACTGACTGAGTTGCCAGTGTAATCAACCTAGCTAAAGCTTAAATGATTAGATGGTCAACAAGTTGATCTATTTTAATAATCAGTTCATCTTTTCAGTAATTCTTCAAGCAAACATTCCAAATATTTGCTGGTTCAAAGGGGAGGATTTGCTGCTTTTCTTTGTTATATGATACGAAACTGAATATATTTGGGGTTTGATTGCTTGGTCAGACAAAACAAACAACTTGAATATGTCAATTTAGGAAATTATTATTTATTTTTTTGAGGATCAGGAACGTTATATTTTGTGTGACTTAGACATTCAGCTATCAGAACGCCCCCCAATTAAGATTAGATTAATCCACTATAAAACAAATAGTTAGTTGCTCGCAACCCATTAGCTGAAACATACCACAGCCCTGTGGTGAATCGTTTATGAATGTTATGTTTGTGGTGCTGCTAAATGGTACAGAAATAACCTAAGCAGGTGTTTCTAATATCTAATTAATACAGAGTGGACCAAATATTAAAAATAAATCTCAGAATTACACAACTCAACAGCACCACAAACAAAATGACCAGAAAGTTGAATCAAAACCTCTCTAAAACGGTTACAATAAAAAAATGACTATAACCTTTGTGAAGGATTTATTGCTGGACTGATGTATTAGACTGCATATGTTTAACTGAGTGTAATACACCATCATTCTAATGTGGATTACAGCAGCTGACTCAACAACAGTTTTACTAACATTTTTCCAACATCAGCATCACTGCAGAGTTGACCTTTACTCCAGACTGTCTATAGACATGTCTGCTGTATCTTACACAATAACCTAGTTGTGTTTGGCCAAGAGGTTAAACTTTACTGAGCTATAGTACAGGTTTAGCATAAGCCCTTCAGATAAGACCATAGATCATGCGCGTTCCACAAATAAGATGCAGGTTAAAGTCAAGTTGTTTGGGTTGTTGCTGAGATACTAAAGTAAGGACCCTAAAAACAGATGAATACAGACAAAAAGAGACAATACTTCACAATGAGTGTGTTTACCTTTGAATCTTCTTAAGTGTAAGTAAATACATGCCTTCACCTCTGTGTATGCATACAGTACATTAGTATATTGTTAAAGCTAAATGCCACATAGATGCATTATCTAATAAACATGTAGTGCAGAAGCATCAGAGGCTGCTGTAGCACTAAAATACCGCCAGGACAATTAATAGTACATACATAACTGCCTTTATGTTAGTCTTGAATTTAGACTTCTAGTACTTACTTTGTTTTCCTATATATATCTTTTTCTACCCCTTTATACGACTTTTAATATTATTTGTGAAATACACTTCATGTTTCAATTTCAGTTTGTATTTCTGATTTGATATATGCAATATAAATGAAATTATTATTATACAAAGCTGCAATTATCATCATTAGGTTTGTTAATATTGGCATATTGTAGGACTGCAAGCAACAATTATTTTGATAATTGAATTTTGTCAACATTAAAGGAATAATCGTTTAGTCTGACTATATTATGTCTCCTTATAGCTTGTTTTGTCCAAATAACAATCAAAAAATGATCAAAGCACTATCAAATAGGACAAATAAAAGCAGAAAAGCCTCACAAATAAAAAGCTGGAATATGGGGGACTGTAATTTAAACAATTAATGACCATCCAAAAAGCTGCAGATACATTTTCCATGACCGACTAATTGATTAATGCTTCAGCTCTAATATTTAGCAAAATTAACTTCATATAACTTCCTAGGAATTAGTGATTTATTTATATGTATATGTACTGTCTATAGTGTATGTGTGAATTAAATTGTTGGCATGTATGCACAATAATGCAAGTATGCACTCAGTACCCTACCCCCTTTTGTACTACAAACGTATGCCTAGTATAGCACACTATACGGAAAATCCGTCCTAATTCCGGGTAATGGCCGGATACGATTATGCAATGTGCAAAGGATTTCAGAGAGCCCAGAAATGAAAGTCAGCCCGTCGATTCCTTAAAACGTTTCTGAATTAATTATTACACATACAAACATATTCACCAGGAAACAGCACAGACAAAATGGATTAACGGCCAACACTGTGCCAGAAAACACTAGAACATTCCTGCACTGACAGCTTAATATAACCGAGCTGCTGGAGCATCTGTGTAAATTGTGAAGCTTTCCAGAAACAGTCTGAACAGAAAACGAAACTACCGGCTACAGTTCAAAAGAACAAGAACTCCAGACACCCGAAACAACAGGATGTAACATTTCTGTACATGGTTGTGTACAATAACCGTCAAAACCAGGGTGACTGAATTGCCCGCTGCATCTCACATTATTGAAGCAGAAGCAAAGACACAAATCTACTGTATAACATTACAACGTGTCTGCGAAACTGAAAACAAGAGGAGTTATTCCGTTTTGCTAGTGGCATCCGAAACCCCTCAAATATTTAATTATGTATGTCAGTTTTTCCTTTTCTGTCTCCGAGTTAGCTCGCTGTGCCTGCGAAGGAGCCACAGATGTGATGGAACTGCCTCCGTCGCTAGCCGTTAGCTCCCAAAAAACACAAATAAAGCAACACACGGTTTAACACCCACTATGCAATTACATGTTAGTCTCCAAATAAAGATACAACCGCGGTAGATACATCCAGAAACCACATGCAAGCTATACTTAATTAAACAGATGACAGAAAGCGCCAGACACAGTTAGCTTTAGCTGGTTAGCATTTAGCTACTAAGATGCTGAGTGAACCAGAAGAAGCGCTGTTAGCAAGGGGAGCTAATCAGTCGCCCAGGGGTACCTTACCAGGTCAAAACAAACAGGAACGCGGAGCAAGATGCATTGATTTCTTGTTTCGTTTCTGTAGCCGACGTCTGGAGAGACAGCAACTTCGATGAAATCAAAGCAGACGCTGTAGAATTATCGTTGGAGACATTGCAAAGATACTCGAAAATAATGTGGTTCCTGTTTTTTGCTTGGACTGGCTCGGATGCCCGCTTGCAGGTCGTTGCTTAGCGAGTCTCTCTCGCACACACACACACACCCTCAAGGGACGAACCTGCCAAACACTGACCCCGCCTCTCTCACTGTGAACACAGTGGGAGGCGAATTTGCGTTTCCTACATCAGTGGTTCCAAAACTTTTTTAATATGAACTGAAACTGACACAAATTAGACCACTGATCCCCATTTTAAATATGTATTACCATCTGGCTGGATGTTTGCTTTTAGATGTTTTATCACATACAGTGTATGGAACCCATCACCAAAATAGTCATACATTCTGTCATTGTGTTATTTATGATATCATTACAGTGCAATTCCAGGATGCTGCTGGGGACACCCTGAAACTCTCTCAAGGACCCCTGTGTGTTCCCGGACCCTACATAGCACACCCATAGTTTCATCGGATGGCGAAGGCATGTCCCACCCTACTCTGCCTTACTCTTCATCTGATTGGCTTACTCTGGTGTTCTTACACAAACCTTAACCAATCCCACTACTCATGTCTAAACCTAACCAATCCAGCCAACGAAGGACGGGACGTGCCTTCGCCATCCTGGGAAAACGCCAATTCGCCAGCGGGAAACAGTTGCCAAAAATACTGACCCCTCCTTGCAGACGGCAGACAGGCAGAGACAGCTGACTTAAAACATACAAACAAAGCTGTGTCTTTTATTTATATGTGCTTCATTTTTTGTCTCCATTATTGACAGTTTAACCAACACAGTGTCTATGTCACATGTTATGTAGAGAACACAGAAGTAGTGTAGTAGGCCTATGTAGCCTACTGAAGTAGGCTACAATTTTAAGGTAGCCTACTTTACTTGAGTATTTCCTTTGTTTACTTCATACTTCTACTTCACTACACTACAGAGGCAAATGTTGTACTTTTTAATAATACATAATATAATAAACAAATTGATTATGATATATTATATTGGATAAAGATACGACTTTGTTAACCCCTTGGTGAAATTCAAAAGCTTCCCAACAGCAGTGGTACAAGTTACTAAGTATATTACTGTACTTTATTTGACTGTTTCCATTTTATGTAATCTGTAATCTTAATGTCCCCTAACCTGCTTTCATCAGTTTTATTATGTGCTTACATAATTGCAAAAGGGTTCTCGACTGTTGTAGAAAGAAGTGGCTGATCTTTAATGCAATATCTACATTGCCCATTATCAGCAACCATTCATCCAATGTTCCAAAGGCACATTCTGTTACTAATCTGATATCATTATAAAAGGCTAACTGAGAAAACATTGGAGAACCCTTTTGCAATTATGTAAGCACATAATGTAATCTGAAAACTGCTACCCTGGTTAAAAAAACAATGCAACTGATCTCAGCTGGTATTCTGTCTATAATGGAGGGGAATGGAGATTTCGAAGTGACCCCAAACTTTTGACTGGTAGTGTACTTTTAATATTTTTTTGAAACCATTGTCGTGTGTACCATGCAGTCTATGACTCAACATTTGATACATGTATCTTTTAAATAAATATATAGTTGTATTTAGTGTCTTTCTGTACATGCAAGTATGCACAATAATGTACGTGTCCAAACCCCATCCGCTAAAATATTTACAGGTAAACTATCCTTGTATTGTTAACATCCATTATATTATATTACCGACTGCAGTTCTTCACATGATAAACATCATATGGTATATACCGCCACCTGGTGGGCTGCTTATCTCACAACACTTTAATTTGAAAGAGCTCTAGCTTCCTTCCTCTTTACACATTTTACATTCCAAGTTAATCCAGTGAATCAAATGCAAACACAAGCTGCTCTATAGATACTTTATTGCTGTGTTTATTGTTTTACACTCAATTGAATGTTTAACTGTGTTTGGTGGGCGGGTCCAAACACTCTCACCTCCCAGTATCTGTTACCAAACCAAATATTTAAAAAGCAGAAACAACTGTAATGCAGTTATACAATATACACAACAATATAACATCTTAAGGTAAATTCACTCTCACAAACATATAGGCTATACCGGTCCATTTACAAAATGCTTATTTATATTTATATATATATATATATTTTTATAGAAGATATAAAACAAGAGTAATGCACATTCTTCAAAGGTAAAGGAAATGTGTTTTTGTGTAAATGCAGAAATATGTGTGTGAGATTTCTGTTTGGTGGCAACAAAACAACACCCAGCAGTCATTATTACCAAGTGTATCCACAGCACATAGAATATGAACACATTTGACAGCATTTTCAGGAGATCTAGCGCACAGTATCATCACCCAGGTAGGATCGTAGGAGACAAATTATCATTAGCAAAAATGAAATGCCTACATATATTTAAATATATATTATTTGAATGTTGTTTTGTATGTGGACATTAGGTGTGATTTAGACTGCTAAAGTTTTCAGGCAATTTGTCCCCTTTCAAGTTTAAAAATGTGAAATCTCATGCACTGGTCTAAAGCTTATTTCGATAAAACAATGACACAGTTCATATATTTTTGAATATTTTCAGTATTTTTCTTTTTGTTAACAAATCCCATGAAAAAACAACAACAACAATGAATCAATCCTACTAAGCTATTGTGTCTCCAAGGCCAATATATATGTGTGTGTGCGTGTATATATATATACTGTATATATATATATATATATATATATATATATATATATATATATATATATATATATCATTCCTCTGTACTATTGTTGTCAACAAAATATTAAAAACACATCAATGATCCTCACTGTTGTACTGGGTGATATGGTTCTTTATTATCATAAACATGGTCACTGTCATTTATTTGGAGTCACTGATGTGCCACAGTAAATACTCAGTTGAGCACCAATTGTGTATTAATCTGCAGCAGAAAATAGTCCCCAACATATGCACCCCTAACTCCTGTTTGAGTGGGGCTTGCTAAGAACTACAGTGCCCATCTGTTTTAGGGAGTTTAGGGCTGGGTGCCACAGACAGCTTTGGGAATTTGGGAAGTAACACATTTTTCATGGGATATATGTTAACATTAACAAAAATCGAGAACATCACCAGCCTTATTCTTTAAAGTAGCACAATTCAGTGCTCATGTAGGCAGTTTGTATGAGATATTGCCTAATAACACACTTATTCCAAGAGGTTCGACAAATCTTTCAACCAGTCAAAATATATAACAGAGCTTTGTTGATGTAAACTGCAGACAGTCTTGCTTTCTTAGTGTATTTTATAATCTTGTTTTTTAATTAACTCCAGTCCACAGACTGTACTGTACATAGGAATGGCACAAAATGAACTATTCGTATTTTTTAATAACTGCTGAAACTACACCCTGCCAATTAATTAGATCATATTTTACAAAATAGGTGCTGCAGAGTAATGTGTTTGATTGATACATATGACTAGCATGAACATGGTAAACATACACACAGTGGTAGATCTCCTCTATCTGACTGAACAATAGCAACTTCTGTATTATATGTAATCGCACAGTCTGCCTCTAGTATCAGATTCATTGAAAAACTTTATCACTACACTTTGACTACAACCTTTTAAACACATGTAATCAGATTCTAAATGTTGGCTTTGTACAAATGTCGTTCCTGTCATACTGAATACAGAGTAGTGAAAATCTTAACTGAAACACCCACACTGTATTTTTCAAAGGAAGGTTTGCCCATTTCTTCAAAAATACACATTCTTCACTTTGAAAGAAGCCTAACAGCAAAAGAGAAGTCCCTTTAAGTAACAACTGAACAAACCTACAACTGTTTTTACAATTTTCTGATTCTGAAAACCTTTTCTGATTCAGATGGTGGTGTCTCGTCCACTATTTGACAAGTATAACTACAGTTGTAAAGACTGAGGTGATGAGTGACTGTAACTACAGTGATGCCCGACTAAAACAAGCCCACCAGCTTATATATACGAACTAAAAATATCTCGTAATGTGCTCGACAGATCTCAGACAGAAGAGGGAAGAACTACAGTTTGATTGTAGATTACATCTTGTACTGTAAAACAGTCCTGGTGGTATTGTTGCTTTTTTTTTGTCTCACTTGATCCACGTGTGCTGGGTAGCCGAAGTTTTAGGCTTCATACACCCTGAAAAAGAAAATGATTTCAAACATTTATTCAAGATTGACACATTTAGCTGCCTTCTGCCAGCATCATTAGCCTCCTCCACCAGGTGTTTTTCTTTAGTCTCAGTTTCTTGTATTTCATGTGTTGGCCTTGTGGATATAAAGTAAGTGGAAGGACATAGATTTAAACCCTGTATGACCCACAGAGTCCCTGTGGAAATGTTCTCTTGTACTCAGCAAAATACTGAATCTCTGCCGTCTTCACAGGGCTTTTTGTCTGTGGCTGACTCTGACCTCTGACCTCCACATGGCGGAGGGAAGGTGAGACTAGAAATTGGAACAAAACAAATCAATAAAGCTTCACAGAGAGGCCACTGTGCTTGGACATGGTCTACAACTCAGAGTCAGCGATAACAGAGGCAGGTTGTGTGGTGCGTGCATTATGGTTGTGCTTAGAGGAGCAGTAAGGGATATGGAAATATAATAGGAAAGAATACATATAGGTTGCTTACATCAATTATGAGCCTTTTAGTGTTGTGTCTTACTTAATGTGTCTATTACATAAACTCTGGCTGTATAGGGGCAGCAGAAACAAGCTGTGAAAACAACATTGGAATGATTTTAAGTTGATACGATGAATGATGAAAGTTGCCTTTAAAATCCACTCCCCCTTCAGCTCTGTTTTTGGTCTGTATCGACCCATGAGAGAATTATTTAACTATTTAGCTGATAAATGCTGCACTACGTTCACCAGCTAGTCGCTAAAGAAAGACACTAGAAAAGCTCTGAAGAGCTGAGGGGAACTGCACAGTCGGGTGAAAGCTGCTTGTGTCTAAGAGTGACACCTTTTACATTTCACACAGTTATTTGATCCATTGTAAGTATTGATCATAGCTGCTTTGAATTATAATAAGTGTTTTCATCTGTAGCATGATTAACTTATTTTGCAGACTGCATGCTGACTAGAGCTAACTGGAACAGCCACAACAACATTTATGAGAATATTTGGACAATACCACTCATTCACTCTTTTTTCTTAAGCCTATGATAATGTTGTTATTATTTTCTTCTTGTCATCTTGAGCATAGCCTTCTGAGGAATCAAAAGATTATTACCTGTGCTTGTCCTTCCAGATACGGAACCATTTGACCAGATTCTTGGTGCTCTGAAGTTTGGGATGGAGACAATACTCCTGCCCTTTGAACCGAGCCACGTTCTCCATCGTCACACTGAGAGGGCGAGCAAAGAAGAGGAGACAAAACAAAAACAACACAAACAGACAAACCCACGGAGAAAGTAAAATCAAAATATGAGAATAAAAAAAATCATTCATAATAGTATGCACTTCCATGGCAGTTCAATTGAAGTTTGTAAGGTATATCAAGATAGTTCCTGTTGCTTCATGTTAGCCATCTTTTAAACAAGTTTCACAGCAACACGATAATAACACCAATGTTCTCCAAATAACACAACAGCAGGCCAAAATGTCACATATTCATTCCTAATACAGTGGCATCAGAATCTGCTTGCTACTGTAGAAGTATTTAGTATTTATGTAGTATTTAGAGAAGAAAATGTACAGATTAAGCAATACGCATTTGACATTTAGAGTGCAGTCATTTGTGGTTTAAGTGGTTTAATTAGGCTGCACAATATGTTTGGAGAAATAGACAACCATGTTATCTTCAATAGTTTTAAGAGAAGGTTGAGAACAACTACAGGAGCCAACTTAAAGTTAAAGGTTCTTGTATGAACTTCAAAAGAACCGAATCAAGTAAAAATGCTAGGGGTATTTAAAACTCTCTGAAAGCCTGTCTGAGTAACTTGAATAGAGACAATCAAGTTGTAGCACCTTTGATATGTTTTTGCCCCAAATTTGAGCTGCTATTCTAAACTGCCCTCAATAACATTTCCACAGTTAAATGCCCTCACAATTCAAAAGATCAGCTTGCACGGGGCGGTCAGTTACTTGGCAATGGAGTAATATTATGGAGCTGCCACTAAAAAATGTGACATCTAAGCTCAGTGAATCAATTGGTCTGTCTGTAACTCTCTGCTTAAGGCAACGGTAGAGACAGTCTGCCTGCATGTGGCATATTCAGGCCAAACAAGGGAAATGTGGGAAAAACACCCAGCATGCCATGGGGCCTCTCCATCTAGCGACACATTCAAAGGCTCGCCAAACCATGAATGCTAAATAAGTTTACTGGAAGATAAAAGACTTGACTCTCAATAAAAAAAACACTGTATTCATTAGGTATAAGGATTTAGGCTGAAGAGTTTGGCATCTATTTTCTTGCTCATTCAGTTGTCATTTTGTGTGGCTATTGAGGGGCTGCTGTACATGCCTTGTTATGGAAGAACTGAGCTCTGAGTGTGTGGTTGACAGAGAGAGCATGAAGGTGCTTATGTATGCGTGCATGCCAATGGACTCTTATCAGCAATGCTGTAGTTATAAACAGACACCCTGAAAGTTTATCCATGGCTGCTCAGCAGAGGTGGGATTGAACCTAATTACTGTGTTAATATGAGCTTTAGTTCCTCCTCATTATCATTCACCTGGGCAGCTGAAGTGCAGCCACTGGCTCTAACATGGTAAGCAAAATGTTTCATAAGCACAGGGGGAGGAAGGAAAGGCTGCGAGAGAGCTCAAAGAGCAAAAGGGAAAAGGCAAGGCAGCTTCATTTGTATAGCACATTTCAGCAACAAGGCCATTCAAAGTGCTTTACATAAAACAATTGAAGAGCAGTTAAAAACAATTAAAAACATGTATTAAAGAGAATATAAAAACTGCTAAAATACTCAGTTAAAATTCGAAATTCATGACTTTTACTTCTAATAGAGTATTTATATAGTGTGGCATTACTACTTTCACTTATGTTAAGGATCTGAATACAACTGACAGAGGCATAACAACACAGGAAGAAGACGAGAGGCAGCAAGAAAAACAGAAAAAAAACTGATAAAGTCGGCACCAATAAGAAAAATAATGAGTAATAGGAATTAAAAAGCGGGTGAAAAAAGATATAAACTAGATAAAGTAGATAAAAGACTGAATGACTAAAAGAAGGAAGAGAAAATGGAGAGGAAGAAAAGAAAAAGGAGAAAACAGACATTTTGTGGCTCCGAGCTTATGTGTGTGGTTTAGGAGTGGTCGCTCAGAATGCCAAATTAAGCGCCGTAAGCCAAACGGCTACAACAAAGGCCAGAGGGGGACTCTCTCGCTCATTTCTCTCCTATGCTCTTTCTTTCTGTGGCTTTCCGGAGCCCGCTGAGGTTCGTTTTTCACTGGCCCCCATCTCATGCTAATAGAGCAGCCTTAAATAATGGCTGTGTGGCTGGGTGACACACACTCACACAGAAACAGACCTCAGAGCTGAACTAGCCCAATTCTAGCACTTCACAAGAGTGTTGTTTTGCATTTCACACAAACACGCTTGACGATTAAACTTATTATTACTCATGATTTAGTCTCACATTGCCAGACCAATCTCCACAGTGCTGTGGAGTAAGGTCTGGCTACACCACAGATACATTCTAGCATAGGAGAAAAAAGGCTCTGGGTTGTTTGCATTTATTTAAAGCAATCACAATCGTTTTAGGCGGCGCTAAGTTCTGGACGCAGCGACTGTGCCTCTGCAAAATGGTCTCAGGAAGGAACTTGTTTTGGTGGAACATTTGCACCCCACAAAAGAAAATGCCACATAAAATATTAACTAAAGTTAACTGTTCACACAATACAGTAACGTGAGCTATTTCAATTAGCTGGAAATATGGTTAAATGTTCTGACTTCTGTACAGACAAGATTCAACCTTTATATCAATGTAATATGTCACTTTAAAGGTTGTTTATTTTAATAATAGTTGCCGTTATAGAGCATCAACTTTGAAAACAATACTTGGGCTCCAGCCAATGATTTGTATTCATTATAAATTAATTTGTCTATTATTTTTGCGATTAATCATTTCACAATAAAATGTAAAAAAATGGTGAAAACTGCACATTAATCAATCATAAAGCTTGTTTTGTACGCCTATAATCCAAAATAGTTCATAATAATAAATATGTTAATATAATTGCTTCAGATTCATTTTCTATCAATTGACAATACTAAAATTATAGGATCAATCCATGCAATCTGATTAATCTAATTCCCAACACACACACACACACACAAAACATGCACGCACAGACACACAGTCCTTTGCTATGGCATGGCTTTTATATCCAGCCACAATTTACGTCTGTTTTGATTGGCCAGCCGGGTTTGGAAGTGGCGAAGAGGAATATGTCCACACACACACACACACACACACACACACACACACACACACACACACACACACACACACACACACACACACACACACACACATTCATTCATTTATTCATTGGAGACTTGTCTAAAAGGTATTATAACCTCTATATGCCTAACCTCAACCTTAATCGTAAGCCAAGTCTTAACCCTAAACTGTAATGATTTACATGGCACTGACTTGCATTTTTATCCCTAAATGCCATATGTCACATCCACATTATCACTTTCTCACTATGTTGTCTGTGAGATAATGTTATGTGCCAGCAGGTGGCAGCAGAGATTGTGCCTTGAACACAAAACGGACTCCAGGGAGGCTGACATAACATCCCCATCTGCTGTTCCTTCATGTAGCTTTGACACGAAACTTCAAATGAATTCCACACGCAAATCATGGCTCACATTTCTAGCTGCTGAGACTACGTCTCCAGGAGTTGACCCAAGATCATAAAAAAAACGACATACCGTATATATAATGTTAAAGTTTATTTATTCAAAGTCGTTTGGCTATCTGGGCGCCACAGGATACTTTGAGTGTGTTTGGATCCCTTTAGAGGAAGAGGCCTAGTTATCTTGCTGCATTCCACGATGGCTCAAATTGAACATAATAGTCGCCTGTTTGCTCGAGCTGTGATTTTATGGGTCAACGGTCAGATAGCAGAGAGGGAGAGAGTAGGTGGACAGATCAAAGACTAATTCCCAAAGCAAGCTACAACTGTAACTGACACTCCAGTTTGGGATGTTATAATTGAAATATAATACTGTTGGGATGATATGTAAACGTACATTGTTTATATACAAATATCTTTATTATTTTTTGTATGATGTAATGTAATAAAGATGCATGTGCATATGATGCATACATTGCACACAACCTAAGGCCACATTTATACTGCTACGTTTTGGTTTGGAATCTCCGGGGTTGTGTTGCAGTCTCAACGGCTGCAAACGGAGACCTTTGGCAACACGACACTGACGCCAACGTTGAGACGTGAGACTAAGCTTCTAACGGTACCATGGCAACTACCGGCAACGTGCGGAGTCTACATGCTGCTCAATGTTCACCCCGCACGCATGCCCAGTATACGAAAATGTTCATGAGACAATCGGTTTGGGCGTGTTAGTTAAAATGGATAGTAGTTCTTCTACTGCAGCTAAAAACTCTTATGTGCACGGAGATTGATTTCGGCTCAAAACTCCGCTTAAAAAACAAAATATAGCAGTGTAAATGTAGCCTAAGGTGTTGTACATATGTGTAGAACATCTAACTGAACACTTTATTATTGTCATGTAGTGTTCTGAAAGTTCTGGAAAGTTCCAGTCTAATAAATAATGTCTCACTCCTGACTACAGGGTGCCATTAAATCAGTTAATCATCACACTGTAAATCCTCCTAAGTGCTTAAACCACAGACGGCAGGATGTTTTGATTATACCTGTACGGCGGCCAAATATGTTTATGGTCAGGGAAATGTCACGGTTGTTTATGTGAAGCAGGGACAAATACTGTGATATTGTAGTGCATTCCAATACAGGGAGAAAGAAGGGAAGAAGAAGTAAATGAGAAAGAGAAGGAGAGGAAAACAAGAAAAACGGGTATATGAAAAGAGAGGAAAAGATGGGTAGGAAAAGGTGAAGGGATCAAGGAAAAGAAGCGTATAAAGGATGAGAAGGATAAAGAGGAAATAGGGAGAAAAAGAAGGAAAGGAAAAAGAGGTAGAAAGCCAGTAAGGAAAGGGCAGAACTGGACATACAATGAAGATACCTAGCAGCGGGGATAAAAGAATGAAGAAAAAAAACAGAAAGACAATGAAAGTCTCACTCACAAAATCATCTTCTCCTGGCAGAACGGGTGTTTGGGTTTGATCTCCAGCTTCTGCACATCCTTGTATCGGATCTTTGGCCCTTTTCTGGTGCACCTGCACTTGTAGGCTGTCGAGAAACCAAACACATGCAAAAATTATCAAAAGTAACATAATGAACTTGTAAAGCTAGAGATTTCAAAATAATGGAAACTGATCGTGTTGTGTGACAGATTATTAAAGTTAGTCTCAGTCACTGAACACTGAAGTGAAAGAGAAGTTCATTATTTGTGATTATTTGACAGCAAATTGGCTCAATCTTTAAATCACACACTGATGCGGGCGGATTTTAAGAGTCAATGTAAAAATTTGCT
Source organism: Gymnocephalus cernua (assembly GCA_023631565.1). Classification (NCBI taxonomy): domain Eukaryota; kingdom Metazoa; phylum Chordata; class Actinopteri; order Perciformes; family Percidae; genus Gymnocephalus; species Gymnocephalus cernua. The sequence goes on from CM042435.1 coordinate 30,690,119, forward strand.
TAATTTCTCCTCAACATAGGTTGTGTGCCCCTTCAGAAACTAATGTTTGCATGTCAGCAAAAACAACTGATTTACTATTTCATCCAATGCAGCTCAAATGATTTTATGAATTCACACTGAAAGGATTCAAGTTAAGCAGAAAGAGCCTGTGGCTTCAACAGAAAAACTTGTTTATGCTGCTTTTCTATCAGACTAACCTAACCCCATTAGGTATGGATGCCTGCACTTGAGGCAACACGCAGTCACACTTTATACATGTATTGGTTTCAGTCCAACATCTTCTTGAGGTGCAGTTTTCTAGTAGCTGTGACTTTACGCTGCAGGAAAAAGGCAGAGGAAATTGAGTTTTGCTGGGTTGTATATTTGTGGTGGGAGGTGATGACCTGGATAGTCCAAGGTTTCCTTCATCCATCATCTGCTATCTGTCCTCACTGTCGGCCACTAAATCTGTCTCGAGCCGTATAGTGGTACCAGCATTCAGCACAGACACACCGGACAACAAAGGCTCTGAGGTTAATGTATTCATGTATATGGTGGGATGGGAGTTGTGATGGGGGTAAATGGATTCAACACTTAAGTCTATGGGAAGAGATGGGGTCTCCTTTCTAAAGACATGTACGTGTTTACTCATGTATATCCTGCCATCTAGGTGATGGCAATAATAAAACATTGTATCTAAAAATTTAAGCAACTTTGATAGCTGAATGTAAGTTGATGGTTTCTCCTCTTTTTGTCCCAAACATTTAAGCAATATGTGCTTTTCAAATAGCTAATAAAGACTAATAATGCCCCTTGCAAATACAGATAATTTTTTCCTAAAAAGTTGTCATTTGCAGAAACAAGTCTTGTGTACAATTAAACTTTTAGATTTGTGCTGTAGAATGCGTTCCTAATAAAATCTGTTATTCACAACAATGGCATGTCATTGTTTCATTCCTCTAATCCCTCCTCCTCAATGCCCAATGAGCATCGGCCTTAAATTATTACTACATAGTACGTATTTTGAGCTTCACTTGCACTGCCAGACACACAGAGTCCAAGAGTGGTGTTCAGGGTGTACAAATGTTTGTGAATGCCAACTTAAGGGCTCATGATGAGATCAGATGTTTACACCACAGTTGTATTCATCATCACACTCGAGTTTTAGGTGGTTCTTAATGTTCATGGATAAAATAAGGTTATGAAAAAAGTGCTAAATGAAATGTTTTGTGATCAGATTAACAGTAAAATGTATGCAGGATGTTGCATATTTGTGATGCCAACAGAGTAATTTTGTGAGCATAAGTATGCAGGCAAACACACCACTAAGACACTTTAGCTAAGCTGTTCATTTCACAACCTGTGCTGGAGATGTGAGGATCTTTGGCATCAGCTCTACTCACGTTTCAAACTCTGGATGGAAAGACTGATTTTACACTTAATTCCCTTCATGCACATATAACAAAGCAAATAAGGCGTCAAAAACAATACTGCATATTTGTTATTCAGTTACATTACCATCACTTCAATGCAACATTTTCAAAAATTTCAAACTAAAAATAAACAAATACAAATCCTTTAAGTTTACCTTCTGCGCTCAGGACGTATAAGGCCACCACTAACAAAAGTAGCACCGCTGTGCACCGATGCATGTCTTCACAAATAAAAATAAAAAAGTTCTCTAAAAATCCAAGCTCTCGAAAACACACGGGGCAAAAAAAAAAGTCAACACAAGCCTTTCGAGGTGCAAATAAAATCCACTTGCAGTGACTGTTGGCAAAACTGAAGAAGCCGCTGAGGGTTTTCTGTTTTTGGAGTCCCTTTGAGTCTAGCGCTGATTGTGCAACTCTGTGCGTCCTGAGCGCTTGGATGAACCTCCTCCAATCAGTCGTTTAGGTCTCTCTCTCGCTTGCTGTGGAGAGGCAGCCAGCAGCTCTTTTAAAAAGCAGCCCGCTGTCCCCTTCTCATTAATATGCACGGCCAGACAGCGAATCAAACACTTGTGGCCTGCGAGGGAGAAGTGGAGAACATGGAAGGGGAGGGAGGGAAGGAAGGAAAAAAATAAAGAAATACACGTTTTGTCCTTCAAAACAAGGGTGGAGTGACGTCTGATATGTTAGACGGTGCTGGCCAGTTTATGTTGACATCCCACTGTAACCGTTCAGCTTCTGTCCTGATTATAACTGGCAGAAGATTTAGCGGGGAGTAGAATCACAGAGGATTGGCAACAGTTGCGCACAGTGTTTAAGTGTTGAGCGTTTACAACGGTATTTAATAAACAATAAGATTATGTGGTGACTTTTGTGTGTACCCACAATTATGTGGGAAAAACATTTCATTGAGACGTAAATGCTTCACAGAGTAATAATGAGTCTACAATATGTCATGGAGTAGTTCACTCATAGGCTGTAAAACGACTGTTTTATATCCGAGTTCACTGCTCACATTGAGGGATTGCCATGGCCACGTAGAAAAATAGGCTAATTTCCGATTGGCTCATCAGAAAACACGTCAAACATAGGCTATGTAGGCTAAAGCCACCTGCACGTGATCCGCGGTAATAGCTCTTTGCGCTGGCTGTGCCAGTGTTTTCCTATGGGTAGAGCGGTGGAGACAACAAGCGCTACCCTTGGCTTGGAACTAGTGTTGATGAACTGACCGAAGAGCCGGTTAATTAACCCGATCCGTGTCACTGAGTTGGGAGAATCGAGTGCCATACCTCAACGAGCCGACTCACTCCTGATTTTTTTAACTCATTAGCGCCTCCACTGGAGTGATGGTAGAATCAATCAGGAAATGGGCTACCTCAAACAGCACGATTCATTGGACCGAAAGAGTTGTTGAAGAGTTGTAGATTGGAGACCGCGCACCAGGCTACTGACCGAGACCGAATGGAACCGTGCAACAACCGCTCAAGTCTAATGTAATCAAGCGGTGTCTTGGTTCTCGGCAAGTTTGAGTTAATAACCCAGCCTTGTTTCTGGTGCATCTTAGATGATTGTGTTCGGCAATTCACACATTATCGATGGGGAAGTACATCACATACAAATACACATCATGTTATCTTGGTAGTTATGTTAAGTTAAATGTTAGAGAAGTGAATGTTGCAGCCTGTCACGAGGAGACCGCGCACCAGGCTACTCAACGAGACCGTAACCGTGCCTAATGCATGAGTCTATGTAATCAAACGGGTCTTGGTTCTTGGCAAGTTTGAGTTATCAACCGATCCCAGAAACCTTTATGTCTTGTGTGTAAAAAAAACCAAAAAAAAAAACATTAGCTGACGTTGTTCAGTAGCTAGCTCAGAGATTATCGGCTAATGGAATTACTGATTTAGCAGGGGGGGGTTAACACTTTTGCAAGGCACTGTATCTTTTATCACATTCTCATTAGGGGCTGAACCCCCACTAAAGGTCTGATCCTAGAATCGCCCCTGCATTTAATCCATTTCTAAATTAACAAAGTGCTAAACTGTGCGATGATACAGTCTGCAGTGTCCTGAAAAATTAAAGCAATAAAACAGATACAATGAACACCACAATGCGAAGCAGAATGTAATTTTCTCTGATGAGCTCATTATTTTCTAGGGCTATTAGGGCACATGAAGAGTAGCCTATTGTGTATAGTTTCAAGACAAGCAAATAAACTATGGAAAATTACTGAAACAGAAAAAGTAGATTATATGCTACATTGGAAGTCTTTTTTTCTCGAGAAAATCAACATACATCCTTGGTAACCATTTTTTCCTTACACAAAAAGTGTAGTCAAATCTATTTTTTAGTTTGACTTAAACAGTAATCTAACTTCCAGGAACATGCAGCTTTAGGACAGTGTCACTGTCCACCATTTTTGTTTTGTATTTTATCTTAATTCATTTAAATACATTGAAGTCTAATTCAGTATCATTCTATTGTGTTCTGTGGATATGAATAAATGCTGCCATTGTATCTGGGAATGCCATCAGACTGAACCATTGGCCTGTAAGAGATAGCCCTAAGAAGGTCTAACCCCACCTGCCTAGGACACTCTGATCACCGGATTAAACAGGATTCATCACCATCCTGCATCATGAGGGATTTGGGTGTGTTTGTGGGTGTTCACTCTCTGCCCTCTCTCTCTATGTGTGCGTTTGTGTTAACCTCCGTGCCCTGAACACTGATGCAATCAGCTGCTGTCATCACTCAAACCAGCGGCCATGAAATGTCTGTCTGCACCATGGACCTGGTTGTATGTGTGTGTATACAGTTTGTTCATGCTTGCAGATCATTGTTTATGAGTGTGCATGTAGCCTACGTGAGTACGAGCATGAACATGTTTTTCTGCCTGGACATGGAGAATCCTGTAGTGGTCAAATATTTGCCAATCCTTCCCTTGGTCCTCTGGTTATACAGTAACCGACAGCAGGACATGACGCCAGCTACCATTTACAGCAAACTGTGACGGATTAAGATAGTCGTGACCCCTGCAGGACACTGATGCTGTGCGAATCCATCTCGAGTCATTTTGATCAGTAGGATAAGACATCTCACATCAGTGAGCTGTCTGTTCCAGTCTTCAGCTGAAGTGACTGTTAATCAGTCAGACGTCGGTTGTCTTCATCCATTAGAATCGCTTCAGCCTCACATAATCTACCAAAGGAAAGAAAGACACTGATACAGAGGATTTCAGCCAAAAGGAATCTGTCTTGAAATGATGATGAAAATGACATAATTTGTCAATTTTAATCAGTCAGAGATGGTGCTGGTTCAGGGAAAGGTTTGGAAACATTTATTATATGATTACTAACCAGAACATCATTCAGGACATTTGGTAATGACATTTGGAAAACCCTAAAGCAGCTGTTCTCAAACCTTTTTTTTCAAATGTTCCCATACAGCTCCATCAGATGAACTCAAGTACCCCTATCCACAGCAATCCATTATGTTCCACATGTGTCCCTTTGAATTTGATACTAAACTATCTAAAAATAAGATAAAAGTGCATATTGTTATGATATTTCTTTTCTTACAAGACATCCAAGATAGATCATGTAATTGTCAATGTTAAAGGTGCTCTAAGCGATGTTGGGTGATGTCATTTCTTGTTGACGTTCGAAGTATTGTCAAACAAAATGAAGTCTAGCTCGCCCCTCCCTCCTCCTCATCCCGTCCCGTCCCCCTCCCTTCCGTACACTAACCCCCCAACCTCCACCCCCAAATCCTTCTTGTCGGTTATTGGCTGGAACACTGTTTGTTATGTTTCGTGATGCAGGTTGGCACAGTTTGTTTTTGTTGGCGTTTGTGGAGCCTGGGCTGTCTACAGAGACAACGTTTTTTTACAGTGTGTTCACGGGACAAGCAGCTCGAGAATAGTGAGGAGATGTTTGCTGTATGTGACAAAAAATGTTGTAGCCTAAAAAACGCATGACATCGCATAGAGCACCTTTAAGGCTTGGTTTCTGTGGCCATTTGTTGGCCATTTGTATCAGACTCACTGGGATGTTTCAACCATTCATCCATTATTTTCATTATTTTATCCATTTTTAACTTATCTGCTTGCTTCCTAAGAAGTTTCACATGCTTCACATCAACAGTGAGTATATTTGTGAGAGATGTGTATTGGCAGCCAGCCTGAGTGTCTGTATAGCCTATAAATAAATACAGACTGCAGTCTGTAAATAAAACACACAAAAACCTTTTGGGTTGATTATAACCATCAGTGCATAAACTGTCTCTGCATACAACTGCTTCAAAACAGCTCAATATGGCCCCAAATTAGGTGTGATATGATATGTTTGCATAATCATTGAGGACATGACAGCAGCTTGTACATTATGAAGATGTTATGACTTTAGTTGAAGATTTACTAACATGTTGGAGGTGATGTCTCTGTTACTGACAGAAACTTTAAAACCTTGGCCTTCCTCTTGCTTCCTCTTTTGTGCCACAAAGCAAACAGATTTCTACTGATTTATTAAAATATTTGTTGGGGCACAGTGTTCTGAAATGAGACATCTATCTTTCTTTCGAACACTGTGATACTTCTTGATGTAAAATGTTGAATTGAATCTCAATTGAAACACATCTGTGGTCAGTTTGAAGAATGATGGAAAACGTACGTCTGCTTTGAAATATGATATTAACGTTGACGTATACATACTGTGGGCAATGATCTGCATTCTAGAATAGTCCAAATTAAAAAACATGATTTCTTCTTCGTTTTTTAAATATGAAAATAATAGAATTAAATGAATAATCCATTTAAAACTGTATGTACATTTTGCTTAAGTAGTAAATACCAAAATCATGATAAAATAGGCTAAACTGAACCAAGACTTCTAAATCTCTAAATATGAATTCTTATCTGTCCTCATTAAATATGGATTTCCTCTCTCCGAGGACACTGAGGCCTGGACCTCAGGGGGTCGACATGTTATTACTGTCTGTCCACTGTGTGACTGATTCGTTTTAGATAATCCTCACTTCTAAAGGTAGGGGTTTAGATTAGGGGAGTGGGTGTTGAGAAGTGATATTAGCAAACAAAAACTACTGTTTGGTAGCACAGTATTAAAATAAATCATGGGGCTTTATCAATTGCTTCAAGTATCACAGCTTCAACCAGCTACATTAATACAATAAATTGAACCCTTGATTACTGACTTTAAATAACCGCAAATGAAACCTTAACAAAAACCACGGAAACATTTAAAATTATACAACACACTGTAAGTTCGTAATGAAAGGTTGTATTTAAAAGATTTTCAGAATTTCACTATACAAATATCTATTTGCATTTTACTTATTTGTATGTTGTGTTGTGTTTCCTTCAGGTGCCTTCTTTTCCCTCCAGCAGTCCACAGACAAAAAGACAGTGAGACAACGACAACTTTAAGATTTGCATGCAGACAGGTCAGCTGGCAGACAGTTCTGTAGACAGACAGGTATAGGCAGGTGCTTAAGGTAATTGCAGGACATAATTATGCTCTCTCTGTGTTTAGGCAATGCAGACATGTAGGGACACTGCATAATACAGACAGGTGTGCAGATGCTGGGAAGTAATTGCTGGTAATAATGGGATGCTATGCAGCGGCTATGTTTGTGTGTGAAGAAGGAAGGAATGAATGAATAAACCATAAACCAGTAAAAGAATATTCCTGTATGAACAGTATACCCTAATTGTTTCTGTGGACGTCAAAATGTGTGTGTAGGTCTGTGGGAGTTACTGAGCAGCCAGCGGACACACAGGAAAATGGACAGACAGACAGACAGGTGCGTACAGGCAGAGAGGCACACAGGTGTGAGAGGATAATTCCTCTCATGTGACTGAGGTGGGGTGGAGGGTGAGGCTAACGGCCCTGGGCAGGGATGTAATTGCCGTTTAAAATGTCATGTTCACATCATGCTGTTTTCACAAGTTAACAGCCATCAGGATAAGTGATGGTTGCATAGTTTTTACTGGAGGTTGGACCTTTGCCTTTTTTCTTCCAGGGTGCCAATTTTCCTTTGTCTTGTGGCCATTTCTGATTACCTTTTAAATCATCATAATTTTGCATATTGTGATTTGAGATCTGTACATTATCAATTTTAAATTAATTTGAGTGCTTTTATATGGGCAAGAAATGACAATAACTACTACACTATTAAACGTGCAGTAGGTAAGCCTCATAAAACTAACTTTCTGTCATATTTGCTGAAACTGACCCTATGTTCCAGTAGAACTACATGAAGCAGGTAATTGAAAAGAAATCTGGCTCCTCTGGCACCACCTACAGCCTGTAGTGCAATTTGCAAAAATCCACAGCTCCCTGTTCAGATGCACCAATCAGGGCCAGGGGGGGGGGGGGGGGGGTGGCGGGGTGTCTAACCACGTGTCAATCACTGCTCATTCACACTCGTTCATTCTCCCTTGTGGGGAGAGGGGCTTAGGAGACCGTTTTGGGTTTTAGCAGAAAGGGGGAGGGATTGAGAAGTTGTCGATGTTCAATTTTTTTTGGCTAAATCCTGGATCTTCACAATCCTACCTACAGCATGTTCCCCTCACTTTACTCCTGCAAATTTGACCATTGGACTTCAGGTGTTAGCTGTAGCAAGCTGACCTACACACCAAACGTGTGCACGGAGTGTGTCTGACTCCAGCTCTTTTTATTCCTGCTGTTCCTTAAATGTTGAACCATTTTCAACTGGTGCCATCGCATCTTCAGCTAAATTGCCCTGTCTAATGTGAATTCACATATGTTTGTGTCAACTAGCGTGTTTGCACTGACATATGCAATTGTGCAGCCTCTATAATTTACTTTGCCTACAGTTTGAACACAACCTTACACTAATGTACTTTGTACCTATAGACATCAAACATTTCATGTAATATTACATTTCTATTCAAAGTAATGTGGAAGTCAAAACTGATTGTAGATCAGCACTTTGTGAGGCCTGCCATAAAAAAAACCTGGATTATGTATTTAGCGACCTCCATAGAAACCTTAAAATAAAATTATTTTGTTGAAATAATGCTTAAACTGAAAGACACTATCCTTCCTTATATAGTCCTGAGTCTGAGAGAACATTATACACCGGCTACACTTGTGCTGGGACATGAAAAGAACAGAGAAGACAAACATACCATCAGTAGTAGCTTGTTTGGATTTGTATGGCGTCTAAAAAATAAATAAATTAATAAATTAATTCATTCTAGACAGTAAATAGTTTTACAGAAAGGCAGAGAGCATGCATGTGTGTATGTACAGATTCCTACTTGAAATCCCCTATATCTACTTCAGTCAGCACATAAACAGACAAGCCATTAGTGCTTAGCAGAAACTCTCACTGTCGATGTGTTTTGACACATAGCTCTGTAGAAAAGTATGTGAGTGCACATAATGTCCACAGGGCTGGAGGTACATGAGAGCTCACCATGGAGAAACAACAGAAACCTAGCATAACAGGGTGGATGGAAAGGAATGGATTTAAAGAAAAACATGGAGACCTCTAAAATGAAGACTTGACTGAATGAGAATCAATCATCAGTCAATTAAAGGAATAGTTTGAGATTTTGGGAAAATACACATATTCACTTTCTTGCAGAGAGTTAGGTGAGAAGATAAATACTACACTCATGTCTGTCAATTAAATATGAGGGTACAACCAGCAGCCAGTTACCTAACAGCTAGCCTGGCTCTATTCAAATGTACCATCATCTTCCTACCAGTACCTCTAAAGCTCACTAATAGATAGATAGAGATACTTTATTTATCCAGAAGGAAATTAAGGTGTCCAATAGCTCATACACATCATACATACACATAGGCACACAGACATATGACATCCACGCACACATATATACTACAACCCCAAATCAGAAAAAGTTAGGACAGTATGGAAAACACAAATAAAAAAAGAAAGTAGTGATTTCTAAATGTACTTTGACTTGTATTTCATTGCAGACAATACAACAGCACATAATTTAATGTGTTCCTCATGATTTTTTCAAAAAAACAAAATTCCTATTTTGGTTCTTGCAGCACATTTCAAAAAAAGTTGGAACAGTAAAGCATTTACCACTTTGTAATGTTGCCATTCCTTTTCACAACACTTAAAAGACGTTTAGGGACTGAAGACACCAATGAACTGTTTCAGGTGTAATTTTGTCCCATTCTTGCTGCAAACAAGTCTCAAGGTGGGCAACAGTACGAGGTCTTCGTTGTCGCATTTTGTGCTTCAAAATGCGCCACACATTCTCTATTGGAGACAGGTCGGGACTGCAGGCAGGCCAGTCAAGTACCCGTATCCTCTTCCTCCGCAGCCAGGACTTTGTAATGTGTGCAGAATGTGGTTTTGCATTATCTTGTTGAAATATCCATGGACGTCCCTGGAAAAGATGTCTTCTTGAAGGCAGCATATTGTGCTCGAAATCTCTATGTACTTTTCAGCATTAATGGTGCCATCACAGAAGTGCAAGTTACCTTTGCCAAGGGCACTGACACAACCCCATACCATGACAGACCCTGGCTTTTGGACTTGTTGCTGGTAACAGTCTGGATGATCCTTTTCTTCTTTGGTCCGGAGCACACGGCGTCCATTTCTCCCAAAAAATACCTGAAATACTGATTCATCTGTCCACAGTACACGTTTCCACTGTGTGATGGTCCATCCCAGATGCCTCCGAGCCCAGAGAAGTCGACGGCGCTTCTGGACACTGTCAACATAGGGCTTCCTTTTGGCACAGTACAGTTTTAACTGGCATTTGTGGATGTAACTACGTATTGTGGTACTTGACAAAGGTTTGCCAAAGTAGTCCTGAGCCCATGTGGTGATATCGCTTATAGATGAATGATGATTCTTGATGCAGTGCCGCCTGAGGGATCGGAGATCATGGTTGTTCAGCTTAGGCTTGCGCCCTTGTCCTTTACGCACTGAAATTCCTCCACATTCCTTGAATCTTTTAATTATGTTATGCACTGTTGAAGGTGAAATAAGCAAATGTATTCCTATCTTTCTTTTAGGAACATTGTTTTTAAACATTTCAATAATTTTCTCACGTATTTGTTGGCAAACTGGCAATCCTCGGCCCGTCTTTGCTCCTAAAGGACTAGACCTTTCTTGGATGCTGCTTTTGTACCAAATCATAATTACAATCACCTGTTGACATCCCCTGTTTCAAATCACATCATTATTTAACCAATTTACCTGATTACTAGCCCTAAATTACTCTTGTCCCAACCTTTTTTGGAATGTGTTGCAGGTCTGAATGACAGGAAAGGATGTATATTTACAAATTAAATTAAGTTGACCAGACAAAACATGAAATATTTTGTGTTCACATTGTCTGCAATGAAATACAAGTCAAAGTACATTTAGAAATCACTACTTTCTTTTTTTATTTGTGTTTTTCATACTGTCCCAACTTTTTCTGATTTGGGGTTGTACAAAAATACAAAGGAAGATACCCATACAGTAGTGTGTCCTTACAGTAAAGTTAGATTGTAGCATGTTTACATGAGCGCTGTGGAAAAAAAAATGCAGAAAAGTGCAATGGTATCATAGTGCAAGAGAGTGTCAGTGCAAATACATTGCCAGTGCAAATTCTATATCTATTCAAGTACAACAGGCTACACAATATATCAAAAATAGAATAATCATTACTTAACTATACATAGACACTAGTAAAAGACTTGAAGAAAAGTTTAAGTTAAAGTTGAAAACTGTCTATACAGACAAAAATATAGTGTGGTGTATTGACCATACAGGCAAGCTAGCAAAATAATAAACATGTTATATGTTGTTTGTTCAATTCAAAGACCATCATCTATCAAGGAAAGCAAATACGAGTATTTCCAAAAATGCTAAACTATTCCTTGAATAATTAACTGCCTATATAGATGATGGCAAATCATGTTAGGCAACCCTTTAGATGTCCAAGACACCACACTCACATTTCTGTGTTAATGTGTATGAAGGTCCCTGATGACAGGGATGTTAGGTCAACAGGAAAAACAACCATACCATCATCAAATTCACCATGAAAGCAGCATATGTTCATTCCCAGGAGTTGTCCTATTTTGAGGTATTTCATGACATGGATCCTGGCTTATGTTAATGTTATGTCATTTTTTTTTTTACAACCTATTATGGCCATATTCTAAAAACTGACTGCTCAGTCCACTCACATGTAGGTTACGCTGGACATAGCTGATGGGAGCGCAGACAACAATAGGGCAGTGGGAACAGGATTAAATAACATTTATATAAACAGCTGCTTAGCATTGTTGATAAAATGGTGTGCAAAGATCCTTTTTAAAAATGACCTTTGATCTAAATTTGTATAGCGAATTGCATTTGCCATGCAGAGATCCTTTATCAGTAACTTGAATTGCAATTTTGTTTCACTTTACTCATTGGGCCTGACATGTTCATGTTAGTCGATTTCTAATAACAACTTACACATCTGTCCTACTGAAGTCATTTTCAGTTAACACAGAAGCTGTGGTGCAGGTTACTTGGAGCAGTTTAGCTGACGTTTATCACTACGTTTAAAGACATTTGCTGATTTCAGAGTTTCTGTAAATCATGGACATGTATGGCTATGTCAGTCTTATCAACAACTGCTGCCATTCATGTGACTACTTTCTGTGCATTTGGCTATACTTTTCTGGCTGTGGCACAGAACAAAAACGTAAAGTCTGTCCTTCGAGGTGGCGCAAGGGAAATGGTCAGGAGGTCACATTGAGAGAGTATTTGTGTGCAACTCACACATGCACGCAGGCAGGCAGGCGCACACACACACACACACACACACACACACACACACACACACACACACACACACACACACACACACACACACACACACACACACACACACACACAGAGAGGAGTGTGCATACAGAGCATGTCATATTTGTTCAGCCTTGATGTGTTCAAGGTTTCTGACAGGACTCGTAAAACTTCCAGAGGGACTTCCAACAAAAAAACACAAATAAATAAAAGAAACAAGTCTTTGATGCAGTCAAAACAGAAACATTATCTATCCTTACATGAGCTGTAGATGAAGGCATTCCATTAATATAACAGAGCTATTGCATTGTGGGCTGAACTGAGCTGAATCTAGTTCTAAGTGTGACCTGATCATGGGATCTGATTTCAAGTGCAGTATGTTAGACTGGTCAATAGAATTAGACTATAGCCAAATGCGAGTTAAAAAATAAAGTAATCCACCCTGCCCCCAGGCTATTTCAGAACTTAGAACTGTTTTTCCTTTGTAACCATCACAACTGCCTTACAGCTCAGGAAACCAAAGCTCTATTTGTGGTTTAGTAACAATGTTGTGGAGCGAGCACTGAGAGGGGAAGAGTTTTAGTGACTGCAGCTTTAGGGGCGTCCCAGACAGAAGTTGATAATCATGAGAAATGTGGTCATGGGAATATGGTCAAAATACAACATGAAATGATGCAGAACATACTGGTAACCTAGTGGAAAGCTAAAAATATAGTTACCTCAAAATCACTTGTTAGACCCTTGCTGCCTGGTAAATGCCCACACCTTTCAAACTCGATGTCCTAATTTTATAAAGGCAGATTTGTCTCCAAGTCCAAACTAAGATAACTGCCGTCATTAGGGTTTATTTTCTCAGATTTCACAAAGCTCCTCTAGAGCCACATTATTTGCAGCTGTTTTCACAGGTGGAGCAGTACTCAGTATATATATATATATATATATATATATATATATATATATATATATATATATATATATATATATATATATGTATGCACAGTATGCATAAATGTATGTTCCCCTTTAAATCTTAGCCAAGTTTAGTGCACCCAACCCTGGTATTACAATATCATATTAATCAGAAAGTCTTATCTGGAGAAGATAAAACAAGTCCATGCAAAGTGTACACACACACACACACACACACACACACAATATAATATAGGAATGTGATCGGAACACAGCCAAAGGTGGAAATATAATCTGTTTGTGAGAAAGTACAGCCCATGAGAGCAGAGCTGTCATGATTCGCCTGGAGGTTTAAATTACACTCAGCTGCAAGCACAGCTGCAGCTAAAACAACCTGTTTTTGTTACTTAAAGAGTTGTAAAACATAAAAAAAGAAAACCCTTTTTGTCTCTGATGAATAGAGAAGAGTATACAAATATTTGTATTTATTTTTCCTGCTTTGCAACAATCACAATTACACAGAACCACATACAACATTAATTCTAGATCTACATATATCTATGCACACATCAACATACACACCCCTACAGCAAAATAAATAAAAAAATAAAAAAATAAATAAAGGGGGGGGGGGGGGGGGGTTAGGTGCATTTCTTCTGGCACTACCCCAAAGATGGAAGTCAGAGGATTGGGACCAATATCTTTGTTACATATTAATGAAAACGTACTGAAAATGTCTGCCCAAAAGTTTGTTAATCTGGGGCATTCCCAGAACATGTGGCTCAGGTCTGCTGGTTCCCGACTACCTCTGGGGCATGTTGTGTCTGACCCTGGATACATTTTAGCCAGCTTGCTCCTAGAAAGATGGAGCCTGTGAAGTACTGATGAATAGAGAAGACAAACTTTACAGTATTATGTTTCTTGACCGAGTACCTGTGTTGACAATGACGCCACACTGTCTGCTTCAGGAAATAAAGGATGTTTGGGTTCTGGAGAGGTGGCTGATAAACTAAGCCTAACTTCTTTGCATAATGAATCAGATTTTTTTTCTTTCTCTATGATACCTCATGATGCTGCAGACCTCACCGTGTCTGAATATGCAATCCAGTCTATTAATTAAGAGTGTACATTAAAAGATACATGGAATATATTGTGTATTCCATTTACTCTCATTCATCATACATACCGGTAATAACACTTAACAAAATATTCTTTTGACACTTCACTATGGCTGGTAAAAGTACTGTAAAGGAGCTTTTTGTGATTTTCTTTTATAATTTGTTATACAAATTTAGAAATATGGCCGATTTTAAGCATAAAAGTAATCCCACAGTTAAAGGCATGCATATTAGTAATAGGAATGCTCTGATCTGTGCATGCAGATTCATAGAAACGCTATAAAAACACCTCCATTTTGAAATTTGGTGTGTATCAATTTGTCTTCCCAGCATCCACATACACTTTTTTCTTTAACTCTTTTATCCATTGTCTACCTTTGTGTTCCTTCTCCCCGTCTCCTCCTGATCCTCTCTGTTGTTGCCATGGCAGATGGAAGATTTCAGTGAACAGATGCAGGAGAGATGTTATCCATGTGTTCCCTGTGCAATAAAAAGCCCAGTGTTAGACTCTGAAAGCTGTGCTGTCCTAACTTGAACCATGTTGCTCTTCAAAACACATGGAAAAGACATTTCATGTAAAAAATGTGTTTTGTATAAAGAACTGTAAAGAAGTAAACAAAACTGTAAACTAAAAAGAAATACATTTGCTAATACCTGTAGCTGTTGAGAAATTCAAATGTCCGCTAAATTATTCTGATTGTAATGACAGACGAGCATTTATTGTGTTTTTGTTACCACCTATTAAAGGAATAGTTTGACATTTTGGGAAAATGCACTTATTGGTCATGTTTGTTTATTTTTTACAAAATCTTGTCGAGAACATTAGTCTCGCTTTGCCAGACCTTCCTCCACAGTGCTGCGGAGGAGGGTCTGGCTAGTCTACACAGCATTCCGGGATGGGAGAAAAACGTGCTCTTGTTTATTGGCATTTCTTTAAACCAATTACAATCGTCTTTGGCGACTGCTAAGTACCGTGAAAAGCCGCGGTGCCGCTGCAAAATAGCCTCGGGGAGGAACTTGTTTGGGTGGAACATGTATGTTCAAAAGTTGTTTTAGTTGTGCAGCAGAAAACTCAGATTGGACAGATAGTCTAGCTAGCTGTCTGGATTTAACCTGCAGAGATCTGAGGAGCAGTTAACGAGAGTCCTGAAAACACACAAAGACTGAAAACGGGAAAACAGCTATCCTAGAAGTCACTGCACCCTGTCAGGAAATAGTCAGGGCCATAACAGATCATAAATCCACGTGTTTTTTTTTGTTTCTTTTTTTACAGTTTCAAACAAATGAGATGTGTATAATCAGTGAGAACTAGATGTGTTGGTAGGCAATATTTCCAAAAATATTGATGCAGAATTTGTTTTTGGTCTTTAATATAACTGAATTTGTTACTATTCATCCTTCATGTTCTCTTGAATGATGACAGAAAGGTTTTTTTTTTTTTTTAAAAAACATGTCCTCTTACTAACAGGACCACAACTTTTTTTTTTAATCACCTTTTCTGTTTTTATATCTACCCGGTTCACTTCTCCATGTCTGGTTGCCAGATGAGAACATTTTAAAAAAGGGGCATTAAGTGATCAATGGCTTTAAATAACCTCTACTGGTGCCCAATAAGTATTAAAACAGTATTAAACAGAACATGCCTCCTTTATTGTTCAAGCAACAGAATATCCAAAACGCCAAACACAATAAAATGTCCTTGTGTACCCTTAGCACTAAGATGTTCATTATTCCATTTGATAGTTATATCAAAGATATATATATATATATATATATATATATATATATATATATATATATATATATATATATCTCATTATTTTGAAACAGGTTTATTCAGAGATAAGACCAAATAGACTTAATATTTGGTCTTGTCTCTGAATAAACCGGTTTCAAAATAATTATTGTTCCTCTCCAACATGCATACATGGATATAAACCTTCCCCCTACATATAGTTGATAATAAACATTGCATCTTTCTCATCTTTCAAAGAATATCTTCTCTCCTTACTTTTAAAATGTTCCTAATAACAGGAAGATATCGCGGCTCAAACTAGACTGTCAATGAGAATTTTCAATTGTCCTCAACACCACAGTCCACAATTAGTGTCTCAAGTTTCCAATCAATAATTGTCATATTTTTTCCTGTCCAAGACAATCACTTGTCTGTCTTTGGCTCAACTGTGCCAAGTCCACAATTCACCCAATCACTGTCATTATTGCTCGTTAGAAAGTAATTCTGCTGAGGTAATTTTCAATCATATCAAATCAAACAAAATCATTTTGTTTTCTCTGTGAGTAATAACCAGGAGGTGCTTGTCACACAGTGAAATGTCAAAACAGCAGCTGTGTAAGCGTTCCTCACGATGGTTAATAAAAAGGTCCCATATCATTCATAGTTATATAAGAATAAAACCTTGGCTGATTATCTTTTAATACTTGAATATTCTGTATTATTATAAAAGTACATACAGTACACTGCATTTCCAAACATGAAGACTTTTATTCTCTTCTTTATAGAGGTAAACAAATATTTTGTGCAATAAAATTGCTCTAACGTATGAGAAATTCTGCAACATGGAGTTTGATGTGATCATGATTGTATTTTTAAACTCTGATGTAGGGCTGGGCGATACGGAGAAAATCAAATATCACAATATTCTTGACCAAATACCTCGATGTTGATATTGCGACGATATTGTAGGATTGACAATTGGTGCTTTAACAAAATATTATTTACACAATGAGATTTTTGATAAATAATCATCAGAAATGTTGATTTAATGACAAAGTGTGTAAAGGCAAATAACAGAACAGCCAGAATAGTCAAAAATTACATCACTTTACTGTAATGCAGCCTTGCTCTTGAATTTGCCCTTGGGGATCAATAAAGTATCTATCTATCTATCTATCTATCTATAACCAGCAAAAGACTTTACGATATCCAAAATCTAAGACGATATCTAGTCTCATATCACGATATTGATATAATATTGATATATTGCCCAGCCCTACTCTGATGTATAACTTTATACTATATATAACTTTTCGAAATTGAATTGAATTGTGAAAATGTCTGAGAGTTTCAATCATCATGTCTTTTAAAAGACTAGTGGAGTGCACGTTCAAAACCTCCAGTATTATAGCTTGCAGCTTTCTCAAGAACTGCTCATCCAAACAACTTCAATCTTGACACTGTGCTTCCTTGGATCCTGAGCAATACACCTGCCATGACGTAGTTGTGTCCCCGAGCAATGTAATGGCATTTTTCCACTGCTAGTACCAGCTCTACTCGGCTCAGCTCGGCTCGACTTGGCTGCGTTGCCCCGTCCTCCTTTTTCCATTGCAGATTAGTACCGCCTCAAGCGTGAGGCGAGCGTGGCTGGTCGTCATAGCACCGCCGCAGGAAACTGCTGCGACCTAACGCGACACACACACAGAACGTTGAAGGTGTGTTGTTGTTGCCACAGCCAGAAGACACATTTTGTTTCAAATGAAGCTGGAGGCAGCAAAAAAAAAAAAAGAAAAACACAGCTGGCTAAACTATTTAAAAATGGCGGGTTTGTTCAGTACACCCCCGTCTGTCGCTTTCACGTCACCTTTTGGTATTGGCTCAGCTCGCTTGGAACCTAGACAGAGGTGGTACTAAAAAAAGTACCTGTTAGCAGGTACCAGGTACTTTTTTTCGTAATGGAAAACCAAAAAAGGCGAGTAGAGTCGAGGCGAGTCGAGCAGATACCATGTGATGAAAAAACGCCATAAGAGTATACACGTTGTTTGCTAACAGCTATCTATATGGGACCAGGCTATTTCTGGGAACAAAAGCATGAGATCTCAAGAGCTTGCACTCAACACTGCACTTCTTTGGGTCCACAGTAATACATCCGGCAAGTGGGAAGTCAATCGGAAGAACAGTTGTCTAGAAAATTGAAATCCCTCCACTGGCAGATTGTTTTTCTTAAACAAGTCTGACTTCTCAAAGAAAACGGGCTACCTCTAAGCTGCACTAAACCCAGCAGTCAAAGGACAACAGTCAGATCTGTACAATTATGCCGCTTGTTGGTGCATGGTCTACTGCCTTCATACTGGCATTCATGGACAGGCGTCACCTTGGAAATCTCCAACCATTTGTTACTTTTCTGACTTCCAAAAAACAAACAGGTGCTTTCAGCTGACTGTCTGTCAGTCTATTGTTCCCAGTTATTCCACTGAAAACCATTATCATGACAGGGAATCAAGAGGCCTTAGGTACACAAACATGTAGGAGGTATGGACATGTTGCAACATTAGGAGAAGAGACAAAATAGCTCATCTCAACCCACATCTTCAGTGATTATGGTGGTGGTAGGTGAACAACAGCGACAGATTCATTTTCATCGTTAACATAAAAGCTGAGAACATGATATAGGTCACAAAGCTAATGTTGGCATGAAACGAGGTGCACACCCATGCTAACGTGACCAGACTTCTGAATAATTCACATATCATGTAAAGGGATAGCCCAGAGATCTCACGCACAGAAAGGCGGCTCGTTCTGGAGCTCGAGGATATACGTCGAGGGGTTGGCGAAAATGAGAACATAAAAACTGAGTGGATAGATTCAAATGGAGTCATTTACGGCACAAGTAAACATTTTATGCTTAGAGCAGAACATGTATCTAATTTAAGTGGCATCATGGAAAACAGATCAATATGAAATGGAAATTTGATTTCTTGAATTTAAGAGAGAAAAACTATTTTTCTGATTTTCCTCTGTTGATTTGATTGTCTCCTCTAGATGTGTGAGCTCTGTGGACGAGTGACATGAGGCAGCTTTGCATTGTGTTCATAAGGTATTGATGAGGCCGGTTAATTATTTAGTTTGTCCCAGTTAACTCTGACCACAGTGACCTTAAGGTATATGAGTCACCTTTCAGATTGACGTCACTCAGCAACGCACGTTTGTAAACACAAGACAAAGCATGAATACACAGGTAAGCAGACTCCCTCATGGAAGGATGCAAATCAACCTTCAACTATAAGATATTGCATTAATTAAATGTGCTAATTAATCACTGTGAAAGAAAGTCGGTGCATTGGGACTGAACTGCAGGAGCTGAAAGATGTTACGAAAGAGACAAAACTCACAAGGACTCACCTCCCACTGACCCAGAGCAAGGAGCTGAATTTGAATATCAAAGACACACACACACACACACACACACACACACACGTACAAAAATACAGAAATAAATGCATGCACACATGCGTGCACACAATTATTCATAATTCTGCTTTTGCAACTAATCAAATACCCCTTGCTGTGATAAGATTTGTACTTTGGCATAAAAACACAGTCACCTTCAGCCTGAGCTGTGACTGTGTGTCTGTTCGTGTGTGTGTAAGTGAATGAGTAAGAGAAAAATAAAGAGATAAAGAGAGAGAGAGAGAGAGAGAGAGAGAGAGAGAGAGAGAGAGAGAGAGAGAGTGTGAGTGAGTGAGTGAGTGAGTGTGTGTTTGCATGTTCACTGGCACACAAACTTGACCAATCCAAGCAACTGCTATAGACCGACGGTGGAAACTATTTGTGAATGAGATGCAAGACCAACACAC
The DNA here is from genome assembly GCA_023631565.1 of Gymnocephalus cernua. Lineage (NCBI taxonomy): Eukaryota > Metazoa > Chordata > Actinopteri > Perciformes > Percidae > Gymnocephalus > Gymnocephalus cernua. The sequence goes on from CM042435.1 coordinate 30,709,965, forward strand.
ACACACACACACACACACACACACACACACACACACACACACACACACACACACACACACACACACACACACACACACACACACACACACACACACACACACACACACACACACACACACGTCCTGAGACAGCCCTCTCAGTGGGGAATGGGACAATTTTGTTCTGTCTATAAAGGGTGCTTTGTGTCCTGACTATCTACTAAACACACACAAAGACACACACAAACACACCTAATGACTGCTTTGTGTCCACATCTTAAGGCAAGGACGCACTCACACATCAACACAGACCAGCTGCTTTGTACCCTCATTATGTAGCTCTTAGGCTCAGGCTACTTGGGATTGCAAACACGAGCCAAGCAGATGTCCACTGGCCTAATAGTGCTGATGGCAGTAACACACAGACACGCATACGCAGATGGATGTGTGGAAAAACACATTCTGTAAACTGAGCATTTGGCCTTGTTCTAATAACGTGGTGTCAGGTAGGTTTTTCCAGGGATATTTAAACATGTATCCATTTTTTCACAAGAAGTGGTGCATTGTACACTTCCAGTAATGTTTGTCTGAAACAGGACAAAGAGGAACTGGGTAGATATATGCAGCAATAATAGCCACCACAAAATCCAACATGGGGCATGTAGTACTATCTGCTCTGTTTGATTGACTTTGGGAAATAATAAGTATGAGTCCACACTGGTGGCTTTGTGAGGCGGTAATGCTCACTGTAAACTAGAATTACCACTTTGCCGTTGTATGCCAACCAGTTAAGTTGCAATTTAAATCCATATCTGTCCAGACTTATATAATATACCGTATGTAGCGAAGACTTTGAAGGAATTTAATTAAAGGTATTAAGCGTACTTTTTGGCGAAATGTGGATGCTTCACACTCATCATAAACCCAGCAGCACATAATATCTACAATCACCAGACAGTTTCAACGTGGGCACCCATGATAAGTGTCACCAATTCAGTATCCAACCAAATGTCTCCCCTTTTGGTTTTGAGTTATGGCATTGAAAAATAACCAGTCACAGTGAAGTTGGCCCTTTGACCTTTTATGATATAAAATGTCATCACTTCATCATTTGATCCTATTAGACATTTGAGTGAAATGTTGTCAGATTTAGCGAAGGAATTCTTAAGTTATGGCCGAAAAGCTGTTATGTGAGACAGACAACCCAAAAACACCATAAAACTACCCTGTTAAGACAGAAAAACCAAAGTGTTGAACAACGGTACATTTTGACCTGATGATAGCCCTAGATGGAAAGTCAGTGAGAGAACAAAGAACATGAATCAAATTGCATGGTAATCCATCCACCAGTTTTACTTTAAACCACAAATGGCAACCCCATGGTGGCGCTACATGAAAAAGTCAGTAAGATTCATCATCTTGGAAATTTGTCAAGATATTTCAGTCTGGATGTCTGCCACTATCATGGCATAAAATACTGCAGTTATGATACATTTACTTCAAAAACAGTCACAACACAGTTTAACTAAACTTGCTATAAACACATGTACATTACAAATTAAGTGTTAACAAAACCATTTCCGAGAAGTACTATGTCATCTGGTAATTATTTATTTTGGATAAAACCCACCTATAATATTGGATTACACTTTACTTGAAGGTATCTACATAAGAGTGACATGACACTGTCATGAACGTGTCATAAACATTATAAACAAGTCATAAACGTTTGACATAATGCTTCTTTTAGTAACTCATTCGGTTTTTGTCATGAGTTAAGGTTAGAGTTAGAGTTAGGGTTCATGTGTCGTGACAGTGTCAAGTGTTTATGACAGTGTCATACCTAATATTATAATGAATGTAAAGGATGTATTATATATGTTGAATAAATTCAGACAATGCCATTAAAATAAAGGTTATTATCTAAAAAACTTAACTTCACACAGGGCTAGATGTCCACTGGGCTGTGCTCCGACAACAAACTGAGACTTTTGGGGGAAAACAAGCCACAAACCTCTGCTCCATTAAATCAATTTCACTTTCATTAATCTCAATTAAGA